>OENG01000018.1:7133203-7513886 GCA_900239735.1 Blumeria hordei DH14 | reverse complement strand
GAAGTTCCTAAAGGAGACCAAGACACAGGTAGGGTTACAAGATATAGTGTAGAAAAAGGTCGCTGTGACGCATAGTATTGGCTCGTCAGAGGACCAACATGCTAATACGACGCCCGAATCAGATGGCCGACGTCGGAAGACTCCAGCTAAGGTCCGAGATATAGCAGCCCCAAAATCTCATCGTAGGCGTAAGGAAGAGCCTCCTGTTGTCCCTCCAATCATAGAGGTAGATCAAGATAAGAAAACTCCAGACACTTTAAGCAAGCCAGATGTACCTAGATTACAAAAGGATTCACAATTTCCTGGAAAAAAAGTAACAAACGGTCGAGTTCTTAAAGTGGTGAAGAAAAATTTGAATGCATTAAAAGAGATAGCGCGGTAGAAAGGGATGCGGGCCATTGGACTACACACAGTGGGCACGACTTTTTCGAATGGAAATTAGCTTACTAGATCTGCTGCAATGTTCGCCCAATTTCGCAAAGCATGTCAAGAAAATGTCGACAAGGGTAAATAAAGAGAGAACCGGTCAAAAGACAGAAGCGCTATCAGGCTACGGTTGAAACCGAAGATGAGTTAGATGTTCTAATAGAAACAGCATTAGTTGACTTTCACTGCATGCTAAATCGAGTTGCATCCGCGATGGAATACCCAATGTTAAATAGTATATCGTCGTCCAACAAACCGTTTCGAGTTCCTGGAGTCATTTATATCAATGTGAAGGGACAATTAGTTGCTTTAGAGCTTCCCAAACACATCTGCCAAGCTGACCAAGGTTCCGACATCAACCTAATCTCACCCTACTTAGTTGATTACCTACAGTTAGAAAAACTCCCTCTAGCACCACCAGGAAGTAAGCCAGGACTTCAGATGAACACTGCGGACGGTAACTCGACTAGTATGAAGTCATATGTTAAGGCTAAAATCACAGTTATGGGTATCACGAGACTAGTCGAACTGTTTGTGCGACCTGACCGTAACATCAAGTCTAAAGACAAGAATATCCTTCTTGGCCTTCCTTGGCTATGGTCGGTAGATGCATTTTTTGGAATCCGAGAGTCTTTCATGTTGATAGGAGACCAGAAGTTTGGAGAAGTTCAAGTATTTATTCAGGGGCCCAAGTTGAACCAAGACGTAGACCAAAAGCTGCTTCTGGTGCCACAGAAGAAAACCTCGTCATCACATAGAATCGAAAATTCCCTTGAAGATCTAACATTAAAGAAAGACAAAATTTCCTCCCATCTTCTTCCAAAGAATCACATTTATCGGAAGAAGATTACGATTCAATCAGTTCTGAAAGCACAGACGAGGCCGAAACAGATACTACTGAGGAAATAACGAATCAATACGATACGGAGTATGATAGCGAAACTAGTTCGGGAAACTGAAGCGTCGTCGGCATGACGTAAAAGTGCCAAACTCTGCGGCTTACCGAAGAATAAGCACATTAAAAGTGGCGAAAATTGGCATTGGTATGAGTGAAGAGAACAGGA
This sequence comes from Blumeria hordei DH14, assembly GCA_900239735.1. Classification (NCBI taxonomy): domain Eukaryota; kingdom Fungi; phylum Ascomycota; class Leotiomycetes; order Helotiales; family Erysiphaceae; genus Blumeria; species Blumeria hordei. The sequence goes on along the minus strand of OENG01000018.1, from coordinate 7,512,396 downwards.
TGAATTCTAAGGGTGACATTGGTAGGGTCAGTCCTAGAGGCGATGATGAAAACATGGGTGGTGGAGAAATGGCTGATACTAATGTTGGATTCAGGAAATTGGTGGACGAAGGAGATCAAAAGGGTATTGATACGATACCTAATGGCGTAAAAGAAGACAATGGAAAGCAATTGACAGAAAAAAAAATTGGGAGAACTTGGAGGAAGATCCTTGACAAGAAGGCGACATGCACGCAATCGGAGGATTTTAATAGAGTTCCCAAGAAACACCCAATTGACTGTCTCGCAACTTCTCACCAACACCTCCCTGATGATGGAACCCCAAACACGCCTAGAGGCCCTGATGGATACCCGTTACGAAGACCAGTCAGAAGAACTCTATCGACAGCACCAGATATTGTTATCGAACAGTGGTTTTCAGAATCTGGTATACATGTTGGCCCACTACTCACTCCTGATCTACGACCACGTCTAACACGTCTCATGTATACCTACCGAGACCTCAATGCGATAGAACTGAAAGAAATGCCTGCTACAGACCTTTACGTCCATCGCTGCCGTCTCCAACCAAATTGTCCACCCTGGAAGGACTTCTCTAAGCGTCGTCAAACACCACAGCAGGAATATTGGCTTGTCAAGACAATTCAAGAAGGAATGTCCTGTGGAATGTACGAACGTCCAGTCCTAGCAAATCACGTATTCTCAGATTGGAATGCGGTTGCGGTAATAGTACCGAAAGAGAAGGATCCAGAGAAGAGGAATGATCCGATGGCAGAAATGAGAATCACGTTCGATTATAGCCATGTCAAGGAAAACATGCCCGGCTCGTTTATGGAGTTGATGACGGAAATTCACGATTATTTGGCATTTCCAGGGCATGAATGTTTCTTACAGTTTGACATAAAGAACGCGTACTGGAGTATTGTCCTACACCCACAAGACCGATTTATCTACGCCTTCTACGTCAGCACTCTCGGACAAGTACAACCGACAAGGATGCCTCAAGGCACCAAGTCAGCCGGATACACCATGAACGAGTTCATGCTAATATTTTTGGGCTACATTCCACCTTTACCGCGAGAACATCAATCGTCAGGATTTACAGGAGAATTTCCATCGCTCCTGCATCCCTTCCACGAAGGAGATACAGCGTCTTGTCGTAACTATATGGACGACATATTTAGTGGTTTCAGATCACCAGTCGAAGCATTAGACTGGATGGAAGAGCACTTCTTACCTCGTGTAGAGTGGGCACGGATTCGATTATTGTTTAAAAAGCTCCGACTATTTATGACGGAAATTTTAGCTCTAGGGGTTACTTTCAAGACAAATGGCATCATGGAAACAACCAAAACTAGAGCAGATAGAATTCGAAAGTTCCCTCCACCGATTAGTGGAAAATCAGATGTACGAAAATTTCTGGGCATAATCCAAATGACTCGTAGATGGGTTAAAGACTTTGCAGCAATATCTAGACCCTTGACGCGACTTACCGGAAATGTCGACTTCAAATGGGAATCAACTGAGCAACTCTCGTTTGAACTACTTCGGAAGACATGCTCTGACGTAGTAGAGACGCATGGATTAGATCCTTATTCGCCAATCCATCTCTACACAGACGTGAGCGCCTTCGCAGCCGGATGCCATATTACCCAAATGCAGTTGAAAAAGGGCGAGCATAGCGGCAGGAAAGTGGAATATCCACTGCTGTATGACTCATTCCTACTCAATAAAGCTGAGAGAAACTATGGAACATACAAACGAGAATTGTTCGGCATGGTATCGTTTGCACGTAAATACTATTACATGCTTATGACCGATTCACCTTCAATAATTTGGACAGACCATAAGCCATTGACATTTTTCCTTGAAACCCCCCTAGTTTATGGAATCTACAGTCGGTGGGCATTAGAACTTGGAGCATTAAATGTCGAGATCAGATACATCGAGGGTTCTAAGAATAAAGTTGCAGATGCACTCTCACGGACAATATTCCCAGATCCTGAGTGTGAAAAAGACCATCTTTTAGACTCACTAGGGGATATTATCGAAGATCAGGATGGTAAGCCTAAGTGGATATGGAAAGACGGGAAGGGAGGATATGAAGAACTTCTACGACTGCGCAAGATCCAGGAAGATGATGCCACCAACCTCGATTCGAAATCGGTTGAGTACTCAGCAATTCGTCCGCATAAGGATAGCTTCGAAGAACAGTTAGATGCTCTTGCTACACAAATGGAAGAAAAAGAAACATATTCGAAATATCAAGATTCGGAGTGGTACCGAGACGTCTGGATTGCACTCACAAGGGCCTCCTACCCTTCGAACTTCGATCGAGTACAGGTTACTAGATTAAAGCGACGTTGCAATAATTTTGAGGTGATCGGGGACGATCTATTTTTTCGGATAAGAGGGGTGCGGAAGAAGTGTGTAACACTCCAAGAAGTCTCGGAAGTAATTCGACACGCTCATGATAAGGAAGGTCACTGGAAACACGCAATTACCATGAAGAAGCTGCGAAAGTACTACTGGCCAAATATGGCGAACGATGTTAGGAATTACATCCTTGGGTGTATGAAGTGCGCTCAGCATGGAAATGCACAACGGACGCAAACTCAGTCACCAACGGTCATTGACGAACCAAATGTCCTCTGGGGAATGGACTATATCGGGCCGTTTCCAAAAACAGCCGTCACAATGGACGAGGCATTGAAGTGCATGTGGCCACAGCTTCACAAGTCTAAATTTCAAGTAACGATTCAGGACCCTAACCCACTCGTAACCCAATCTACGAACGATTACGGATTTGTAAACTTCACGCATATACTTTTGGTAATAGACTACTTTGATCGATTCGTATGGGCATTCCCAACGATCACCGATAGCCAAGATGAGACGATTCGCTGCCTTGCATGGCTGATCAGTCAGGAAGGAGCTCCTGTGGCAACGTATCAAGACACAGGAGGGCATTTTGGAAAGAGGACAGCCAATTTTCTGAAAGCTCACAGTACGGAGTCTATCTCCTCCCCGGTAGCATCTAAAAAAGCAACTGGAATGGTAGAGAAAGCCAACATCTTGCAGATTACTATGAAACTAATCACCAGAGATCCGCATTGCTGGCCATGGAGAATACAGCAAGCAGTCTTCGAGGGAAATCGGCGCCAGATCAGCTACTTGGGCTACTCGCCATTTGAGATTCGAAGAGGATATCAACCCCCATCAGCGTTGGAACAAAAGTATCACCTCCCCGAACGAAATGTCACTCTAGATACTTTAAAAAATGAAATCGACAGCTTTATGGAAATCTCCGAGGATAACCATGCGAGTGCAGTAGACCTATTCGTGCAGAATAGGGAAATTGTAAGGGATTCAATCATAGACAAGACGAACTGGCGAAAGCAAGTCCAGAAGGAGCGACATGATAGAGGAGTCCGTGTACAAACTTTCAGACCCGGAGATTATGTGATGCTGTATGATGGAAAATCTGCGAAGAAGAAACTTCATCCAGCATATCGAGGACCCTTTGTTGTGGCTGGTCATGGTGGCTCCCATGGAAAATCCTACCTTCTAAGACAGGTTAATGGAAAGGCTATCCCGAGAACCTATTATGGGGACCACCTCAAGTTATTCAAACTTAGGGAAAGTCATTTAATCACTGGTCGAGAAGAAAAAGTACCTTTCTATCAGAACCTCCGTGCAGGAACAGCAAGTCATAAACTACCTGCAGCCGTCGGAAACGGGGACTCAGAATGGAGTGCAGACAACTGATTGCTGCTACGGGACTTATAATGGGATTTTATAACTGACTTTGTGAAATGGAGTTATGTTCGATGTTTAAATCTTACCATTACATGATCACTTTCATTGTCTGGAGATAGTTATGGATCGGCTGATAACCCTGAAGTCCATCGTGGTATTCAGAGCATGGGTTTTATTCACCACGTCGAAGGAAGTTCTATAATCTCTTGAGTAGTTAGACAAACTCTCAGAGCGAAAACAAAAGGGATAACAGTACTCGAGCTATCTGCGCACTGTCGAGGACGACAAGTTGCTGCTACGGGACTAGAGATGTAGCGGGTTAAGTAAGGTGATTATGTAATTAGAACTAGTCGCGCGCTGGTCGTGTATTTACGCGTTGTAGATAGAGAATAAGAGAGCACTTGCGACCCCCCACAGCTCCGAACCCAAACGTATTTCTTACACCTCTTCAAAAGCTCGCAAAGCAGATAGCCTGGTGAAGAAACTTGAGGAAGGCCATCATTAGCTCAATCTTCTATGGCGTGGCGTCAGCAGATAATGGAAGATACTGCAAATAGAGGTCGACAACAGGCAGAAGTCTTTAGAGAAGGCGACTGCGTGTGGCTCAATTTAAAAAATATCTCAACGCCAAGACCTTCGAGGAAACTCGCTTGGTTACACGCAAAATATAGAGTCCTGAAAGTAATCTCTCCCCATGTGATCGAGTTAGATGTCCCAATAAGTGTCCACCCTCGCTTCCATGTCGATATGCTAAAGAAAGCTGCCAATGACCCACTACCTTCGCAATAACAAGACGACAATCAGCCAGCACCTGCTGATACTTCAGTACCACGGAATGAACAGGAGTTCGAAATTGAGAGGATCCTTAAAGCCGAAAACGTACGCCGTGGAAGGAGAAAGCGACGTGTAGTACTTGTAAAGTGGAAAGGACAGTTGGAGCCAACCTGGGAACCACGTTCAGAAGTTGAGAATACCGTTGCCCTAGAAATTTTTGAGCAAAGATATGGAACCACCGATAACATTGGAGAGAAGAATATCGGTATGTATACAGGAGTGCGGAGACTTTCTAAAAATGGGGGGTAATGTTACGGGATTAATCCCTTGGGTTTGTACTGTCTGCGCCAGTACAGTAGGGATGAAATATAGAGCCTAGCTGGCTACAGGGGCAACCAATGTTGCGGGTCGGATGCAGTTGCTTAGCAACACAGATTGTTATGATCGGCATTAATAATTACAATTTCCTATGTATACAGCGAGAAGTAGGAAACCTTCTCACTTTAGATTTCATTAATTAACTGATTTTATTCTGGACTTGCTCTGTTGTATATTGACATCAATTGATCCGGCGACATAGAAACCCTAATGAGGAAGAGGACGCCCGTGACGCCCTCGATCAGCTTAGACAGGGCTCTGGACCTTTTGGTATCTTTCTTGCCGAATTTCAACTGCTCCATAATTTATCCGGTATTACAGACAATAAAATGCTGATCTCTCGCATGCGAAAAGGCGTTTCCAATGAGATGCGAACATGCATCGGGCAACACCAGGATATCCACAAAACTTATTCATTAGATGAGTTTGTAGACCTTTGCAAAGATTGTGTTGTGCCTAGACCCACATGGCTACAGTGCACAGCTCCAGTTATGATGGTCACGCGACTGGATGCATTTGCTCTGTTTGCTCCTGCTTCGTTGAGTTAGTATAATTAGTAAGCAATAGTCTAGGGACTATAAGTAGAGAGCTTTCCTCCACAGTAGATAGAGTAAGCAATACAGTCTTTCCTCATTCTACAGAGATCATTCTCCACTCCTCTTCTTGACCTTTCCGGCCCAGCAGCACATCTGTGATCACTAGCAGCGAGCTCCCACAAATTGTATGTACACCCGAATCATAGTGTCATGATTTACCCCAGACTGACATGATGCCGTGTGATGTTAGTCATGACACGAGCTGTTCTACATCATATTTTATCATTTGTGTTTGCAGCAGCTTCTTAATCGAATCAAGACCAACTACCTTACTGACTACAGTCGCTTGCGCTTCCCTCGTTAGGTTGCAATCATCTTTTAGCTTAGAAGTAACGAGTTGGGTCACGTCATGGTTGACCACAAATGATCCTTCCTTTAGTAGAAGGTTCTTACGCATGGATCATAAAGTTAAGGGAGTTAGGGAAGTAGGAATTGAATGGTACATGCAAATATGAGCTGGAGTATTAGAGCAGAAAGAAGTATTTAAGGAACTCGAGGGACATTGATGTACAGTAGCTTCTTGTCTTATTCATGTTCTAGAGATACCTTGAATCACATCTTGAAATACATCCAGAACCACGTCTTGAACCACGTCTTGAATCACACAGTGAACCACACAGTGAACCACACAGTGAACCACACAGTGGACCACGCTCACACATAGACCTATCATAACAGATTGTGTGATCCGGTTAGATCTAGAGCGTCCGATGTCCTATACCCATCATTTGACTCCCCGGAGTATAAATCCCCGTCCTGTCCGTGTGGTAGAGGCTACCAGTCCGAACATAAGTCCGCTAGGAGGTGATCCTATGGTTCTTGACAGAGCCGAAATAACCTGCCTAGGAAAAGATGGTCGATTGACTCCTGAAGAAAGAGAGCGAAGATTCAGATTACAACTCTGCATGCGATGTGGAAAAGCCGGACACAGAGCCCATAACTGCGTGCTTCAGAGGAGGAACAAGACTAGAGAACAGACAATCAGCCGGGCCGAGTTAGGGGAGGATTATTTCAACGATGATAGCTTATTAGAGGAGTTAAAAGATTAGGCCATAATCATTGTCACAATTATGGTCCACCTAGTAGCTCAATAAACCCATTAATACTTTCAACTCTATTTCACCCAAAATCGAAGATAAATTCACTTGTTTTACCATGTCAGATTCTTTCTGAATCAAGAAATATTAGAACTTGTGCATTTATTGACTCTGGAGGAAATGATTTTGGTTTTATTGACGCTGATTTTGTGCATCAAAATTCCCTTCTGCTTACACCTTGTTATAATAACGAGGCTATATAGGAGCGGGATGATGGGTGCTACTGGGGAACTCGTACTTGCAGTAGGTCTCTATTATCACTGTCGCGTGTGTTCTCTTTGTATGTAAGACTTGAATTGTATATTAAGGAAACTTAGTTACAAGTGAATGAATGGAGGTCAAGTCCTCCTTATATGTCGTTCCAGACTTACTGTGTTGTCTACAGCCCCGTGCTAGAACATTCCCTTTGTTACATCATTTCTCTCCTAGGAGAAATGTATCTCTCGCTCTCCCCGATTCCATCAGTCTCTGGCTAGTCCCATTAACCCTGTTTCATCGAGATCTGGTTGGCTCCATATTGCCAATGCACGCATCGCACACTAAACCTATATGGTTTAGCCCCACCGTCATGTGCACTAACCGCGACGTGGCCCCAAGCGTCTGCCCTGGCAATCTACGTGGATTACACAACACAGCTCTTCACGCTCCTCGCATCCTTCGCGTTGTTGATGGGAGAAATTCATCTGCCGGCATGGTGACACATTCCGTAAAGCTACGTTTAACTATAAAGAGCCATTCTGAAATTCTAGAACTTTTTGTTACCAAGCTAAACCAGTACCCAATAATCCTAGGCTATGGATGGCTGTCATGTCATAACCAATCAATCAGCTGGTCATCAGATACACTCCTTTTTGATTCCCCATTTTGTACAGGAAATTGTTGTCTTCCGAGTATTCCAATAGCTTGTAAGCATAGCGATCACAACACTACCAAAGGCTTAAATGCAATCAACGTCACGCCAAAGCCCCGAAAGCCCGTAAAATTGTCTCACACTGATATCACAGTCAATAGACCAGCACCCTTCAGTCTCTTGGCCTTAAAAAAGCCCACAGAAACTATTTCCCTCTCAACTCACGATCTAGACCAAGCTTTAGTTAAAAAAGAATCCGAAGAGACCCAGATCATACTGCCAAAGTGGCTTCACCATCAGGCTGAAGCTTTCTCTAAACTCGAATCCCGAGTCTTACCCCCGCACCGTCCTATTGACCATAGGATCATCCTGAAGAAAGACTCTAATCCTCCTTTTGGGAGATTATACGGTATGTCAAGAGAGGAGCTCAATACTCTCAAGGAATGGATTCAGGACAACCTATCTAAAAAATTTATCTGCACAAGCTCCTCTCCCGCTGCTTCGCCAGTATTATTTGTCAAAAAGGCTGATGGAGGGCTCCGACTCTGTGTGGATTATAGAGCGCTTAATGCCATCACCGTAAAAAATCGCTACCTCATTCCCCTAATTTCAGAAACCTTGGATCGTCTTTCCAAAGCCAAATATTTTACTAAACTCGACGTGATTGCAGCGTTTAATCGTATCCGAATCGCAAAAGGAGACGAGTGGAAAATAGCCTTCCGTACTTGTTATGGCCTTTTTGAATCCTTGGTCATACCTTTTGGTTTAACAAATGCCCCGAGCACCTTCCAGAGTTATATAAATAACAGTCTCCAAGAATATTTGGACATATTCTGTACTGCTTATCTCGACGATGTTCTAGTTTATAGCTCCTCACGCGAAGAGAATTGACACCATGTAAATTTAGTTTTAAACAAGCTTCGAGCAGCAGGCCTCCAACTCGACATTAAAAAATGCAAATTTGAAGTGACTGAGGTTAAAAACCTAGCAATAATAATTTCCCGTAAAGGAATCGAAATGGATCCAGTCAAAATTGAATGCATAAAGTCTTGGAAAGCTCCAAAGTGTTTAAAAGACGTGCAAGCATTTCTTGGGTTTGCTAATTTTTACCGGCGTTTTATCAAAGGATTCTCTGTGGTAGCACTCCCACTCACAGAACTAACTAAACAGAATGTACCGTGGCACTGGTCCAAAGCGTGCAATTCAGCATTTAATTCTCTCAAAAATTCGTTTATCATGGCTCCTATTCTTCGCCACTTCGATCCCGACCGCCGCTGCATAGTAGAAGTGGATTCAAGTGACTGGGCCCATGGGGGGATTCTGTCTCAGTTTGACAATGAGAATATACTTCATCCTATTGCATACTTTTCTGGCCGTTTATCTTCATCCCATGTAAATTACGAAATTTACGATAAGGAACTTCTGGCTATTGTAACTGCTTTTGAGTATTGGCGTCCCGAGCTCCAGGGTACGATTGAACCCATCTCCGTCATAAGCGATCACAAGAACCTAGATTACTTTATGTCAACTAAAAATCTAAACAGACGTCAAGCTAGATGGTCTGAATTCCTCTCGAGGTTTATTTTCGTGATTAGTTACCGTCCAGGGAAACTTGGTCTCAAGGAGTCTAATATAGCAATAGTTCCACAGGGTACGAAATGAGATCGTAAATGGAATGGGGATCATACGACAATAACTTAGGCTGAGGTGTCACTGAGAGGAGTGAAGGAGACAAAAGAAGTGAGGCAGTGTAATGGTCTTCCCAAAGAAGAGATGAAGTTAGAAGAAGAAGCGAATATATTTTTCAGAAGACGTTGCGTGAGGTCTGAATATTCTAATACTAACTCTCTTATATACATAGCCCAATCCAGTTAACCATCACACTTTCCATAATATCATGAGTTTCATGATGTCATACTTTCGGTGATATCATACTCTCAGTGACTTAAGAATATCGCATGCTATTGATTAATTGACGTCATAAACACCCAAGTAAGATTATTCCGATCTAGATGATGTCATGACAGGGAGAATTCTAGAGTATTAATCGACGAAGATATGACGTACGAAGATAGTACATCTTCGCTTCTACCTTCACTACTTCATCATGATGGTTTAGTCTGTGAAACTTGGTGGCAAGCCTGACGCTCTCACTCGTCGATCTGAGGATATTCCGGTTACAGAGGGAGATGAACACCTACGTCAACAGCAACAGACAGTACTTAAGTCTCATAATATCGACCCTATGATCATTCAGAGAAGGAAATTTAAACTTGATCTCGCTAGTGCGACACTTGTTCCCCAACAATATTCCATCAAATCGAAATCCTTTTCGCCAAAGGGTATTATGAAGATTCTGTACTCCAGAGTTATATGAAGATTCTCAAGGGACCTGGACCATATTGCTCTAAGCATTTAGATCTTTCCCATTGTAGCCTCAAGGATGATAGACTTTACTATGATAATTTGATTTATGTTCCTGACGAATTGAGTCTGAAGCTCTTATTGCTCAAGTACTGCCATGATCATCCCAATGGAGGTCACCATGGAAGAAACAAGGTCTTTGCAGAAATATCTCGAGATTATTGGTGGCCAAATATGCTACAGTTTATCTCTCAATACACCAATAATTGTCATGTCTGTAAGCGAATCACTCCTTCCCGTCTTAAGTACCAGGGATTGCTCAAACAACTCCCGGTACCTCAACGTCGCTGGCGAGATATTTCCGTAGATTTTATAGGACCTTTACCAAAATCCGATGGGTACAATTTCATCATGGCTGTCTGTTGTAGGCTTACCAAAGCTCGCCACTTTATCCCTTGTGGGTCTAGTATAGACGCCGTAGGAACTGCACAGCTGTTTTATAAACATATTTGGAAACACCATGGTTTTCCCGAGTCAGTAGTATCAGATAGGGGGCCTCAATTTGTTTCAAAATTCTGGCACGCTGTATGCGAGCAGACAGGGACTAAAATTCTACTATCAACTGCGTGGCACCCTGAAACAAATGGCCAAACCGAGAGGTCTAACGCAATTCTAGAGTGTTACCTCCAGGCCTATTGTAATTATCAGCAAGACGATTGGGTTCAATGGCTACCTTCAGCGGAGTTTAATGCTAACAATTCTGAGTCTGAATCCACAAAGATAACCCCATTTTTCGCAAATACAGCACAACATCCGAGATCTGCAATAACCCCTCCTCGGAATCTTACTCCACCATTAACTTCCGAGTACCTCCGAGTAAAACAGGAGCGGGCTAATGATTTTATTAACCAGATGCATAATCTCAATATATTCCTTTGTGAGAATATGAAGGTATCTCAAGCCTTTTATGAGAAACATGCAAATAAATACCGCTCTCCCCCGCCATCCTTCCAGATTGGAGATAAAGTCTTTGTCAATGCAAAGAATATAAAAACTAAAAGACCTAGTAGGAAGTTAGATTGGAAAAATCTGGGACCATTCACCATTGTTAGAGTGATAGGTAGTCACAGCTATGAACTACTTCTCCCCGAAAATCTTAAATCCATACACCCCATCTTTCACACAAGCCTTCTTCGACCGGATCCTAATAACCCAATCCCTGGTCAAACAAATGAACCAAATCCACCCATAGAAATCGATGAATTTGGCAAAGATTTATATGAGGTTGACGCAATTCTAGGGTCCAGGTGTTCAAAATCTCGAGGATTTGAATATTGTGTTAAGTATACAGGCCAGTTTGAAAATTCATGGCAACCTTTATCAGATTTGGTAACAGGACACCTATCAGAATCATTGACAGAATATCACAAGAAATTTCCACGTCGCCTCAAGCCCACTCTGAAGGAACTAATGGATGCTAAAACTAAAGCAAAAACAAACTCTTATACTGCTTAAATGAAGGATTATTTCCAGATGCTGTTGAGACAACAGGCTTAGAAGGGGACCTAATATCATGGTACCTGTGGTTCTCGCTTATGAACTGACCTATAAGTCACATGACGCACAATTATCTTGCTTAGTTGTATGATTGATGCTAGTGCAGGATTGAAGTATAAGTATCTAAGTAGTTGCACTCTAAGATAGATTGTGCAACGTCTTATTAATATATTCCTACCCGTACTTCGCCCTCTCGTATCTCCGATCTGCTCGTGACTCCGTTCCAACGAGACCCACCCGTGATAAGAACCTCACAATTCTAGGTCATCCCAATTTAAGACGTCTCCAAATTTTTCATGCATTTCACCACCTATTCAATCATCATGGCCGGCCTGAATAATGCTCAGTTGGAAAGCTTGATGAAGGAACACATTGCCGGGCAAACCAAAGCTAACGAAAATTTTTCCGAAGCTAATGAAGCTGCAAAGGCAGTGACAAAAGATCTCTCCAAGAGAATGGATCAAAGGTTTGAAGAGACCCAATCACAAATTTCTCTTCTAGTCAAACAAATGTCCGCAATGAACGACTTAATTTCCAAACTAGTAAGTAGAAATGAAGACGTGGAAACAAAAACTTCTTCGAAAATTTCAGTCCCCTTTCAACTTTCGGAAGCAGGGCCATCTGAAAATAAAAAACCATACTGGGAGGAGCTATTTGACTTTTCAGCAGGCAGCGCCTCGCGACCCGCGGGGTGTTGTGGTTATGAGCTGTGAGGTATATGGCAATTAAATGACTCTGCTGTCCTTAGGTGGAGTGGCACGGGCTCATGTGCAATGGTGAGTCGCGGAGATGGCACGCTCACGCTGGGTGATGGCACAATGGACACTGAGTGCATATCACTGTGGCCAAATGGGTGTCAGTAGGTATCAAATGTGAACTCTTACTGACAATGGTGATCTATGAATGTGATGCTAGATGTGCATCCCGACAATTGATAATATCATCTAATGGATGATGTGAAGAATGATATTATTTGGATAGATTTTAATTCACTAAACTCGGCAGGTGAAGAGATTGTAAAGTACATGAACAGTGTCTGTGCACCAGCCTGTATTTTCCACCCTTTCCTAATACAGCAGCCCATCCTCCGTTCCCCTGTCTCCTAACAACTCAACCAAGCCAGCACAACACGGGGGACTATTCTCAACACCTGTCAGTGGTGTCCCCTACGAACCTCCAGCTCTCACTGTAGAGTCTGCAGAGCCAAGATTGAGTAACAACCTCCTCACTTCGATGAGGATTCCCAATCGCTTTCGCGGTCTGTATCGTCTTCATCCCTAAGCACACTCCCTATCACCATTATCATGAAGCTAACCACGATCAGATCAGATAGTAGGGTCGGAGCCCTACTCATCATCAACCCTTGATCATGGAGGAAAAGCCATCCAATGAGTTTCCGGAGCGTACCCAGCACCCGATACAGAGATGGTGGATTGGATCAAGTCGGCCTCGACTGTTACAAAGAAGGGAGTTATAGATGAATATGCGCACCTCGTGTGGTCCCGGTGTCTAGGCCTCGCCTGGCTGGGGCTGCAGGTTTTTTGAGACTTTTTCCCGCGCACGCAGTTTCCATTGCTACCATTTTTATTTTTTTTGGGTAGAAGGTTCCATGGAAAAGGTGGCTGAATTCCATGGGTAATTACTGAGCTGAATGGCTACTCTTTATGGGCAATTTATCAATGATCTTTCAAGAAACATAAGAGGCAAGGAGCACTGTACAAGGTGTGGCCTGGGTCAGAGAGGAGCCCAATGTGCTAGATAGTCGAAGACTCAAGTAGTACAATAAACAATCACACTCGCCTCGCGACCCGCAACCAGGCCAATTGAGTTCAGCCTAAGAAAAGACCCTTTACCTCGGCGCAATTCTATGAAACAACACCCAACCTAAGCAATGATGAGCAAAATAAAGATGGGACTATTAATTTATACCGTCAGTCAGTCAACGAATCATTGAATGTTACTGAACAAGAGCGAAAAATAAAGCGGTACTTCCCAGATTTATTTTTACGTTCCAAAGCTGAAAATCCGCACAGCCCTTTAAAAGAGGCAAATAGAAAAACACGCGCGGTATTCCCACCACAATTGAAATTGCACTTTGCTGATGAGAACATAATGAATATATTATACTATATGCAATCATTGATGATTCAACATATGCTTCCATATTCTGCTTGGGCTATCAGAATTGCAATGGAAATGGATGAAGATTTCATCTCGGCGCGAAGAACAATCATCAGTCAACACCTCGATTGGGCAGGAGCTGTAGACTGTATTCTTAAAATACTGTTCGACAATGATGTACTCGGGTCGCCTTTGACAACATTTGCACAAATAACTGCAAGAAACGACGAGACTCAATTACAATTTGCGCGACGACTCCGGAAAGCTTTCTATAACCTACCTTCAGATGTCATGGCAGGGCCTCAGACTAGAGATGTACTGAGGCAGCATATTCGACTCTCACTTCCACGTACCTGGACCATCATTTCCAATAATCTCCCCAAACTCACCAGCGCGGAGCTTGCGGATCGAGTGGTTCAAATCACACGCAGTATTACAAGGTGGACACTTGAGGACAATGTATTCAAACATTCCGAGTCCAATGCACCAATTCCGATCTCAGCATCAAAATGCAAAAGCTTCCAGTATTTGACGCATCCATAGCTGATCCCAGGTCGTATGGGCAAGACGTCTTTGCGTCACAAGACATTGCAGAAACAGATAAATCATACCCAATTCACGACAAGCGTTACGAATGCTTCAATTGCAGAAAGACAGGCCACTGGGTGAAGGACTGCCGGTTGATGAAAATAGCGCCGGTGGAATCAAAAGAACAAAGAGAATATCCACCAAACGCTAAATACACCTCGTCGCGTTTCAGCAATAAATTCAGGAAAACTTACCAATCAATGAAAAATAAAAAATATGTAAAACCTGTAGCACCACACAATCGTTCATCAAAGCCTGTCACTTCTACTTTCCTTGTTGAGCCAGAAGATTTGGATCAAGAGTAAATAAGCCCTGAAGGCCAAATAGAAGATGAGCAGCTCAATGACAGAATTGAAGCCATTCTATATCAAATGCAAAATGAAGAAATTTATGAATAGGACAGCCCAAATACCTACTTTGTGGCCATAGGAAAGGGCAAATTTGAGCCACCCCCAAAAGGACAACCTCTACAGGAAGGATATGGCAAGCCACACAAAATGTTTTTTGCACAAATAATTCATTTTCCCTATGTCCAATTTTCAGTTTTTTTTGACTACGGCTCTTCAGCATGTTATGTTTCACAGTCTTTCTCTAAATATTTGACTTCTTATAATACATCTATTACTTCTAAAATGTCAGGCATTGGTGGCCCTGGCCCAACAATTTCTAAGGATGCAATTTTGACTGCTCTGTTTCTTTGCTCGAATCGCCTTGAATCATTCTGGACTCAGGAATTCACAGTGTCTCTAGGAGTTGTCCCGTATGGCACATTCCCAGCAGATGTGACACTTGGACAAACTTTATTCCATGAACTGGGGCTACAATGCTTATCAAATGGCAAACTGCAACTTCTCAAATTAATTGACCAACCAATTCTTAATCCTATAATTAATACTCTCCCAAACCAAAAAGTCTTCACTACTTCAAATATTCCAATGGTCAAATGGCATACAGCCACCCTTCATTCAGCATTACAGTTTTCCCTACAATATCAAGTTAAATTCCCTTCACTTTTCGATAAATCTCTCCGCCAAATGGATAAACTCTCCAAGACAGAACACCGCATAGAAACAGGTAATTTCCAACCAATTAAACTCCCTCCGAGTCGATATAGCTCGGCACAACAACAAGCCATCCGGGACTTCTGTGCAATACATGACGGCTGAATCATACGCAAATGTAAGGGACCATGGGCTACATCTCTGTTATTAACACCAAAAAAAAACGCTGACCCAGACTAACCAAACTGTTTGGCGTATTTGTGTTGAATATAGAGAGCTTAACAAGATTACAAAGAAACACGCCCATCCCCTACCAAATGCTCAAGATGAAATTCAGCGCGCAGCAGGACATAACTTCTATGCATTCCTCGACCTGGAAAACGGATTTTGGCAGATACGTATGCACAAAGACTCTTCAGAGAAAACAGCATTTGTGACTCCTTTCGGTGTCTATGAATGGCTAGTTATGCCTTTCGACCTATGCAACGCACCAGCTACTTTTCAGTGTTTTATGGAAGAAGTTCTAGAGCCATTCCGTCCATTTGTCGCAGGGCTCCTTGACAATGTAGCTGTCTGGGCAGACTCAATGGCAGAATTGAACTCACGGTTGATACTTATTTTTTCTAGATTTGCTTCCTATGGTCTCATCCTCAATGCTTCAAAGTGCAGGCTATTTGTTTCAGAGGGAATCTTCCTTGGTTTCTATATTTCTAAACATGGCATTGCAGCAGACCCCGAAAAAGTTTCAGCAATCAGAGACAGGCCTATGCCAACAACTACCTCGGAAATAAGAGGATTTGTAAATGCAGCTGGTTACCTACATTGTCTCATTAAAAATTTCTCCCAACTAGCAGGGCCACTCATGGACCAATCCTCTGGACCTAAAAATTGCCCTGTCATTCTGACTGATCAATCGATTCAATCATGGAAATGTATCAAACTAGCGCTTACAACATCTCCAGTTGTAAAAAAATTCGATTGGAGACTTCCCGTCATATTGGAAACTGACGCTTCCCAAAAATTCGTGGGTACAGTCATACTCCAACCCTACATGCAATGCTCCAACAATTCCGATTGTTCAGTGCTGCATCCCATAGCTTACTTTTCAAGAAGACTAAACAATACCCAGCAGCGTTATTCAGCACAAGAGAGGGAATTACTTAGGATTTTACTGTCACTACAACATTGGCGTCACTGGGTAGAAGGCGGCGATATAACGGTGATAACTGACCATGAATCTCTACGAACTATTCAGACCAAAGCCGAGCAGCCCGTCAGAATGGTCCGTTTTTTAGATGCTATAGAGCATTTTAATATCAGGATTATCTACCGCTGCGGAAGAGCAAATGTTCTCGCTGATTTTCTCTCCCGTCCCTGTGATGTTCTATTTCTCTCTATGGAAGAGGGGGAAGGGAATGTAGCTACTGACAACAACGAAAACTCTAGAATCCAAAGTGGTGCAGAAAGAGAACTTGAGATGGAGGAAATAAAGCACCCACACGAACTCAACCGCATCAACCTGCAGTGCGTCACCGAATTTCTAACCTTAGGAGAGGCACTTCCCCTAAATATAGTTGCCACTTGGGTCCGAGATAATTTTGCGATGTACAACTCCAAATTGCATCTCATCAAAAAGAACCCGTCGCAACAAGTAGGCGATGCACCTGGTCCATCTGGCGCCGCAACCCTACTAGAAATATTGGAATATGAGGATCTAGTATCCACGGCCGTAAATGTTCATGAGGGCCAAGGCCATGTGTCAATTGGCAATACTATGCGGGAATTAGGGCGCAGGTTTTGGCTCCCCGAACTGATCCTCGCGGCTCACGAAGCTGTCCAAAAATGCAAGTCCTGTCAGCTCATGAAACCTCCAGACCCGTTACTGGGAAGCTTAACTCCTATAGTACCAGCACCTCCTCTGACACGGTGGGGTATAGATCATACTCAAGTAGAACCCCAAGTCTTGCTCAATGCAATTGAGTACGCAACAGGCTGGCTGGAATCCCGCTTAGTTCCCAATGCAGACTTCGCTGACACTGTGCCTCTGCTCACGTATATTATCCAGAACTTTGGAAAGCAAAAGCAGATTATCAGTGACAATGCTGGCTGCTTCGGAGGCATAGAAGCACAACGATTTTAAGCTAGCAAACAACTGCAGGTTGTCCATACCACACCAGCTAAGCCAAGAGGAAATGGCAAAGTCGAACAGGCAAATGGCTTTCTGAAAGCCATACTGGTCAGAGTTCTCCTGGATTCTCCTAAAATTATACTAGCTGGCGCTCTCTCACTTGCGGTAATGAATTTCAATCGAAGAGTCTCACCCACCAGGTATAGCCCTTTTTACTCTTCGGCACTAAGCCCCCGGAGGAGGAAAATTCTTATCCAGTATATACCCGTGAAGCCACAGAATCAGAGGAACGCCTCTGGGCCGAAGAACTCGGAAGGAAACACCCCGCACCTATAGCACGCTCCTACGTTAGTAGTATGAAAGCAACTAGGGATAAAATACGGGCTTACCTCCAGGAAGAAAAGGCACTTATACGTACTTACGCCCCCGGAGACTGGGTACTGCGAGTACGCCAGCGAAGACACAAGATGGAGCCTTACTATGACGGGCCATGAGCCGTAGTAGCTTGTCATAATAACAATACCTACTCCTTAATATCACCGGGTGGATACAAATTAGGCAACAAGTATAACGGCACAAACCTATTCCCGGCATATGTACGTGAAGGACACCCAGTTCATAGTCTATGGTATGGTAGCCGCCGTATGCTGGAGCAGGATAGAAAGACACTCAAAAATTCAGCAAGTATTTAGTTTGAATGATGCTATAATAAAATTTCTAATTAACTTGTAATTTAAATAAGCTGTGGACAACTAGTTTTTAGAAGGGGGATACTTTGTGGATCCCAATTGATGGAAACCCGACCGTGCACATTGTGCGCTGTTGATTGGCTCACGTGGTGCTGGGGAATATTTAAATAAATTGGCGATCCTGTATTATAGAAATCAATTCATGTTTTATTAGTCTCAAGCTCTACTTGCATTAAATTGTTGATTAGTCGGAGCCATAAGACACCTACGTGAAACCATCGTGATCATAAACTGATCAACCAGAAGCCACAACCTGTCTACCTAGAAGGAAACATCTATAAACCGTAAAACCCCCTGTCTCCAAACGCCATTCCCAAACAGGTACCTCATTACTCATTGTTGAATGACCTAATGACTTAATGACCTTTCATGTATTATCTTAGAAATGATGACTAATTATATTGATGAGTAATGAGTTACCTGTTTAGGAATGGCGTCAGGAGAGAGGGAGAACCGCTGTATATACGTGTTTCCTTTAGTTAGAAGAAAGGAAGGAGAAGATATATGTTAACCACCAATTGTTATTACTGCTATAGAAATCTTGTGATATAAATACCACCCGAGTATTCCGACACTCATCAACACAATTAGTCATTAGTTCTAAGGAAATACATATTGATCATTATATTGTTAAGTCATTAAACACTGGCAACAAACAAAACAAAAAGTTAATGCCATACTTGTACATTATACATGGTCTACCATAACTTTGTTCCTCTCCACCCATTCATGGTGATCAATTTTGATAGTGTTGGTGTCAATAAGATCTCTCAGAGCATTAGAACACTTGGATTTTGTCATTGCATCTGCTGAATTGCATTCTCCTTTGACCCAGCATACATGGGTAATTTCGCGTCTCTCATACAATTGACAAAGGCACATGACATCTATCATAAGTCTCTTTTTGCGAGTGGTGCCAAGTTTTACCAAGCATTTGTATTGTCAGAGCAGCATGTAGACAGCATGGCGGAGACAAAGGTCAAAGAGGTGGTTTTCAGGCTAAAGGGTGCCATCCTACGTTATGCATGAGATAGTTGCATAACCACTCGGCCAAAAGGCCAGACCAGAATCATAGAACACTAGATTCTGGTTATCTCCACATATATAGATTATACAGAAGGCAATCCTGACACCTGAGCAAGTTTTGGTATGTTTCAGTGGTAGCATTATTGCCAGCGTGTCACAGGGCGGGGGTACGAAGAACGAATTAAATATTACACATGAGTTGTGCGATGAGAAGGGAAGAGACTATCTAGCTACACGAAGGTCTTTAGAGGCTCAGTTATCGCTTAATCTCAAACCACGCCAACTACCATTCTACTACCGTGACAGTACTTCCCCCTCCACAAAGTTTGGTCTCCAAACAAATATATTTAATTTATTTCAAAATCCTCAATTTGAGGCGTTGTAATCGTTTGGAACGGCGTAGTGAAGGCTTCGTTCTAGCTTCAAGTATCAATGGCATATCTAATCCGTGCGGGGGTCCCGGCTTGTCCGGATTCTTGACATGGAATTCTCGGAGAGCTTTTTCGCAACCCTTTAGATCAGCCTGAGGCTGCCAAGTAGCCTTGTTGTCGTACTTCCATTTTATGAGATAAGTTAGACCTGATTTCTTAATATCATCAGCATGCACATCCAATATCTTTTCAAACTCCCATTTATCCAGAATGTTTCCATCATCACCCCTCTCAGCAATCCGACCTGCAACATTTCGATTTTCTAGGCTATTAATAATCGACTGGCCAGCAAGTATAGGCTCTGTCCATGGTCTTACTAACGAGGTATGAAAACTTTTATTAACATGAATGTGGTCTGGTAACTCGACAATCACTGCGCCGTTATATACCTTGAGAACTCGATAAGGTCCGTCCCATTTATCGTCCCATTTTTTCTTTGGCCGATTAGTCTTCAAGTTCTTCAAACTAATCATCACTTTGTCTCCAGGTTGATAAATTGGGGATTCTGATCTTCGAGTATTTGCATTGTTTTCATAACGGTCTCGTGATTGTCTAGTAAGAGCATGTAACTTTCCAAGTATACGGTCGAACCGCTCCGCTATTATATCGGCACGCAAGTATTCCTTTTTGATGCTCTCAGTTAAATTTGGGGGCCGAGGATCCGGAGGCTCAATTCCAAGGCGAGGATTATATCCATAATTGGCGTAAAATGGTGAAACGCCCGTGGTATCACTGGTCTGGTTGTTAGAGGCAAATTCTGCTAGGGGAAGCCAATCGACCCAATCATCCTGCGTAAAGCTTGTAAAGGCACGGAGGTATTGATTCATAGCTGAGTTTACGATTTCAGTTTGGCCATCAGTCTGGGGGTGAAATGCCGAGCTAGGTTTGAGTGCTACAGAGAGACGTTTATTTAACCTGCGCCAAAATTCAGAAACAAAAGCGGAGCCACGATCAGAAATAATAGAGTCCGGCGCGCCATGAAGCTTATATACATTTTGGACGAAGCAGTCGACGAGCTCACTTGCGTCCAGAGATGTCACAGGAATGAAATGTCGCATTTTTGAAAGTCGGTCCACAATTACTAAAATATGCAGGAATGTCCGTCCGTTTCGCTTACATGGTGGAAGATCTACTACATGATCAATAGAAATATCGGCCCACATACGAAGAGGGATTTCGAGAGGCTTCAAGAAACCTGGTGGCGAAGTGCGGGGAGTTTTCGTTCTGAAACAGAGAGCACATCCTCTCACAAAATCAGCCACAAATTGAGTCATCCGGGGCCACCAGTAAGTGCGTTGGACCAGATCTAGCGTTTTAACGCGACCAGGGTGGCCTGCGGGACCAGATGAATGAGTACGATACACAATCTCAAGACGTGTATCTTCATGGTCCGGGATAAAAATCCGATTACGGAAGTAAATTAGCCCATCAACTAATTTAAACTCAACCTTATCTTTTCGAAGTATGCGGGAAATTGGAGCCGGCCAAGACCTATTGGATAGAGATTTCAAAGAATTAATCATAGATAGGGCTGTCTGGTTAGTTTTATACGCTTGAATTATCAAGTCAGATAAAGTTAGTTCAGGAGCTAATGCAGCGATAAAATCTACATTATTATGTTCGGGAATTTTATCCTCTGAGGGCGAATTATTTACCACACTTTCCTTGATTTTACTTAATGGTATTAACGGGCGAAATCGATTCTGAAGTCGTTCATCCGAGGCATCTTTTGGCTTGAGACCTGGTAGGCGGCTTAGTGTATCTGGGAGCAATGCCTTGGATCCAGGGCGATATGTAATCTTAAAGTTATACTGTGACAGAAATTCTGACCACCGAACTTGACGTTGGTTTAATTGCTTTGCTGTCAGGAATGTTTGTAGGTTTTTATGATCTGTAATTATCTCGAATGGTTCATGCGTACTGGATAATTCAGGGCGCCATTCATCAAGGGCTTTAACTATAGCAAGCAGCTCTTTATCATAGATGTCGTAATTAGATTCGGCAGGGTTATGCTTAGAGGAGAAAAAAGCTACAGGATGGGATATATTATCGATTCCTTTCTGGATAAGGACAGCACCAGATGCCCAATTAGAAGCGTCCGTCTCTACTGTAGTGCGTTTTTCATAATCAAAATGAGCCATTGTTGGCGCCTGAGTAAACAAACTCTTGAGACTTGTGAATGCATCTAATTGATCTTTTTCCCAGACCCATGGCACATTTTTTCGTAAGAGACGGGTCAGGGGCTCGACTTCACCTGAATAATTCCTGATAAAGCGTCTATAGAAGTTCGCGAACCCTAAAAATTGCTGTAACTCCTTGACTGTAGTGGGTGCGTTCCAGGTGACTATCGCTTTAATCTTCTCAGGATCCATACTAAGTCCCTCCGTGGAGATTACTAGGCCCAGGTACTTTGTCTTTTTGGTATAAAACTCTGATTTATCAATATCAATTTGTAATCCAGCTTCACCAAGCCGCCGAATTATTTCACTGACATGTTTAGTATGTTCCTCTCGGGTCCTAGAGTATATTAGGACATCATCAAGGTACGCAGTACAGTAGTCATCAAGAGCATTATGAAGAACATGATTGATGTAATTCTGAAAGGTGGCAGGAGCGTTGCACAATCCAAATGGCGTGACGAGCATTTCATAAAGTCCGAAACGAGAAGTAAATGCAGTCATCCACTCGTGACCCTCTGCAATTCGAACGCGATTAAAAGCAGCAATTACATCAAGTTTAGTAAAGAATTTAGCGGCAGATATTGAGTCTAAGGTTTCACGAATCAAAGGAAGTGGGTATCTGTTTTTAATTGTGACCGTATTGAGGCCACGATAATCTTGGCATATGCGCACTCCACCACTAGATTTGGGTACAAGAAGAAGGGGAGCGGCAGCAGGCGAGGATGATTCGCGTATAAATCCCTTCTCTAACATTTCGTCAATCCATTTTTTTATACACTGGAGTTCACTGGGCGAGAATGGCCTATTTTTATAGAATGGGGGTTGCTTTCCAGGTAAGAGCTCAATTTTATGGTCCCAAGGACGATGTGGTGGCAGAACCTTTGCATTCTTTGGTAAAAAATGTTCAACATATTGGTGTAATTCTGAAGGGAGACGATCTTTGATATCAGTTATTGAAGGTTCCAGCTTATCTTGAAGAAATCTATCTACATCATCTTGATCTACTTTTCTTCGTAAGAGATGCGTAGACTTTTCTGTGTCATCATCATTGACAGCTTTAGTATAATGATCGGGGCAATCTTCTACAGTGACTTGGTGTAATCTTTGTGCAATTGAAGGGGGTTCGTTCTGTATATTTATCGGGGCTTCATGGGATCCAGAGAGTTGTGGGGGCGGGCATAAGGCAGATGTTGAAGTCCTCCATGGAAGACAATGACTTTGACAGAATTGTGAACCGAAATTAACGGTCATGGCATTCCAATCACAAAGGGGATTATGAAGTTGAAGCCATGGCATACCTAGGATTATTGGGTTGCTCTCACCCAGATTTGTTACATAGAGCACAATTATCTCTGAGTGCTGGCCTAGGTGCATTCGAATAGTGAAATAATCGGTAACGGTTGCTTGGGTACTACCATCAGCTAGACGAACATAACGGGGCTTGACAAGCTTCTTGGTTGAGATACTAAAGCGCTGTACAACTGCCTCGGCGTCTGCAAATGCGAAGGCTGTACAGCCACTATCTACTAAGCTAGACGTATGGAACATTAAAGGGTCACCAGTGCGCGGGTCTGAGAGTTGAGTTTGAAGCAGCATTGAATTTCTAGAGCTAGTAGAGCGTAGCTCTAGAGGCGAGTCATCTAACAACACTGCTCGGATTAATTCATCCTCTCCACCATACCAATCACACCTCTGATCGCGACTTAGATCAGAGGTTTGCCTTTTAGCTGATTCAAGTTTTCAGATGTATTTCGGCCTTGATCAGGGCTTACATGGTCAGAACTGGCATCAGATACATATCCGGAATTTTCACCAACAGCACGCAAGCGCGAATGTGCTGTTTGCTGCGGCGTTATTTGTTGGTACATGGGTGGATAGTATGACATAGGAAATTGCGGAGGCTGCGTGAAGTACTGAGGATTTACAAAATGACTGCGTGAATTAATGTTCTGAGGTCGGGAGTTCGAGCGATTCTCTATATCTTGGCAATTTTGCTTATTATAAGCTGACGTGATATTGGCACGTTTTGGCATCGGGATTGGGTCAAATTTCCGATGATGGTCTCGGGCAATGTGGCCGCTCTGACCACAGGCTAGACAAAGCCCCTGGATACGCCGACGCTGCCTTTCACTATCAGAAATCTGCAGCCGGCTAACGTCCATGGGGTCATCGTGAGGATGAGATCTGTAAGCAGCATTTCGTACATCTGGTGGATATTGCGCTGGCTCGTTGGATTTCTCATTCCTACTTTTGCCGCTTGACTGATTTATAGAATCATAGTGAGCCTCCTGAAGCTGATTGCGAGCGATATTATCACATCTAGAGACCCATCCGACAAAATCATCATCGCCCGGATTGTCTACCTGTGACCGGAGTATCTTTTTGATATCGATACCAATAAATCTACGCCATTTTTCGACTTTTTCTCGTGGACCTAACTTTGCGCGGTTAGAAAGCCTAATAAACTCAGCTTTCCATTCACCGTATGGTATAGTGCCGTTTCTCGGGCTATCTTGAGAATAATTATCCAGCGTATTTCTTGCAAGCGTTGCAGAATTAAACAGGATATATCGGCTATCAAGATCGGTCCAGAGCGCATTCTCATTCTGCCACTGCCATTGCGAGGGATCATTCAAATTAGCAGTAATAGACTTGTGGCCATCACAAACTGCATCCCAAGCATGGTCATCCATTAAGCCACATATATACAATATTTTTGAGGCTTCAGTGAGGAAACATGCAAAGTCAATAGAGATTATTCCTTGTACTTGGGTCTTAAATGTCTCGTATTTCTCTTGGCGCTGGACAGGATTTTTCTCATTGCTTGATGCCGTGAATTTATTTGGATCTTTCTGAGTTCGGCGGGCAGTTGGAGCTTGGGCAGCTATTCCTTCTCCTATGGCGCGGCTTTGGGCATTTTGGAGCAAGGCAAGTTGGAGCTGAGTTTCTGCTGCAAGTTTCTTTCCCAGAGAATCCGATAACTCAGCACGAGTACTTGATAATGTAGCTCTTTCTGTTTCAAGTTGTGCACGAAGAACATCTTTTTCATTTTCCGCAGTTACACGGGCATTACGTGCCCTAACATTCCTCGAGCGCTCTTCATTGTATGCCACCTCATTTTCACTTGCTTTCAGGCTAAGCTTCTCAAATCCGTGTTCGAACGCAAGAAGCATGGCGAAAATTGCCTTTGCATTGTCATCCAAGTTGGGATTTGGGAGTACATTCAAGATTTCTGCTAGTTTTGAGGGCGAAAATGGCCTGTTTGCAAGAGTGTGAGTAAAATCGTGTTTGGTGAGAACTCCAGATAAATTTGGGAAACAAGAAGTAAAAGATTCGCTCATTCTCTGACTAAATTCGGTATTCGTGGTAGTCATCTTGGAAATTTGCAGTGGAGAGGTTATTTTTTGTTTTTAATGTAAAGCAGCAGAGGCAGAAAGTGAAAAACAAACTTGGAGATTTTGATTGCAAGCTGGGTATCGAGTAAATTTTGTGACTTTTTACTGATTCAGATATTCTTAACAAATATATTCACCGGGTCGCAAAACGGGCGGGTCTGGGCACGAAAATTCGCTGTATTATGTTGAAAGCGAAAATCTTCAGGCTGGAATATGCGACTGGGTGTAAAAAGAGATCGCACAAAATGTCACAGGGCGGGGGTACGAAGAACGAATTAAATATTACACATGAGTTGTGCGATGAGAAGGGAAGAGACTATCTAGCTACACGAAGGTCTTTAGAGGCTCAGTTATCGCTTAATCTCAAACCACGCCAACTACCATTCTACTACCGTGACACAGCGAGTTATCTAGTAGGGTTTCATATGAGGAAAAATATGTGTTTTAGATACTCGATAGCCAGAGAATAGAAGAACAACCCTTCGATGATTTGTCACCTTCTACTCCCATTTCCAAAATAGTCCAACACAGGTTTTTGGCTCACCTTCAACATATGCACTTCTATGGTGAGACCAGATAGTGCGCCAACTCGGATCAATATGGTTGAGGTTAGAGTTTGAATTATGACGAGAAAATAATACAGCCTTTGTTTAATTGTGTTAGATAGGTACTAGTACTTCAGGAAGCTGGAGCTACAATATAGTAGTTCTTATTGTTCCAATCTAACGCTTTTAATCCTCCGACTTCATGCTGAGCAGTAGTTGTATAGCACGTGATGCCATGTGTTTGTTTTCTTTTTTTTTTTTTTGGTACTTTCTGGTCCTAAGCTAACGCTTTCTTATCCACAATGGGTCAAGGACCGGTGGAGCCGGCAAGGATCACTGCGTACAGGCCCAACTCATTCCAACCGCATGAACTTCTACTGAAATTGTAGAAGTTAACAGCAAAACTAAAATCAAAAACATAAATCAAAAACTGAAATCAAATTTGGAAGAAATACTGTTTGGTCCGGATCCCGCGCTTCTCGCCCGTTCCCTTTCCTGTCACATCCTCCAAGTGAATTTTTCTTATCTCCGCTGAGAGCGAAAGATTAGTTCGCAGATAACCTAAATTCAGCTGGTATCCTGCTATATATTTGAAGCTTTTTGTAGACTTCACCGAGGGTTGCTGTACCCTCAAACTTCTTCTTCAGATTCCAGTATTCCAAAACCCGATCCCTCGGCCATCGATACATTCTTTGCTGAGGCCATGATTGCCTCTTCGGCCCTTTTGGCTGCAGCCCTGAATCGAGCCACTTTCGCGAACTCCCCTTGCTGGATCTGGCGGATCCGCGCGAGCTGCTCTTTTGGCACCGGTCCGGACTTGCTGGGTCTGGCTAAGCAGGCCCGAGAATCCGATCGGTGAGGTCCCCCACTGTTTTGACACCGGGTGAGTGCCTTGCACTCTGATTCTGACTGCATGTTAGATCCGCATTTCCAGCAAGCTGGAGTGCGGGAGCATCCGCGGCTGGCGTGGAAGCCAAGGCAGCGTTTGCATTGTTCTATTGGTCGACGCGGTCGGAAGAGCTTCGCAGCTCCAGAGTTGTCGAAAAGGCGAAATCCAGGTCGCGGCGTGGATTCGCGAGGAAAGAGGGCTTGCCAGTTCTCGAATGGCGCCCCGGGCTTGCACTGCCCATGAGGACGGACAAGAAACGGAACAAATTTCGTCACTCACGTGAATTTGTCTGCAACCATCTTTGCCGTGATCTTGATGGGACCTGCAAGTGTATTTATTGTTGTAATTAAGGCAGCAACATGACTGCAGTAGACAAATAGTTCATATTAGAATAATATGCACTGACGCCATGAGATATGATTAACCTATATCATCACTCACTGGCATGAATAGTAATTAGCCAACAGATGCCTTACAGCATACATTGGCTTCAGGATCTCCAACAACTTTCTCATTTAGGTTAGATAAGGAAGTATGTTGGAATTTACACTAGTGTGCGGAAAACCCCGCTTTCATGTATATAGAGGGACTTCTCGCTACACAGATAGAATATAGCAATTTCTTTACAATTAACTATCCATTAAATATCAGTAAACTTCTTCGTACATTAAACAGATTCATCATATCTCTAAATCAACCTCAAGGCTAGTATTTATCTCTTCCAATATCCGGAACTATTTCAATTTTTATTGTCACCGGTATGGTGGCAATCTGGAAGGCAACCAGATTTGACTCTGGCTCCAGGTTTATTCCAGATTCCCTCCGTGATATGGAGGAATCCAGGAGCTCTTTCCGAGCGAGTTCATTCTTTGCTGTCAGCGCAAAGCCTGTTTTGACCCGCTGAATCAACGTAATGTCGTCGGCAGCGGTACCAAGCACCTGTGACACAGCTAATCTTACGCCAGCTGGTGACAGTTGTCGGTGGGGGTATTATGTTGGAAATATCGCGCAATGAAATGGGCGCAATATTCATGGAACGAAAGTAGAAATTGACTAAAAGAGTGTCATGTTCGGATTAAAGCTAAAAGTGTGGAAAGTGTGCGCTACAAGTACAAGTGTAAGCGACACGTAGTCTAAGCCACACCATAAACAAGTGTGGCGCCATCTAGGCATAGAAAACCCCCAATGACCTCCTTGTGCCCACGCCATACAGCCGCTCGTATATCTAATAGGTAGCCTGAAGCGCTACCATATTACCCATTCCAACCTCTTAAACACACACAAGATCGTGTCGGGAACCTAGACGAAATGGAGGGCCCATACGTCCACAACACTCCGTGTCTCCATTTCCAACATATTAAACGCGAGGCGTAGGAACAGTTGGGTATTGATTGCTGTCCTCCGTTTGGCACTTTTTGCTTTTGGGGCAGACGGTGCTGCCTTTGTAATTGACGGCCCAGCGCTGCGGCCTAGACCTGCACGGGCTACTGTGGCCCAAGTCGCCTTTGGTGCCGGAGCATGGGTTGTTGTAGGGTTCTGAACCCTAATTTCTTGAGCCCTCGTCGGAAGAGGGTTGCTTGGGCGAGCAGGGAGAACCGGTGGTGTGGTCCCTGGGCCTGATTGAACAAATTGGCCGATGGCCGCTCGAAGGTAGACTTTGATGCCGTCTATGAATTTTTTGTCGTCGCCAATCGAGAGAGGCGAGAGTGCTGCTTCCACACTGCTAATTGCAGTGGAGCAAATTTCGATTCGGGCCTTAATTTGCGCCGTTCGACGCTTTTCGGCCTCCATCACAGATTGTAGCTCAGGAGGAAATTCCATCGCTGTTGTCAAAGCTGTGCCTTTGGAGGCTGACACAGCGATTTTTCTTGCAGAGTTTTCTGCAGGTTCTGTCGTCTTTTCTCTGACGACCTCCTTTCCTTTCCTAGAGCTGCTTGCAACTGAGGCCAGCTCGATGGGGTTGGTGGTCTCGGGACCAATTGTAACTGTCCTGATGGGCTCAGGATCAGTCATCTCTTTGTCGGGAAGATTTGTAAACTTCCCTGGGACGAAGGCCTCACTCGCAAATAGGCTTGATAGTTTTTGCGCGAGGCCAGTAGGTTTTGGACACAATGGTGTCCGTTCAAAGCCGACTGAAGTTGTCGGCTTTGGGCGATTTTTTCTCACCGGAGTCATTTTAAATACCTCGCAACGGTTAACAATTCGAGAAGTCAAGCACAGAAGTGATCATAGGAATGGAAAGAGGGAAAAAATGAATTTTCGAATTTCTCGATTTGTGCGTTTTGTTTGTTCATTAACGTGCTAGGTGAAGTAACTACCGTTGCACTCCTACTGGAGCTTGAGCACGAGTGGGGTCGGGCCGGATCAGGTTAACTACCGTGCAGTACAAATGCCTCGTCCCACCTAAATGACCGGAACCATGCCAAAATGCATCTATGTGTTGAACCATGACAAATTCAGCAGCCCAGAATTGAAAACAAAACAAAAACTTTCACGCGAAATCCAGTATTACAAAAGAAAAACTTAAACAATCTCCCTTCTGTTGTTCCACCTCAGCCACCACGCGCCTGAGCCTCGATTCCAAACCCTCTTTCCATGCCGATACACCTAGGCCATTGGTCTATCACTTCCGAGTCACAGGTATCCCTGCCATCCCCCGACTTGCCTCCGCGTAAATCCCACTCTCCTGGACGTAGTCCCTGAACAGCTGCCATCCCCTTGATCCGAGCATTAATTCCAGAGCCGGCGCCCTACGCTTTCCGCTTTTCAGCCGCCAAGTTGCCAGTGCTTTCCGACACTGGACAAGGTGACCAATTGATTTTTCCCTCCCACACTCGCAGTTAAGTGTAGCGTCAGTGTGGTTGAAGCGGCGGTGATAAGCCGCAAAGTCTCCATGTCCGGTTCGAGCGGGTATTAAGCGGGCGTAAACCGCTCTCGGCAGAGATAGCTCTTGCGGTTTCTTGCGCCGCATCTCGAGTTCGAGGTCAGCGTAATGCCTGGGGCGATTGGAGTGCCACCAGTCTGTAACCATCTGCCTTGCCAGTTTGCAAGCTTTCCGTCCAGATGTGGCGAGGGTCATCACCCCATATGTTGTCCTGGAATTGTCCGACGAGTTAAGCTCTCTTCGAGCGAGCTCATCAGCCATTTTATTTCCTACTAGCCCTGCATGACCCGTGATCCATCCTACTTTAACAGGTGCAGCTGCTCTAGCGACCATTTTGCAGAACTTTTGAATCCTCCAAGATGATGAGCCCGTTGTTCCTGTTAGGAAGGCCTGGACTGCAGCGGAATTGTCGAGTAGGAAGTAGATGGCGCTGCGTCCTCGATCTCGCTTGCTGGCAGTGATTGCTTCGAGAGCAGCCAAAGCTCTATGAACCTCCGCGTCGTAGACCTCTGCATTGGTTATTTTTCCTGAGCCGCTTTGCTCAATTACCCTGCCTGTGCCACTGGTAAAAGTCACAAAGGCCCATGACACTTTGTCGGTGGACGCCCCAGAACCTTCACTGTACACGCAGAGACAGTCGGGTGGGAGTGTAGGTAGCCACTATCTTATGAACTTGGCAGCCTCTTTCTTGCTTGTCCAGCGGGGAATTGGCTGAGGGGGGGTCGGAGGTCGGAGCGGCGGAGGTAGTTCGGCCTCTGGCAGAAGACGGTACATCCTCTGGACCCTTGAATCATGCACTCTGTCGAAACCAAGTCTGGTTTTGTTGCATGTCTTTAGGCCGAGTCGGTGACGAGCGTTGTCTGTGCTTTCCGTGGCCCGAAGTCGAAGCGGATGGTACTCATCTAGTGTCCGGATTCGTGCAGCAGTCTTGAGCCTGCGTTCCTCGAGCAGAATGTGTGCTGGTGGAATACCAGTCTCTCTTCTCAGGGCTGTTATTGGCATCGTACGCCAGGTTGGTAGAGCCACACGGATTCCGAAGGCAGAAGTTTGGTCGATGACTTTGCTCTGTCTCTTTGTAAGGATTCCCTGTTTCATTCTTAATTTAGTATATATTTTTAGTCTTCTTCCAAGTGGCTATGACAACACCGTAGCTCTCGGCACTGGGTACTCTATTATTAGGATAAGACTTATGTCATGATGGAACAATGGAAGGAAATCATGTAAATAAATAAGGGCTTGGTCTACTGAAGCTGAGCTCTCCACGCTTAGTTTTCGGTCATACCCAACACCTTCGGATTACCTCTTGTACCTTTAGTTACCACTAGTACCCACTCAAACCTTTAGACCTTTTAGCTATTTATATTACCCATCTTTCAAACCTTTAGTTCCTCCTAGTTATCTCCAGTCGACCTTCAGTCACCTCTTGCGACCCATCCGATCTCTTCTCACCCTCCATTTCCGCTTCAGGTCAAACGCCTACGCTCCAATCTGACACTCTTGTAGGAATTACGCGTGAGACCTCGATAAGTTTCCCTGGTTGGCCCCAGGCACCAGACCTCCGCTGCGTGCATCGCGATTGGCAGAACTACTGTGCGGATGACTGTGGTTAGTAAGTCGGGCCTTGGTCCCTGGGTGCACAGTGTCAGCCGTCGGAAGTGCTGCACCAGCCGCATTGCTTTGCTGGTCCACTTTGCGACGTGGCTTTCGAAGGTCAGACCGCGATCAAGGTGTACTCCGAGCCATCGGATGTCATCGGATGCTTGTACATCGCGAGTTCCTACCCTTATAGCCGGAAGATCGTGTCCCCTGGATCTGGGGCCGACGAAGTAGACTACTTCGGCCTTATCTGGGTCGAAATAAACAGCATTGTTAGCAGCCCACTCTAGGTGAATGGGGTCTATTACTCCGTCCTCGTGTCTGACACGGGCGGATCGTTCTTTCAGGAAAGACTATATCCAAGTGATAGCTGCTTTCGGCCACCCAGCTTTATTCATCCTTTGTGTCACGGCGTAGAATAAGCACAAGTGAGAGTAAAGCTTGTATAACTATATATTCAATCTATTGAGCGAATACTAAGACAAAGAAGAAAGAAAGAAAGTGTAATGATAATAGAATCTGCGAGCTTTTGTGTGTGCGCTCTCGCTTCCCAGGGTTGCGTGACCTTATCTTATCTCCTCCCACACATTGGTTCCTCACCCACCATACCTTCCTGGTCACCTGATATTTGTAATGACATGGCAGAATGCCGTGCCATTACACTTTGCAGCAACCGTCCGTGGAGTACAGCGTCAAATGCCCCCTGTACGTCTAGAGTGACAAGAACTGCTTTCTTCTGCCTCTTCATTGCATGCTCCACATCGTGGATAACGCATGAGACAAGGTCGTTAGCAGATCTGCCAGACAGTGCTCCAAAGAGCTGCTGCGGCACGACCTTGTGCGAAATGGCGGTAAATGCCATGCGCCTTGCAACTAGTCTCTCAAGATCTTTGCCCAGGGAGGAGAGAAGTGCGATTGGCCTCCATCCTTTAGCTGTGCTGAGATTACGGCCAGGTTTGGGGAGAGAATCACTTCGGCTAGCTTGAATGCCTTAGAGAAGTGGTTCAGTCGAAGTGAGCCCTCAAAGAGTGCTCTTACTTCGTGACCAATTGATGACCAGGCTGTCCTAAGAAGACGAACATAAATTGCATCTGCTCCGCGGGCTTTATTTTGACAGGCTGTTGTAACCCACTTGGCTTCTTCGTCCGTAACGCTCAAGACCCATGGGAGGTTTCCGCGTCCTGGCTCGAAGTCCTCAGCGTCGACGTCGTTTTGGCTGGTGAAGCTGCCAAAAAGTAGGTCGCGCAACAGAAGTGCTCGCTTTCCTGGGTCCGAGACGAAGCCATCCGGAGTTTGGAGTGGTGGAGCAGCAGATGTAGGTTGCGGCTTTGCCCAGCGTGCCATCCGATACATGTCGACGTCGGTTGTGGCTTTGGAGAACTTACGTCGCCAGTATTGACGCTTCGCACTTCTGACTTTGCGACGGAAATCCTTTCTGCTCTCTTCGTCCCTAAAAATCCTAAACTCACGTTTGGCCTGTGCGCACTCTAGCGTCCACCAAGGTGCTGTCCTACCCTTCTTCGCACTCCCGCGTCTTCTGGTAGCTCTAATAGCGTCGCTAATAATTTGGACCAGCTTGTTGGCGAGGTTGTCCACCGAACTTGTTGAGACCATTGGCTGCGTCCCTATTCCATGGGCCCACCTACATAGTACCTTGGCGAAGTCTTCGAGGGCGTCATCTGTCACTTGTACCGGTTGTCCAGTTTTTATAACAGCTCTGGCTTTCGAGTTCGGACGGGGGACGTCTCCTGCGAGAGTTCTGTGGTCTGATGTCGAGTCGAGCTCTATCGAGACATCTGCAAGGACACCAGTGTTGGACCACACCAGGTCGAGTGTGTTTCCGAGATGGTGTGTTGGGACGCCCAGTGTGGAAGATAGATCCATACCGTGCTCGAACATCCATTTGGTGAGTACCTGGCCGTCACCGTGTAATCTGGTAGCCATGGGCTGCCAGTCGGTATGAATGGCATTGAAGTCTCCGCTGATTACTGTAGGCCCGGATGGAGCCCATGATAGCAGCGGCAAGAGGTCTACTCCAGGAGCGCGGTATACGGAGACAAATGTGACTCCTTCTACCTTTATTTCAGTGAGATCTGGTGATGTCTCGCAGACTGCTTGCTGTTGGATCTTGATCCCCTTTCGCGTGTAGATGAGGGAGCGTGGCCTTAAAGAGTTGGCAGCGACACGGGGGGGAGATGCCTATCGAATCCTGGATGCGATTTGGTGAGCCAGTGGCCGTCCTTAAGTTGGGTCCAGGGTTCCTGGATAAGTAGGACATCGGTTCCTGAATCCCAAGCGGATTGCAGGATGATATCTGTAGCGGGGTCTCCTCTGCCCAAATTAGCACAGAGGAACGAGATGGTTGCTGCCGTTGTATGTAGCTCGGTAAGGTTGTGGTCCCTTACGGGCATTGAGCAACATTTGAAGTTTCGTTTTCAGCAGTCGCCTCGGCGGATTTCTGCTTTGTTTCCACCTCTCGGATCGAAGCGTTTCCCTCTTTTTGACCCTGCTCGCGGATCACCGACAGCTGGTCTCTTGAACGTTGCACAGTCTTTCCGCCGGCCTGCGTCGGCCTGGCCATGCAGCCAGGCTCGGTTGCGGCATGTGGCCCATGGCAATTGATGCACCTTGGGACAAGCTGTTTGAATTCGGAAGCCTTGTGCTCAATTGAGCCACAGCGAGAGCAGCGCTCTGCTCGTGAACAAATCTTTGTTGGGTGGTGTCCCCAGCATTGGTTGCATTGCGCAATTTTGAGCTTGCGCTGGAGTTCGTGGAGACGTCCGCTTTCTTTGAACAGTCTTTCTCCAAGCTTCGGTTTTCCAGTTGCAAAGTGCAACACCCAGTCGGTTGACGGCCTAGCCATGCTAGATGCGAAAGCACGAGTTGAGGTTGGTCTAACTCCTGTTTTGAGAGCTGCTTCTTCTATCACCATTTCTGGTGTTACTGGCGTCGGCCCTTCAAGCGTGTAGAGCTTGTCTGGGATATTCGGTGCCAGAACTGAGATCCAGCTGGAAGCGGCTTCCAATTTCATTTCAGAGCTATCCAAGTTGGCTCCTCCTGATAGAAGTGCACCTCGAGCTCCTTCCCCTTCGGCTTGTATTGCGAACCCTGAGTTCACGACAATGACCTGCTTGATTGCCGAGTTTGCCAGACGCAACTTGCTTGCCAGGCTTATTTTTACAAAGTGTGGTGACATACGTCTCCACGGGTGGTCGGGTCTGAGGCGTAAGAATACTCGCTCGTCTAGTTGTTGTGGGTTTGGTGCTGGTGCTTTAGGCTTCAGCGTGGAGACGGGCCTCACAAGTACTGTCTTGGGTGTGGCGGATGGAGTCGCTTGGTTTGCTGGCTTGTTCATTTTTCGCAACACCTCAGTCCAAGATTTCTCAGTGGTGTTGTTGTGGTTTGTGTTTGTGCCCTGGTTAGGCTGGTGAGTTGTTGGTGCGGCCGACGGCCTGGATGGTGCCGGTCTGTTGTTTTCTCTAGCAAGGATCTGCACTGGACGCGTGACGCTTGCTGGGTTTGGTTGGGGAGGCTCTATGACTTGAGCCGGATTGGATAAGTTGGCCTGGCCAACAGCAGTCTGTTGGGGGAGGGTAGCGTCTGCTTGGGATGGGTTACCCCACAAGATTTCCATGATCTTGCCCTGAAGGGCCAGAAAGTCCTGATCAAAGAGTCTCCAAAGTCTCTCGTCAGTGACTGGTTCCAGCAGCTTCCAGAACCCGATGATGAAACGCTCCTGTTCGGATTAGGTCTTAGTCAACAAGCTCTAGCCTAATTGTGCTAGGTTGCAGGCTACTGTTATAACTATTCATGGGGTCATATTCAGGGTGGTGAAGTAGTTTGGGTTTGGTATGGGTTATTAGGTTGATACCTGAGCTTGTCTCATAGTAGTCAGGCACGCGACTCAAGTAGCAAGTACACGGTAAACCTCAACCCCAAAATGATGATACGTATCAAGTTTAATATGCTAGGTCCTGTATGGCTAGTATGAATGGGATATGGGGGATTTTACCTGTAGATAGATAAAGACGCTGTAGCCCTCTGATAGTTGGGACAAGTCTTCTACCAAAGTAATATCGGAATCAATCCTAGCCTCTCATTAAGCAATCTTATGAATTATTTCCGTGTCTGTAATTACAGACCAATAAACAGAATCGACGATCAATATTTTGAAAGTCGATAAGCTCCGCTTATGCAGAGCGCGTCTGGAATATCCTGCCCTGTTCGGCGAGGAATTCGATCGCGACAATTTGGGGCGACGGAGTTGGGTTTGGGGGAGAGTTTCGGTGACTCGCCTCGCAGATTGGCTTTACGAATTGTTGTGTGTGTGTGGTGTGTTGCTGTTGAGGCCTGTTGAGGACCATTTCGACATCAGGACTCGTCGAATTTGCGGGTGGGAGGGGGGCCAAGAGCCAGCCTCTGCGGAGGACTGGGGCGGCATGGTAGAGTGAATTGGAGAACGTTAGTCAGTAGTTAATCGCGTGACGTATTTAGAGGTTGATTGAAAAATGTGGCGGACAGCTGTTTCACCGTCTATTGTTGTGGTGATGCCATGTGGGGGAGATGGAAGGGAACAGTGAAAGTTGCTAGCCAAACCTAAGCAATTTGGCCCACTTGTAGATGGAGAAACCCCTTTTGTATAAAGAGCACACAAGAAAAACGACCCTATCTAGTATAAACAATAATAATAAGGAACTCTCACATCCACACTCAGTTATCTTATACATTGTGACCCATAAACCTCTATCTCATCTCTCTCATTCAGCGACAAAGCTTCAACAGGTTATTAGCCCGGTTAGCACATAAACCACAGCCAAAATGTCACTCTCACCAACTGGGGCAAACATTGGACAAAGAAAATCCCACTGAAGCTCGACCAACTTCCGATACTGGCCGGTGGTGAAAACTATCGCAGATGGGTTGGAAGTATTGAAAGGCTGAGGGCGATGGATAAGGAGACGTCACCTTGTGAGTAGACAACTGATAAGTATGGGAGAATTCAATAGATTACTTGGACAGAGTAAGATGATTGAATGGTAGTGAATTGTAGATGTGGATTTGGATGATAGATACTAAGAGTAAAAAGGTCCTATCTATATACAGGAGTTCCAACTCTTGTTCCTCCATATGTTATTGTCTATGATAGCTAGAGTAACTACAATGGTGTCATTATTATAGTGAACACGTTGATGTTAATGTGTAGCAATTAGGAGGCAATAGTGATCAGATTCTAAGGGGTTAACTTAATTGGTACACGGTTATCCCCAGATGGTGTGTGCAGTTATGAACTCAGATTTTTACAACAGGCAGTTGGGAGATAACTTTCGACGCAATCGGATTACTTGACTCCTTGACAAAGGAGACACAAATATAATCTGCACTACAATTAGATTAGTTTCAAAAGTGGCATAATGCTAACAAGCAGCTTCGGGGCCTCCACCTGAACCCTGTTGATGAATTGTTGCAGACCGTTGTGATAGACTGCCAAACAGCAAAAGAGGCATGGGACAAATTCGAATTACGATTCGATAGAGAAACTGCAAGTTCCACTATTTCCCTACTAAAGGCCGTCACTGATCTCATATTACATGACGGAGACGATATATTAGAATACCTTCCAACCTTCAATGATGCCTGGAACCGCCTCCCACATCGCTCTCTACACTTGACTACCTCTCTCACCAAAGCATTCAAAGACCTGACCTCGTCGGAGGACGCAAAAGGTGCCTTTCTGTTGTCCTCCTTGCCCAAGTCTATGGAAAACGTCATCGATAACCTCGTCACCAAAGAAATCACCAATTACGATGGTGTATCCTCCAAGCTTCTAGACATGTCGGCAAACCAAAGAGTCCTCATCTCAGATGAAAAATCTTATCAAGTCGCGAAACAGGAAACAAAAGAATGTTAATGGTTTAAGAGCCGTAAATATAAACACGAGTAACATAATTTCAAGGAGTGTCGGAAGCTAAAAGCGCACAAACAGAAGAAGACAGAGAGGAAAAACGCTGCCCAAATTGACCAGTCGTCGGCCACTGTTGAATCAGAACATCAAATATACGATACAGCATTTGCGGCACAGTCTCAGACATCATCGTCTCATCCAGAATGGATCTTCGATACTGGCGCATCGGCTCACATGACGGGATGTAAACGTGATTTTAAAACACTGATACCTCTAAAAAACCACAGTGTCAAAATCGCAGAAAATTCCCATGTCCCTGTAACCGGAAAAGGAACTGTTCGTCTTAACCTTACGAACCGACAAGGAGAGGTCTACTCTACCATCCTAACCGATGTCCTATTAGTACCTTCTTTTGGAAAGACACGACTATTTTCTTGGGACGCTGTGAGTCGCAAAGGTTACACATTGATAGGCAAAGAAAAAGATTTAATGCTACGGGACAAAAATGGGCGTGAAGTATTGTGGGCAGAGGCAGGAGTTAAGGTGTACTTAATACAGCTAGAGGAATATAATGCTTGCTTCTCTTCTTACATTGAATTCCATCAAGCGTAGGGACATCCCGGAGTAACCAGCATTAAAAACCCTTCAAAGCTGTACTCACAGGCCAACCTTCCCTCACCACCCTCAAACTTCCATTGCCCTACATGCGAGAAAACCAAATCGAAATACATCTCTCCTAAACAAAATCATGAAAATGCCACAGAACCATTTCAATTAATTCATTCTGATCTCACTAGAAAGCTCTCCGTTCCCTCATTAGATGGAAAATTTTACTACAAAACTTTTCTTGATGAATATACCTGGCTCAAGGATGAGGGTTTGACAGTATTCCACGGGGTGCGTTGTATAGCCTAGTGAAGATCTAGGTGGTAAATGAGGATATTTCATGGGTCAAAGTGATGACAGGTCTTCTCTAGGAAGAGATGAATAAGCAACTAGTTGTTGGAAAACCGGTATGGGTTCGATGAGTAAGGCGGCTCAAAGAATATGGGCGCGATTTTATGAATAGAATAATAATGATATGAATCGGGAGAATACGTGATAAACTGTGGAGAAATAAAAGATGGTTTGAATAAATTGAATTGATTAGATTATCTGTCTTAGTGATTCCTAGACAGCTTATATACATGTAATCTTGATAGACCAAATCCAGACTAGATACCATCCATCACTCGTTCCATACTCTAACAATGACAATGAAACGCACGACAGTATACAACATGAGTATGGGGTCAGGGTCGGTGGATGAAAGCCTACACGTGTATCAGACCATACCATGCACTAGTCGAGTCTCAAGCATCAAACATGCTCAGTAAGGGAGATATCAATCATCTAGGTCGTGAGTCATGTGTGAGAATCTTAGTTGTTCAAATCATGGGAAACTTCAGACACATAGAGTCTGAATTTCCAACACTAGTTGCAGTAGATGTTACACGTGGCTCTTGCTGATGAAGAACTGGAGAATGGATAGATGGTCTTCCCGGAGAAGAGATGGGTAAACAAATGTAATGTATTGGGTAAGTAAAGAAGACGTTGCGTGGGGAGTAAAGCTCTCTCACGCTGAACTATTATATACAAGCGTAGAAACATTTGCCAGCCATAATTAATCGGAATTGATTCTTGCCAATACCTTCGCATTAATGGCTGTGTTCGTGTCCTTCTCTTCACGACTCTCTTGTATATCCTTACATGAATTTGTACATGACTAATTTTATAGGGGAAGCTATTATTAAATTGATGGTTATAATGAACTACCCCTTCATCTTGTCGCAAATTAATATTAGTATTAAAATTCTAATTACGGATCCGTGAAAGCTCATCCAGTCGCCCACCAAGGCCTCCTCGGTATATATTCCCTCTTTCTCCCCCATAAAGCATCGCTTTGTCTTTTAGCCAGTCTCGTCATCCCAGAAACTTTGTAGAATGTCCAGCCCTCCAGCCATGCCCCGTCGCTGCCGTACCACTAACCGTGGAGGTCGAAAATGCGACTGAGAGCTCAAGACCGAGGCACCGGTGCCCCAGCCTTTGACGAATGCTCTAGTTCGTATGCCGGCGAAATGTCGTGCATATTTCGTCGGTGGCGATTCGTCGTAGGTCGAGTTATTGGTGCTCAAGACCGAGGTGAGGACGCATTCAAGGCCGGTATTTCGTCCGTACCTCCACGCCGACGGGCATTTGCGGAGGATCGGACATTGTCTCACTTCTTTGTTGGCGATATGATTTTTGGAGGTGTGGGATTGCTTCGGTAGGTCGTGAGATGATTGAAGAGAGGGCCGCAAGGTGAGTTCGGCTGGGAATAATTTTCCAGAGAAAGAAATTAAGATGGTGAAGGTGTCGGTTATTTTAATACGACCATCAGACAGGTTAAAGCCTGTCTGCGGTTCGAGCCTGGGGTGTAGATGGTTGATTTCGTTGAGTCGTGCAGTCGTGAAATCTCTGCTAGTCGGGTTTTCGACCAAAAATGAGCCAACACCGCTCCTCCCCACCGCCAACTCGATGAAAACTCTCAAATTCACCCTTGGTCGTGACTGAATCTCGGCTCCGGGGGAATATTTTACCCCCAGGTTCGTAGACGACACCACTGACAAATGTTCAGCCTTCATCCTCCTTGTTTCGTAGGCGTAACCTAGAAGGTAAATCTTCGTTGGGTACTGAAGGACTTGCAAGGCACATGTAAAACCAAGGGATCTGGGATAGTTTTAGTAGTCATAAACCGCTGTAGCTGCCCGCTACTGAACTGCATAGAAAATATAAACATTTAATTGTGGCATTGCTTCCATGCAATGACCGAAAGTCCTGGCCCCTCACAGTTACTTACACACCGAGATGTACCGCTTTTTGTTTTAACAAAAATACAATTTTGCCACTCTTGTTTGATGCATCAACTCCAGTCCTAACCCCTTAAAAGTAATATATCGCAAGAGTCTAACAACTCTTATTGCATTTCCCAAATAACGCTGTCATTCTCACAAGTAGAACTTGTAAGGGTTGATACTGTTTGAGGGGAGCTATATTGGGGGTGTAGGAATGGATTTACTACTGGTAGAGGCACATTTGGTGTTTATCAATAAAGAACTGTATATCTTATACAGTCATGGACTTAGAATGGACAATTAAATCAATTAGTAACTAAACTTCCGCCTTTTGTCACGTGACATATCATGACTGTTCACCACGAAGTTCGCACATTGAGCAGCACTAGATCACAATAGCAAGAACCAATAATTCCAAACAAATCTAGCTAGATGAATTATTACGACAGTCCATATATTCAACATAGAGTCATATGACACTGTTCTCACGTTTCCAGCAATTTTTCGGATTGTTTCCGGAGAGGGATAGTCAGTACCGCGCTTCAATTACGACATTGGTGGAAGATTTTGTTCTCGATTCGTTCAGCTAATTCATGAATAATTTGTCAGCAAAACTCGAGGCAGAGAAAATTATTTTTAAAAGATCCTAAACATATCTTACCTCTAATATCCTCAATAGTTTCTTCAAATGCTTTGATCATTCTCTTATACAGAGGTCCATGGTCATCAGGTGTTTCAATATATTGTCCGTCATAGTTAAATAGAATTTGTCGTAATTTCTTAGCTAATTCCTTGAGCCCTTCAAAACTAGGCGTGAATTGGCAAAGAAGCATATCAAATCGCATGATATTAACTATTTTCGATGTTAAGTTTAACTTAATATTGTTTGAAGTCCATTCACTCAGATCTAGACGCGTGGATTTAGAAGCCCTTTCATATTCGATGCATCCTACGATGAACACATAGAAAAATGATTCGAGATCATGACGATAAGTGCGTCGGGTGAACTCTTCTGTCCTATAAGCAGATTGCAATTGCTCAAGCGCCATAAATTTGAGAGTGCCCATAAACTTCCGATCATTATCCCAAATCAAATTTCCTTTCATCTTATCGGAACAATCTAAATCAATTAACATCCCATGAACGTCGTCTTCTGAATTTGGCTCTAACAAGATTATGTTTTCTTCAGAAATGTGTCCATGAAGAATCCCCTTCCCTACAAGACCTTCATGTCCCTTGATCGCATCTCGAATGCCAGCAACAAAATCTAGAATGGACCCACTAGAGTAAATTTTTCGACCGCGTGGTGTCATAGCTATCCTAGTTAGTCGGCGATTTCTCTCCATGGATGGTTTTGCTGTTAGATTTACGTGAGAGCTTTTCATGATGTACTTTTGGTCGGCATTTAATGTCCAATGTGTGGCTCGGAACAAGTCTAGCCCATCCAGGTGACTTTTTGTTTCATAAACAATCTCTGAATTTAAACAGTTTACAACACCAGGTACTGAGGAGACGATATTTAGCAATTCAGCTTCAGTATCTTTTTTTGGCTTGCTCCACGAGTACTTGATCACGGTTGATTCGTCTTTTGTTTCGTAGTATGTAGCGCCTTGACTGACCAGCCCCATCGGTCGTACTACTGGTTTAGACTTGATCTCATATGATGGACCCTCAATATTTCCACTTTTGGGGAACTGGACAAACTTATCCTCACCCTTCTGAAGGATTGACATATCGCGGCCAAGTTCCTCATCACTCATTAGAAGATATGAGCTTAATGCCCGAATTAATATCTCCTTGTCATCAACAATACTTAATAAGCCTGAGCCGTAGGCACCAGAACGATCAAAAAGCCAAAGTTCAAATTCTTCTCGAAACAAGCAGAATCCATGCATATATCGTCGCAAAGGCTGAGCGCAAAAGACCTCTCGAACCGATCTTGATAGTCGCATGAACTTCTCTTGCCTTACGTTTCCCCTAGGTGATTTATCAAACTCACCCAGCACATTTATATCCTCTCCACCAACAGGACAATCCACAGGTAGATCGATGCTTTTAATCAAAAAATCAGTTTCGGAGAAGTCTGCCGAGTCTACTACGTGTAGCATGAGCTCCGTACGACAATACTGTCCTCGTAGCTGGAAGCCTTCCTTTTCAATGACCACAGGATGTTTTGTCGACGATTTTGGTAAATAGCCTTGGAGCTGATCTAAGAATGTTTCCTTGAAAAAACCAAGCCATTCCCATACCTCACTTTCGTTCATATTTACCACAAAAACCTTTTCTTTCAAGGATTTATGTCGATTATTCAGACGACGAATATGTTTCGGCTTTTCCAACTTCTCTAGTTCTGTTGACCTTCTCTTCATCTCAGCATTCTCATACTTTTGATAGCTTTCCCAGATGCGAGAAGTCTGTTCGGACCATCTCTTTCTGACGAAAAAAACTTTCCAGAAATTCTGGATACTATGAAAAACCTGATTATCTATATCAAGGTCCAAGTCATCCCTCAACTTTCCGGCTACCTTATCAAAATGCATTATTTCAATTTCACTTCTAGCGTATGACGTTATACTATTTGTAGGAGTTGTTAAAGCGCTTTGTTTATATTCAGCTCTGATTATTTTTAGGGACAAATCTAAGATAAATCGCTCATTTTTATTTTTGAAAATGGCATGAATAAGATGGTCAAATCTATAGAGATTTATATGATTATCCTTGACTAGGTCCGACATTTCTCGGAACAATTCGGTAACTGAAGACATCTCAAAACTGGCACTAAAAAGAGTTGTGTAATACGCAATTTCGGAATGCATTCTCACGAGTGCTTTTCTATTAGCTGAAATTACCATAGCGGAAGTAAATGCTACCTGTTTTAAGACTAGAGCCATGTCTACAGTTGTTTCTGAATTCTTCGAAGATATATTCAATAGAATTCTCGGTAATATGAGTGAAAATTTCTGGGTACAGATCCATGTTACAGGTAAGGTTGCGAGAGGTTTGCTGTAGAAGAATTGGATGACAAGAAGGAGTTTAAGGTAAAAAAGTGGGGTCCAATGACGGCTTTATTCGCAATTATGAGGTTACGGGCATTAACTAACGACACCAGAGGTAAGCATGAGAGGGATACTGTAAATATAGAGGCACGTGGGAACAAAGACAGTGGTAGCCAGTGGCAAATGTGGTGCGGACATGAACTGAGGATCGAGCGCCAGCATATGAAGGGTACCTAATGTTGAAATTGGTGCTATATGGTAATGAAGGGTATCATTAACATGGAACGTAGAAAGGTA
Organism: Blumeria hordei DH14; assembly: GCA_900239735.1. Taxonomy (NCBI): domain Eukaryota; kingdom Fungi; phylum Ascomycota; class Leotiomycetes; order Helotiales; family Erysiphaceae; genus Blumeria; species Blumeria hordei. Next base: position 7,469,421 of record OENG01000018.1, on the reverse strand, counting down.
TAAGTTCTCTAGCCAGGTTCATGATGACTCATACATTGACCAGCCTCCCAATTATCCACAATAAGCCAGTAATCGTGTCCCTCGCTTTATTGTAATAATTAGTTTAAGTAGCACTCTGATACTAAGTGGGTTTAATCAACAACTCTCCACTATAGTTTTCAGACTCTTCAATCTCCCAACTCGCTTCAATAGGTGATATTAAACAGAAGCCTAACAGCTTAAGCTTCTCTACACAACTTCCATTATAACACCTAACAGGCACGAGTAGTAGATACAAATAGAGCACGAGGCAGTAGTTAAGGAGGGATGAAAACGACAAGTCTACATAGCTTTCTATTGCGTATATAGTATCGCCGACAGTAAGCACAGGACAGTCGTAACCCACCGGTCACATTCATATAACGTTCATTAATATATTTGATCATCCGTGACCCCTACAAGATTTTGCTAGCTAGGAACCTCAGTTATGTCACATCAATCTCATGTCAGGTGACAAATTTAATCTATTTTTTAGATTGTTTTCTGTGTACAGTAAGCCCTCTGTTTACCTGATATTGCCGTTTATGCGATATATCATCCGGAACGGACTTCGCATCCATACGTTTACCGATTACTCGATTATCAACTTCAACCTCTGAATAACGTCTTAACCAGGTTTTTTGGTTAGATTGGTACTGAAAATGCCGCCTGAAACGCTAAATTACGTAGAGCATCGCCGTGCTCTGCGACGATGGGCGCACTGCCAGGTCCCAAAACTAGCACAAAAACAGTACAATGAGTGGTTCTTCGCTGAGTTCGGCCATCGATTAAGCCAGTCCACAGTCTCCGAGTCCTTAAGCAATACCTCTGTGAAACTCGACGAAGCTTCAAGTACTATTACGCTACGACACCGAGCTGGAAACTGACCTGAACTTGAGGGTGTTCTCCTGGCGCGGCAGATACGAGTTGAGTAAGGAGGATGGATCACAACTGGCGATTTGCTTCGAGAGAAGGCAAAGCAGGCCTGGGCACAATTACCACAGCACGCTAGCCAACTGTCCCCTGTACTCAGCGCTCGCTGGCTTAAATATTCCAAGAAACGAAACCATTTTTAGAATCGAGTACGACACGGTGAAGTTGGTTAAATTCTAGCGGCTGCCGATGCCAAAAGAAAAGCTTTACAGACAATTGCAGGAGGGATTGAGGAAGAAAACATGTAATAAGGGCGAGTCAGGTCTCTTTTGCAAAATGCTACCTTCACGTGGGCTATTGTCACAATCTCGACCCGGGCTCAAGAAAAACAATGATCGAGTTTCTCCATATTTTTGTACGAATGCTACAGGCTCTGACCGACTTCCTATTTGGATTATTGGCAAATATGAGACTCCTCGGGCCTTAAAAAAAGACAGTATTGAGACAATGGGTGGCAAGTGGAGGTGGAATTTCAAAGCATGGATGAACACAGCAATTATGAGCGAATGGCTTCAAGAATTCTATCGCCACATTGGAAATGCTCATGATGTACTCTTGAAAATGGAGAATTATTTTGCTCATTATTCTGCAGTTGAATTATACCTTCCTCCGTCAAACATCAAGATCTGTTGGCTTCCCGCCAATATTACAAGCCGGTTCCAACCTCTTGATGAAGGTACTATTCAGAACTGCAAAGAATTTTACAGACGATACTGATTCCGCTTTGTTTTACAAGCAGTTGAAGAGGGTACAGATCCACAATCAAGTGTCAACATTCGACCAACAATTCGCTGGATCTCGCAAAGCTGGAATAACGAAGTTACAAATACAACGATTTATAATCACTTTCGGAAATTGACTCTTATTTCCAAGCCAATTGCTATTCCTACGCCTGTACTTCTGACTGGACTTTCTGAATTGTTTAATGAGGTAGTTAAAGCAGGAGACATACGAGAAATGGCAACAGACAATCTTCTTAATCCAATTTAGGAGGAAGAGGAAGGGAATATGATGTTTGATGAGGCAATGATTTTACAAGAGGTGAAAGGGGAACATTTGAGAGCAAATCAAGACGAAGAAGAGATAGTACAAGACGAACAGCTTTTGCGGACAGCAAAAGAGGCCGGAATGGCTCTGAAAGTGTTGATTGAGTATAACGAGAGTCAAGATTCTCTTAATTCGAGCTATTTGAGAGTCATAGAGCGATTAGAGACGGCAGTTGGAAGTATAAAAGAGGCATCAAAGTTACAAAGTAGCCTTGATAGCTGGATTAGATAATCATATCCTTTTCAGCAATATCCTCTATATGACGATATTTTTCACGGCCCCGATTACAACATCTTAACAGGGGTCTTAGTGTATTCAGATATCTAGCTATAACACATGACCGGTACTATGTATACATGTAGGATGACTCTTTTGACGTTAGAGACACTCATACTGTGGATTTAATTTACAAATACCACTATGAGGTATGTTCGCCCACACAAACAGTCAACCCTCCTCCGTAAGTACCCATCAAAGGGAAATTTAAACCCATTGATTATCCATGCATACCAGCGCCGCGAAAAATGTAGTTTAGTTTTGCCGCATTCGAACCAGCGGTCTCCTGTCTCTAGTGGGATATATGTCCTAGATATCCAGACCTTACTTGAGAAACCGGCCAAGATGATGTACCACTGCACCATCCAACCATGGCGGTGTTTATAGTGTTGCTTGTGCTGGGAGATGGGCCTCCTTTTTTGAGAGAAATTGATTTCGTAGAGATTCTTTGATCATCGCCTCGTGGGCCAACTTCTGGTCTTCCGAAATTTGCCTGATCTTGGTCCCAGGGGAATGTCTCAGCCCCGGGTTCGTAGAGGACAGCGTGTACAGTCATTCAGTCTCTGCCCTCCGCTGATCCATGTGTAGAGAAGGTTGTGAGTGGTTTGGTGCTGAAGAATTGGCGGATGGAAAAGAATTGGGGTAGAGAATTGGTGTCCAATCGCAGCTTTAAACGCAATCATGTCACATTAATCTCAAGTCAGCTGACAACTTCATTCTAATAGGTTGCTCAATGCTTGGATGGATTGTCCCCACACGCACCACTTTTGACGCCTAAGCCATCTCGGCATTTTCAGCTTTAGAAGCGGCGGATTTTCTCCCTTCTACTCTGTCCGCCAACACTACGTGGGTACAGTGCGAACCCGTTATGACGATCTGATTCCGTGCCGCTAATCTGTATCGTTATAACGTTTTAGTGGGGATGGCAAGACTAAACACCTGTACGCGGTGTCCTCTTCAAACCTGAGAGTTAAATATTTTCCCAGAGCCAAGTTCAGTCAAATTGGCAATACCAAAGAAGTTGGCCCACGAGGCAACCATTCAAAATTCTCCGCCATGTCAGTTTTCCGCTCCCAATGAGTTCGACTTCTACCTAAGTCTCATCAAGTCTACAAGTACGACTTAGTACATCCTCGTTCCAATGACCACACCTCTCATCAACTATTCTCTGGCCTCGGCTAGCCACCAAATACACGCCCACGCCGATATTTACACCCAACGGAGGAAGCAAAGCGTGGCGCACAAATGTGGGAGACAGTTTTTTGGGATGGAACTGAGAGGGATTGGGACAAGTTTACAAGATGACACAGAAGATGGATAAAATCTTGGCGGGCGTAATATTTGAACTTTGGCGAGAAGTTTTACGAGTTGAGCTTTGTGCGCGCCAAGACTTCGCTTGCGAGAGTGAAGCGGACACTATAAACACAAGCCAACGATGGATGGAGCCGTGGTCTGCCTCCTGGTAGTGTTCTCCGGTATGGTTTGAGTAGCCTGAGCACCTACTCCACTTGGGAAGGAGACACTGAAGACTACATTTCGCGCGGAGAATGTTCAGTTGATGATGAAGGCATGTCTGGATAACCCAGGGTTTTTGAGACGTTCCCCTGGGTGGGTATTCACGGATGAGGGTTGACTTGGGGTGAAGAAAAAGCCGCCATAACTTCGCAGTGGTACTTGCAAATGAAATCTGAGGCATGAGTGCACTTATTGTAAATTGAGTCATCTATTCTGTACATTTTCTCCGATATTGTGTCATAGCTAGTTAGCTGCATGCGCAATTAAAATCTGATACAAAAAAAAAAAAGAATACCCTCAACTTCAGCTTTGACCACCGTTACGGCTGTTCCTGGCGACTGGGGTGGGTGGACCCATGTTTAAATGTACCCTATCTTCTTCACACCTCGTCCGCCTATCTGTTGAACTCCCACACCAGATCGGTCGACCTTCCCTGTATTCCGTTCGAACCTCCCGCCCACACAGTTGAGGTCTGGGGACTACTTATGAACAGACAATCCCTTTCATCGATCAGTTGTGGCGGTATTAATATGTAAAGGCTTGTATCGCAAAATATAGCCGTGAAAAAGCTCACGGCGCTGAATAGCCCATCAAGTCCCGTGGAATCTGCACTGTGGGTGTTGATCCTCTCATCTAAAAGGATAATTATCTTTTTTTTTTTCCGATTTTAATTGCGTATGCAGCTAACTAGCTATGACACAATATCGGAGAAAATGTACAGAATAGATGACTCAATTTACAATAAGAGCACTCATACCTCAGATTTCATTTGCAAGTACCACTGCGAAGTTATGGCGGCTTTTTCTTCACCCCAAGTCAACCCTCATCCGTGAATACCCACCCAGGGGAACGTCTCAAAAACCCTGGATTATCCAGACATGCCTTCGTCATCCTCTGAAATTTCTCCGCGCGAAATGTAGTCAGAGGTGTCTCCTTCCCAAGTGGAGTAGGTGCCTAGGCTACTCAAACTATACCAGAGAACACCACCAGGAGGCGGACCACAGCACCATCCATAGTTTGCGTATTTTTATAGTGTCCGCTACACTCTGGAGAGTTATCGTGACAGGTATGACACGGTCTCGGATTACTCCACCCCGTTGTTGTGGATTCTTCCCATGTCCGTCTGAGCAGAGACGTCGCGGGAGCGGAAAGATTGAAAAAGGCTTAATCAGCAAGCGAAACCCAGTCCGCCACATTGTGGAGTAGACAATGATTCGCTTTCCCATAGGGTCCGTGCATTCCGACAAGGGTCCCCGACCAGTGTAAATAGACGAGCAGGGATACGCGTTCATGGTTGTTCGTTCCGAGCAGAATGGCATACATGGCATGATGCCTCAAGCCCACGCCAGAAACGTGATGGCTGGACCATGGTACAGTTTTCTGATTGGATGTCTAATTCAATTCAGCTCTCTGTTCGCGCCACCCCAGGAATAGCCGGCGTCGTGCTGTTGTCTCTGCGTTGAACGCATGTCAGCCCCCCTTGATGTCGTAGATGTTGCGCCTGCTGTTTGGTGATTGAGAGAATTGTGGCTGAGGCCCCGTCCAAAGAGTCGGTCAATCAGTCCTTGGCTTGACAGGTGTATTGTAACATCCGAAACTGGTCTGCTCTGCACTCTCGACCTACGATTCCGCTCGAATCGCCGTGAGCCTGATGCTGACCGGTAACTGGAGTGTCGCGTGGGACGTTGAGTTCTGGCGCTTGCTGGCAATACAATCAGCACAGCCTCATCGACTTCTTGGCTACCACGTCTAGTGATTAATCCATGGGCACCGGGTGCCTCTCTAACTCGCGAACAATCTGTTGCCAGTAGTCTCTGGGAGAAGAGTAGAACTGCCCATTCAAGTTCCCACCCGCTCAATTGGAAGCATGACGAACGAGGTGTCCAGACATGAAAGGCATTTAAAGACGAAGTCTAACAGCTGCCCAGTCGTGCCCCTCTTAACGCGATGACTTGCACTTTGCCTGTTCATGATTGTGTAGAAGTTTTTCAAACCCAGTAGCCCTAGCCACACCCCCTCACAAAAGCAAAGAGCCTTCTGAAAGTATAGGAAACACGGCCGGTGCAGATGAAAGATTTAAATTAATTTGTACGTCCTACATGCGCCTTGGATGGTCCAAATATGTACGAGATTCAACCACATGACCGATTGATTCCGCAAATGCCTTACAAAGTGTCGAACAATTAATTGCTGCTCCTACAAACACCCAGCCAGAACAACCTCGACTCAGTCCTCCATACCTTCCACGTTAAACGTTCCTTTTCTTCGCTTGGGCCTTGGACTCCGGTCGTGTGCGGGTAATTGTTCTTTGTGCTTTGTGGTGGAAAGAATCGGGTACAGGCGCAGAGTAAGGAGTGGTGTCTGCCACGTGCACCTTTCCATTGCCTCAAAAGCGCAACAAACAGCACACTCACCTCCAAAACACGATTAATCCCGACAAACACATGACTCGCAGGTATCGTGTCCGGCTAGTCGGGTAAAATCAGGGACCGGCATGCTTCGAAGGCTGCAATCTAATTTCCTCGCCAAAAATCTGTCATTTTCTCTTGTGAGAGAGAGAGGGAGCGGAGGAAATTGGGTTTGGAGGTGTATTTGCAATTCCTGTTCAATGATTGATTCGACAACGAGATTGAGGGCAATTCTAGGATACTATTGCTTTTCTTTGGGCACCAGCTCATAACCTCTTACGATGAAAGTTGGGTAGAGAAGCTCAAGCTGTTAGACTTGTGTTTAATATCACCCAGTGAAGCGAGTTGGGAAATTGAAGAGTCTAAAATCTATGGTGAAGAGTTGTTGACTAATTCCACTTATTATCAGAGAGCTACTTAAAACTTATCATTACTATCAAGCATAGGACACCATTTTCTGAAACATATTCTATTCAGCTATCTAGCTTTGGCAAAGAAGATACGCTTTACTTGCTCAAACTAGATAATTGTATGGCTAGTCAGTGTATGAGTAATGGAGAGATGTTCTTGACTGAGGTTTTAAGCGAAAACTTTAGGCAGCAGGTCTTTGGCATACTCCAACAATCAGAATTATATGGTGAGGTTAGATAATGCGCAAACTAGAATCAATCTTGTCGAGGTCAAGGGTCGAGTCATGATTAGAACTTGCTTTAGTCTAAGTTGGATTGCGTTACATAGTTTAGTTGTGCTTAAGGAAGCTGGAGCCACTACAAAGTAGTTGTCCGGCTTCATAATCTTATATTCCTATATCACCTCATACTGTTCGCAATATCGTACCTACTCGTTTTATCACTTTGTTGAATCCTCGTCTCGCTTGTCTTCACCTCGTAGCACCTCGCCAGTTTAGGCTTCAGTCTACATCCTAGAGTATATCCCCTCGTATTCAACTTTCTAGTAATTACTAGGATACCTTCGGCAGACGGCGATCTTTGGAGTCACTAGAGCACGCTGTAAAAATCGGTACTCTTCTTCCAGGAATCTAATGATTTGTCTCCACTTCAAACCTAAAGACATGTGGTGTTATCTCGGCCTGATAGCAATTTTGCGAAATACTTACTGACGATGAAAAGCCGGTATCATGCTCTAACTTCGACGTGATGTGAATACTTTGTTCTTGATTCTTCCAGCTAAAGATGTTTAGATTGTTAGCAACACTCGAGCTAGAGAGTGCAATGCTTTCATGCGGTTTTAAAATTATCTTACCTCTTATATCCTCGACAGTTTTTTCAAAAGCTAGGATCATTTCCCTGCACATAGATCCACAATCTAGAGGTGTTTCTGTATAAGGTTCATCTCGATAATCATGAAACAGAATAGCCACTAGCTTTATAGCTAGTTCCTTAAGTCCTTCAAAACATGGCGTGAATTGATCCAGAAGCCTTCTCAAAGAATAGATGTCACAAAGTTTTCTATCGTAGCAACCCTCAAAAGTTTTCTGACACCAATTGTCCAGATTTCGAGGCTTTCTGCCAATGACAAGTTCGTATTCTATGCATCCTACAATGAACACATAGAAAAAAGATTCAAGGTCATGGCGACAGGTCCGTCAGATGGGTAAATTTGAATATGCAGCCCAATGTAATCTCTCAAGCGCCATAAACTTCACAGTGCCTGTTAAGAACCCGTCATTTTCCTCAAATGGATTTCTTTTCATCTTAAAGGACTGGTCCAAGTCAATAAGCATCCCGTGTGAGTCACAGTCTGGAGTTGGCTTTAACAAGATTATGTTTCCCTCAGAAATGTCTCCATGAAGAATCCCCTTGCCTACAAGGCCTTGATGTCCCTTGATTGCATCTCGAATGCCGGCAACGAAATCAAGAATGGACCCACTAGAGTAAATTGGCCGGCCAAGTGGTGTAATCGCCATCCTGGTGAGTCGGCGATTTCTCTCCATGGATGGTTTTGTTGCCAAACTTACGTGAGAGCTATTCCTGATGTACTTTTTGCCTTCATTTAATTTCCAATGTGTGGCTTGGGACAAATCTAGCCCATCCAGGTGACTTTTAGTCTCATATACTAGCTCTGAAGTTAAACAGTTTACAACACCAGGTACTGAGGAGGCGATATTTAGCAATTCAGCTTCACTATCATTTTTTGGCTTGCTCCACGAGTACTTGATAATGATTGATTCGTCCTTTGTTTTGTAGCAGGTTGTGCCCCTACTGAACAGTCCCATCGGTTGTACTACTGGTTTAGACTTGATCTCATATGATGGACCTTCCATATTTCCGCTTTTGGGGAACTGAACAAATTTACCTTCACCTTTCTGAAGAATTGACATATCGCGGCCAAGTTCCTCATTGCTCATTAGAAGATATGAGCTTATCGTACGAATAAATATCTCCTTGTCATCAATAATACTTAATAAGCCTGAGCCGTAGGCACCAGATCGATCAAAGAGCCAAAGTTCAAATTCTTCTCGAAACAAGCAGAATCCATGGATAAATCGTCGCAAGGGCTGAGCGCAAAACACTTCTCGGACCGATCTTGATAGTCGAATAAACTTCTCTTGCCTTACATTTCCACCGGGAGATTTATCGAGCTCGCCCAGTACATTTATGTCCTCCCCGTCAATTGGAAATTCCATGGGTAAATAAATGCTTTTAATCAAAAAATCAGTTTCGCCAAAGTCTGCCGCATCTACTGCGTGTGGTATGAGCTCCGTACGACAATACTGTCCTCGTAGCTTGAAGCCTTCCCTTTCAATGACCACAGGATGTTCTGTCGACGATTTTGGTAAATAGCCTTGTAGCTGATCTAAAAATGTTTCCTTGAAAAAATTAAGCCATTCCCATACCTCACTTTCGTCCATATTTATCACAAGAACTTTTTCTTTCAAGGATTTATGTAAATTATTCAGACGACAAATATCTTCCGGCTTTTCCAACTTCTCTAGTTCTGTTGACCTTCTCTTCATCTCCGCGTTCTCATACTTTTGATAGCTTTCCCAAATGCGAGAAGTCTGTTCAGACCAACTCTTATTGACGAAGAAAACGTTCCAGAAATTCCGGATACCATGAAAAACCTGATTATCTATATCAAACTTCAAGTTATTTTTAAAGTTTTCGGCTACCTTATCAAAATGCATTACTTCAGTATAGCTTTTAGCGTATGACGTTATACTATTGGTAGGAGAGGGTAAAGGGCTTTGTTTTTCTTCAGCAATAATTATTTTGATGGATAGATCAAAGATGAATCGCTCATCCTTATTTTTGAAAATTGCATAAACAAGATGATCAAATCTATGGAGACTCATACAATTAATCATGATTTCGCGCGAGATTCCTTGGAACATTTTGGTAAGCACAGACATGTCATCAGTGGTGCAGAACGGAGTTGTGTAGAGCGAAAGTTCGGAATACATCCTCGCGAGGGCTGGTCTATTAGCTGAAAATACCATAGCACGGAGGTCAGTATTACCCTTTTTAAGACTAGAGCCTTGTCTGCAGTTGTTTCTGAATTCCTTGATGATATACTCAATAGAGTTCTCGGCAAGGCAAGCTTCGCTGTCTGGGAATAAATCCATATTGTAAAGTAAGCCTGATACTGGTTTAGTGTTGAAGAATTGGATGGAGCAACATAAGCTATAGGAGGATGTTTGTTTTGTGTTATTAAACGTCTGGCTAGAGTAAGCCGGAGCCCCTACCTCCCAAACTACGTCCGATTGGCTGAGGGCGCCTGCATCCCGAACAAAAAGGAGGGTCTAAATTAAGTTACAGAGTTTCTCGAGGCTCTAAACAGCTTCTCAATATTCTGTTTGGGGAGAGATCTAATAATTAATGCGTAGGCAAATCTCATTTTGTTTGATGGAGATGCTCTATGCCCATTATTACAAACTTTGTGTTTACAGAAGCGCTAAATAAAGGTTGTTGAAATTTAGAAGGGTTGAGCGAGTTGTAACCGTGTCTGAAGGTGTGCGTTTGAGGTAGATTTCTGTGAAAATTTTGTTTCCCGTAGCAGTTTGATGAGTCTACCAGTCTCTTTTGCGGTGCATAGGAAATTGGTATTGTCATCTGAAAGGTCTCAGGCGCTTTGGAAAGGCTTAAAGGTGGCAGTCTGCACTGTAGCATGTGCTCGCCGAAACTACAGCAAATAATTGCATAAACATGGAGAAAATGTTCATGGCAGATGGCAGAATCAATATTTCCTGAGCATAGGGGGGGGGGTCTGGGCAATACGAGGCCTGGTTAGGGAAAGCTCTTCTAGACATGTTTGAAATATCGAGCCAAAGAACTTTGTGAGACTCAGGGGATAGCAGTAGAGCATTTTTATAAACATTTAACGCCAAGGCACTCAGGATAATTCCGGCCTCTGAGTCCTCTTCTAAACATTTGACGTCTAATTCAATACCCACAGGCAACATAGAATCGAGTCACTATTTTCTGCCGCTAAGCCTATTACTTTTGCGCCTCGAATACCTTTGCACCTATTCCCACTTTTTTAATTATCAAATCGAGCGACAATCAATCAAAAATACGCGGCAGATGGTAGAGATTGAGAGCAAGAAAAACATGTAGAAAAAACAAAGTTAAATTCCGACATTATTTTTGGCCAATCATCTGTATGGCTCCACTCTCTTGCACCAGTTTCCGAAGGCCCGGAAAGTACTAGCTGCTCCAAATTTCCATCAAATGTCGCCCTCCATGCCACGGGAAGGTCTTGGTCCAGGTTTGTGAGAGCCTGCTACATTGCTGCAGACAAAGGGGTGTTCACGCCATATTTGCAAAGCAGTTGTGCATTTTCGTCATTGAATCGACGGCCGTAGGCTGCAAAGATACCACGAGCTGATTGTGCTGCAAAAATCAGGCCAAAAGTTCTCTGAGAAAGAAAATCTAGTTCCTATGAAGTTTTACCAGTCATTCAGATATTCAAATATCTGTAGTGCTCTAGGACATTTCTTTTTGCCAGTATAATGCTATATTTGCTCCAGAGCGATGGTTGAGCAGGTAGGGCAAGACTGACACCTGTACGCGGTGCCTTCTACCAGCCTGGGAGTGAAATATTCTCCAAGAGCCAGGTTCAGTCAAATTTCGCAATACCGAACAAGTTGGCGCATGAGGCAATGATTCAAAATACTTCGCCATGTCAAATTTTCGCTCCCAACGAATTCGACTCCTACTTAAGTCTCATCAAGTTTACAGGTACGACTCAGTACGTCCTCATTTGAACGACCACACCTCTCATCAACTATTCTCTGGCCTCAGCTAGCCGCCAAATACACGCCCACGCCGATATTTATACCCGACGGAGGAAGCAAAGCGTGGCGCACAAATCTGGGAGGCAGTTCTTTGAGACGGACGTGAGAGGGATCAGGACAAGTTTACATGATGATGCTGAAGATGGATATAATCTCGACGGGCGTGTAATTTTGAACTTTGGCGAGAAGTTTTTCGAATTGGACTTTGTGCGCGCCAAGACTTCGCTTGCGAGAGTGCAGCGGACACTATAAAAACACGCAAACGATGGAAGGTGCCGTGGTCCAACTCCTGGTGGTGTTCTCCGGTATAGTTTGAGTAGCCTGGGTACCTACTCTACTTGGGTAGGAGACACCTAAGACTAAGTTATGCGCGGAGAAAATTGAATGGATGATGATGGCATGTCTGGTAACTCAGGGTTTTTGAGACATTCCCCTGGGTGGGTATTCACGGATGAGGGCTGACTTGGGGTGAAAAAAAACCACCAAAACTTCGCAGTGGTACTTGCAAATGAAATCCGAGGCATGAGTGCTCTTCTTTTATATTGAGTCATCTTTTCATTACATTTTCTCTGATATTGTGTCATAGCTAGATAGCTGCATACGCAGTTAAAATCTGATGCAAAAAAAAAAAAAGAACCTGGGAGTAAAATATTCTCCCAGAGCCGAGATTTAGTGATGAATAAGGGTAGAATGAACTTTATTTGATGATTTTTCGACTTGAAGGAGTTGTACTTGGTATTTTGGTTGATAAACCAATCGACGGAATTTTCACAATCGTAAGAAAGGATTCGACTTTAGTTATCTAGATATTCAGACATATAATGAATATGGTCTGTTTGTCGATTATGATGTGGCTGCGATTGCAGTTTTGTCGGCTTATCACCGGTTCAAGATTATGTGCTAGCACAAAGAGTGTGTAACTGAGTTATTGATCTAAAAAACGTATATCTATCTGTCGTTCTAATTAATCAATTTATTGCTCTAGATATTCATGTAATTGACAGTGTTTGGAGTACCGGCACATCTGCCTATGTAAATAGCATGGATTTGATTACTAAGACTCAAATATGTATTACTAGCTTTCGTTGGATAGAATAGAGAATCAAGTTATTTTAAATGTATTTTTACCATCACCTAAGTGAAGTCACACTATCTATCTCTATCATGAATACAGAACGGAAATAAACCCCAACGCCACACTGACACCACGTGACTAATATCCGTATACTTCTCCTATAGGAACCCTACCAACGCCAATATATTGGGCTCACCTCAGTGGTGGGCCCCGACATCCCAGCCCTGGTATTAAATGGGTTCTTGGCACGCCCAAAGGCGCACTCGCCTTCGGAAAAAGGGTTGAGCTGACTAAGCTCTACGACAAAATCCAACAAGTGAATTAGATATTCCCTTGAGATTTATGATATTGCGTGAAATTAATGTTAGATGGAGGGATTTATTACTGCTAATAATTTCTTTTGTATTCTGACCTTTCTTTTTTGGAAGTTCCCCTGACTATTTCGCAGTCTGTGGTGTAATTTCAAACTACTTATACATAAGAAGTAAAGTCCGGGGTAGAGGGAAATTTGCTACATTTTAATTGGAAATCAGAGTGGCGGACAGCTGGTCGGACTCTTTTGTAGTTTCTAGGTGCTGTAGGGCGCGTTAGAGTGTTGGGTAGTTCTGTAGGGACTGGGCCGTCCAGCACGTGACTAAGGTCACGAGCTTTAGACAGGCACGACGTTAAATTTAAACTAAACTAAACTAAACTCCAAAGACTCACCCAAGATTCCAATGTTTCTCTCCACTTTCCAACTGGAATATTCGGCCACGGGTGATGACTTACGTCTGCAAAGAGCAAGGGTTATCCCCCTTCCAGCCAGCTTTACACTCGCGAGACCTATTACAAGTCGTTATTCCGCGCAGGAATAAGCGTGCGCTCGCATGCTGGAACGTCTACAACGCCCCAATCGGAGCAACTGACTCCGGGGAAGGTCTAAAGTATCTAATTAATAGCACAGGGTCACCAGATATACTGGCAGGGGACTTCAACATTCACCACTCATCCTGGGACCCGAAATCTCGAACTGATAGCGTGGATGGCGACTCCCTGCTATCATGGACAGCCTCGAAGGGGCTCACACTCTTGAATCACCAGGGGGTCCCTAAACATGACGCCGGTGCCGCTCTCGACCTATGTTTTGTCCGGAACAACGTGAGTGCTTCTTGCGAAATTCGACAAGATCTGGAAGTCGGCTCCGATCATAGGACAATCCTCTGTCAAGTATTCGATTGGGAAGCCGAGACACCTGTACCAGGTAAGCTCCAGTTTGCTGCATGTAACTGGGAAATGTTTCAAGACTTCGTGACAAATCGGCTTGCAACACCTCCCTCCCATATCATTGAAGAAGAGGCCGCAACCATTGTCGACATCATTGCAGGAGCTCTCCTCGCTGCCTGTCCAAGAGAACGCAAACAAGCAACAAAAGCTGGCTGGTGGGGTAAGGAGTGCACTCAAGCCCATTTAAACTTTTGCAGAGCCCGTCGCGCGGGACTATCAGCAACTTCTGAACGACGTGCCTTTGGAAAAGTAGTGAGGAAATCAAAGCGGGAATTCTGGCACAACAAAGTAGAACAAGTCTCCAACCTTAAAGAGGCCTATCAAGTCACGCGCTGGCATAAAAGAGAGGCGCAATACCATACTCCCCCCCTAGAGGGACCATCGGGCCCGATATTCCATCCAGCAGAGAAGGCGCAGCTCTTCAAGGAAGCACTTCTTAGCCGTCATCTTAATCAAGCAGATCTTGATGATGCAATCCCTACAGTGGCAAAAAGATCTATTGCCTGGCCTCCGCTGACAGATGTAGAGATCTACAACTCGTGCTGCACTGTCCCGACATCCGCTCCTGGACCTGACAATATTACCGCAACAGTACTTCGGCGCGCCTGGCCAATAATCGGTCCTAGAATAATCTCCTTATTCCGCCAATGTGATGAGTGGGGATACACCCTAGCGCGTTTAAGAAGGCTAATGTTGTTATAATACCAAAGTCTGGAAACCGCAATCGAGCTCTCCAAACATCATACCGCCCGATCGCTCTTCTATCGTGCCTTGGTAAGGGATTGGAGAGACTTGTGGCGCGTCGACTTTCATTCCTAGCGCTGAGATATCAGATTCTTTCCCGGGATCAGTGTAGCGCAGTCCCTCGGAGATCAGCTACCGATCTCACCACTGCATTGTCTTGCGATATTCAGGACGCCTGGGCCAAGAAACATGTAGCCGGTATGGTTACTGTAGATGTTAAAGGCGCATTTGATGGAATTCAAAAAGGCCGCCTGTGTCACTGCCTACGGAGTCAAGGGTGGCCCTTCAATGTAGTACAATGGGTGTCCTCTTTTATGTCCGAACGAGAAGCCTCAATCACGCTGGATGGAACTATATCTCCGGTGTTCAAGATACACTGCGGACTCCCTCAAGGGTCCCCAGCTTCACCTATCTTATTTTTACTGGCAATTGAAGGTATGCTCCATCTCTCCCCAAAGCGTTTCGGCTATGCAGACGACGTTGCATTTATAGCGTCCGCACCGACTCTCGCCCGCTGTGGAGAGCTACTTCAGACGCAGTTAGACATGACCCTCGCCTGGGGACTTGAGAACGGCATCGCTCTCGAAGTCTCAAAAACAGAGCTACAATATTTTCACCGAAAACATGGATCTCCACTAGAGCCCAGCGTATATGCAGATGGAGTAGAGATCACACCAAATACCCACACGCGCTGGCTTGGAGTCATCTTTGATCGGAGCCTCGGGTTTAGAGAACATGTGCGACAAGCCTGTGGAAGATCCTTGGCTATTACAAGCCACATTAAAAGTCTTTCGAGAGTCACTCGAGGAATGAGCCCTCTTCTTTTGAGACAAGCGCTCCAAGGAGCAGCTTTTGCGACCTTGCTCTACGGGCTGAGACATGGTATTCCAAAGGAACTCCGAAAGGACTGGTCCGTCGGATCCAACAACGAATGAATGATGCTGCCCGCGCAGCACTGCCTGTATACCGTACCACACCAGTGGCTGTTCTTCTGCGCGAAACAGGTTGGGGGCCCGCAAAGGCCTGGCTTGAGCGCATACACGATCGCCTCGCCCTCCGCACTGCGGCAGCAGATCCCAGACACCCTCTTCGTAGACGGTGGAATTCCTCGAGAATGTGCGGGTCCGACAAAGGATCTCCCCGGAGCTATCAGAAGATAATATCCCCCTCCTTGGGAAGCTGGACGTGATGAATGTTTGGAAAAGATAGGCGCTGTTGGCCGAACAGCGGGAGTCGATTCCTTCACTCAATGGTACGCCAGACAACCCATGATGGATCTTTTTGTTTTCTCTGACGGTGCTTTGATTGAGAATCAAGCAGGAGCCGGATACTCAATTAGACGCGGCACGAACCATGAAATTGCCCGCGGAAATATACCTCTAGGTACCTCTGCAGAAGTGTACGATGCGGAAATCACTGGAGCAACAGAAGGTCTAGCAGCTGCCCTCCTTAATCCCATGGCCTTTTATGCAACCAACTTAACCATATGTCTAGATAACCAAGAAGCAGCTCTTCGACTCCTCTTGTTAACACCTACTGCAACAAGCTCCCGCCGGATTGCAAAATTCCGGCAGCTAGCAGCTAGCTGGACGAAAAGAAAACGAGCATCCTGTACTAAAGCAGGATCAGTCAATGTTAGATGGTGCCCCGGACACTCTGGAATCCCTGGAAATGAAGCAGCAGATGCTCTAGCGAAATCGGCTTGTCTAATGAGTGCGCCATCCCTACCTCCATCCATAGCAAGAGCAAAAAGAGAAATTTCTCTGTTATATAACGCCTCTACTACCACTTACTGGGCTCAGGAAGGCTCAATTAGATATAAAGAACTAGGGATTGGCCCTAGTCTAGGAATATCCCCAGAACTGAAAGGACTAAGCAGGCGTGCACTTGGGGCGCTAATTGCAGCTCGCTCCGGACACGGAGATTTCGCACAGTATCATCGGCGTTTCACACACGAAGATGCCTTAATGACTTGCTCCTGTGGCGAAGAAAAAAGTCCGGACCACTTCTTTCACTGCAGCATAGGAAGAAGCTGGGCTCGCCTCAGTGGTGGGCCCCGACATCCCAGCCCTGGTATTAAATGGGTTCTTGGCACGCCCAAAGGCGCACTCGCCTTCGGAAAATGGGTTGAGCTGACGAAGCTCTACGACAAAATCCAACAAGTGAATTAGATATTTCCCTTGAGATTTATGATATTGCGTGAAATTAATGTTAGATGGAGGGATTTATTACTGCTAATAATTTCTTTTGTATTCTGACCTTTCTTTTTTGGAAGTTCCCCTGACTATTTCGCAGTCTGTGGTGTAATTTCAAACTACTTATACATAAGAAGTAAAGTCCGGGGTAGAGGGAAATTTGCTACATTTTAATTGGAAATCAGAGTGGCGGACAGCTGGTCGGACTCTTTTGTAGTTTCTAGGTGCTGTAGGGCGCGTTAGAGTGTTGGGTAGTTCTGTAGGGACTGGGCCGTCCAGCACGTGACTAAGGTCACGAGCTGTAGACAGGCACGACGTTAAATTTAAACTTAACTAAACTAACTAAACTAAACTAAACTAAACTAAACTAAAGATAGTCAACACAAACACTTTTTTTTCATATCACATCACATCACCAACAACCCTTCGTACAAAAGCTCCCAACCGGTGCAATGGCCCCTGCTGTTGCATCGTCATCGTCAACACCCTCCAATCCTGGAGGGCAACTTCACCCAAGCCTGCTTGGCATTGTGAATGCGATGCAAAAAGCAGAACAACAACGGAAAGAAAGACTGGGTATAGCCCAGGAATTTCTAGAACTAATCGACTCCTGGGCTAAGAGCAAAGGAGGGAAACAAGCAGCAGCAGTCGTCGCGACGCTGATGGAAAAGATCACGCCTGTAATAACCGCCTTTGCAGTAGATCAGGCAGAAGCAGCCAATCTACTAAGTAAGAAACCTCCCACTATGGCAAGCACTCCCAAACCAGTCGCCCCTAGGAATATCACTGCTGTTGAGGATCATAGCCACGCCCTTCCCTCAAAGCCCCAAGACACCAGCTCGCCCTGGGTGACAGTAGCCCGCAAAGCGGCCAAACTACCGACGCCGCCTAGCGTGCAAGTCCCGCGAAGGCCTGCTCCAGCAAGCAGCCCGAAACCTCAGACAATCCCAAAGGAGGACAAGCGCTTGTTCTTACGACTGAGGAAAGATCACCACTGGCACAAGTTATCGCCAGTCACGATCAAGAAAATTATCACCGAAAAAGCTGGGATAGCAACTTCTGCTATCACGTCCATGTACCCAGTCAGGTCGGGGATCGCTCTCGAATGCGCATCAGATGCATTGAGAGATACAGTCATGGGAATTGCACCTCTCCTCAGGAAGACAATACTGTGATCGAGGCAGCGTCCAAATGGACTTCTGATAATCCCGCATGTACCATTGTACATCAGGACGCTTGAAGGCAGCATCCCAGTCACCAACGAAATGGTGAAGAACGAGTGCCAAGCAGTATGCGGCGCCACACCAATACAGGTAAGGCCCACAGAAACAAAGCTGGGGCAATATTCAACGAGCTGGATTGTTCATTTCCAACAAAAACCAGAAAACACAAAATTTCGGCTATTTGACGAGAGCGGACCAGCCATTCCCTTCTCGCGCCGAAGACCAATCGAGCAATGCCAACGCTGCTGGGGATTTCACCAACGCGTTCCTGTACCAGGAGCCAGCGATGTGGACGATGCGGAGGAACCCACGAGACATTGGAGTGCCAGGCCAAGGTGCTAAAGTGCTCGAATTGCGCGGGACCTCACCACTCCAATGAGGGTAGCTGTATGGCTAGGCCAAGACGACAAAACGGGATAATTCTGCCCCGCACCCCGCAGAATTACATATCATAAGAGAACGCGGACATCGTGATTATCACGCTGCTCTAGCGTACTCGGAAAGGAAGGGCAAAGCGGTTGAAACCGTCATTGCCCAGGACTCAACAATGTCGTGTTAATGTTAGGAAACCCCTCAACAAAAGCACCAAAAGACAAGTACAACACCGTCCACTTTCACCAAGTGAATGTCGGAAGGGGTGGGGAAAATACGGATATAGCATTGCAGCAGGCATGGGATGCCGGTGCACATGTAGTCATGGTACAGGAACCATGGACAAGAAAGAAAGAGGGGGTTTTATAACAAAAAGTCACCCTGGCTACAATAGCCATATACCATTCGGAGGAACAGACATCCGGCCCCGCGCGATTACTTTCACGCGCAAAGGTAGTCATGCGACTCAATTCTTTCCACCGTTGTCAGGCCCGACATCTGATTACTGCTTTGTAAAGATGGGCGGACTGACCTTTGTCAATGTATACCGTGCCCCAGGCACTAGTGGAACCTTGGAGCCCCTACTCCGGTGGGAAATTAGAGGTCTAGTGATTGTTGGAGGCGATTTCAATTCTGTGTCACAGCATTGGCAACCGCTAGCGACAAATCAGTACGGCAATGGTAACCAAGTTATGGAATGGGCAACAGCCCACGACATGGACCTAGTCAGTATTGTTGGAGAGCCAACGCATAGGGATGGGAACGTCCTAGATCTAACGTGGAGCAACACGGCCGCTATAGCATCAGTGTCCAAACGTTACCACTGTACCTCAGATCACTCGACCATCGAAGGTACCGTGCTTAACCCTACAGTGTCAGATCTCTCTGGAATTGTAAAGAACATTCGTGTTAGTGACGCCAACTTGAAGGAATTTAGCCGATGCGTTAGCCAATGGACCAAATCTGGCCCTCTTGACAGTGTCGTCAACATCGAAAACTTCACAAATGATCTCCTACAAGCACTTGGAGATGCGCTCAAGATTGCAGGGAAAGTCCCAGCCATCGAAAGCGGAAGAACTGGGCCATGGTGGACCGATGAATGTCGCACAGAATGGCAAGAGTACAAGGCAGCGAGAGACAACCCTGACCTCGCAAAAGAGGCCCGCAAGAGCTTTAGAGCCGTGGTGCGAAAAGCCAAGCGAGAGTACTGGAAGAGGCAAGTAGAGGCAGTGACTACTGACGCACAGGTATTCAAGCTCATGAGATGGGCTAAGCCTCGACCAGCTGCTGAGCCCCTCCTCTGCAGATTGACGAAAACCGGTGGCTATCTGACCCGCGAGAGCGAGCTAGTGCGCTACGAGACACTCTCTTGGCTAGGTTTAGCGGCGAGAACGACATTTCTATCTGGGAGAACGGACAGGAGGAGCGTATTCCATGGGATACGGAATTATCACTGGACGATGTGACAAGCGCCACTGTCTCCGTCAACGATACGGCACCGGGAGCGGACAAGATAACGGTACGGTTACTTAAAGCATGCTGGTCCCATCTAGGACCTCTCGTGAAAGATCTTTACCAGGCTTGTCTAAAAATCGGCTACTTTCCTGCGGCTTTCAGGGTGGCAGAAGTTGTGCTTCTTCCAAAGCCGGGTAGAAATCTGTCAACTGCCAAGGGTTGGCGACCAATATCTCTGTTGTCGAGCTTAGGCAAAGGACTTGAGCGTCTAGTTGGTAAGAGAATGGCATGGCTGACAATAAGTCACCAAGTCGTTCACCCACAACTATTCGGCTCCGTACCAGGACGATCTGCAGTCGACCTTGCATCCTGTGTAATCCATGATGCTGAGGCAGCCATGAGAAGTGGTAAGTGTGCGGCTATGGTCACACTCGACATTCAAGGTGCATTTGACGCAGTCCTTCACAACCGACTGCTCAAACGCCTTCGAGAACAAGGCTGGCCACGATCTTGTGCCGGTTCATTCAGACATTTCTTTGCCAACGAAAGGTTCAGGTCAAATACCGTGGTGGAATCACAGAAGAGAAGATACTGGAATGTGGAGTACCTCAGGGCTCGCCACTATCGCCACTTCTTTTCATGCTCTACATCGCTGTGCTTTTTGATGATCATGGTCTAACGAGTAGGTTTGGTTATGCTGATGATGTAGCTATTGTCAGAATTGGAAACACCGCGGCGGATGCTATCTCCGCAGCTCAAGACGACCTCGACAGCTTAATTCTTCTCGCAAGAGAACACAGGATTGATTTTGACCCAGCAAAGTCAGAACTTCTAGTGACCGGAGGAGGGCCTAGAAAGAAAATCAACGCGGCTGATCTCTCCATCTTGGTGAAAGATCGCCGGATCGAACCGTCACCTCATATCCGGTGGCTAGGAGTCTGGCTTGATACCCAGCTAAACTTCAAGCAGCATGTACAGAAATGGACTGGAAAAGCTAATCGTCTAGTACATTTCTTACGACATATAAACGGAGTTCAACGCGGTGCAGCACCCGGTCCTCTGATTCGTGCGGTACACGCATGCGTTCTGAGCACAGCTTTATACGGGGCAGAAGCGTGGTGGCCAGGTCTCACACGAATAACCACACTGCGAGATAAAGAAGTCGGCACTGGAGTAGGCTGGCATATATCTCTACTGGACAAAACGATAATGAAAGCTATCAGAGTAGCACTCCCAGCGTGGCGTACCACTCCCAATGGCGCTCATCATCGTGAAGCGGGAATACCCCGGCATCGATAATTCTTCAGCAAAAGATGCTGCGGTCTGCAGCTCGCATGCGAAGAATGGATATCTGGCACCCTCTAGCCCTTCGGGCGGCTGAGGATCCGAAAGAGACAATAAGACGCTTAGGTCTTAGATCGGGACAAAGAGATCGTTTGTTCAGACAACCAGAACGGTACATGACACGCCTACAAATGAGTGTGCGTCGAGTTCCGACAGCCGAAGGCCCGGGAAAGCTATACTTCCCACGCGGCACCCCAGCATCGATTCCATGTAGTCGAGAAAATGAAGCTAGGTCTGGATGCATAAAGAGGTGGTTAGCCTCCCGTCCAGCTAACACAGTCTTCGCTTTCTCTGATGGATCATCATCGGGTCCCGGAAAATCAGCCTGGGGGTATGTAGTATACCAAGGAGGCAAGCTAGTTGCAAGTGGCTCCGGTCCACTTCCTGGAGCAGAGGTATTCGACGCGGAAGTTGTGGGTGCCATGAAAGCCTTGAAGGCTGCAATAGAGGTAGGAGAAGACTTACTGATCTGCATTCTTCTGGACAACCAAGCGGCCACCCAGGCGCTCGAAAGAGGAAGATCTAACTCCTCGCAGTCAGCGGTGGACAAGTTTTCGTCGCTGAGACACAATAAGCGTGTGGAAATACGCTGGATACCCGGTCATGTGGGGATCCAAGGCAATGAAGAGGCCGATAAGCTGGCCAAATCAGCCTTGGGAGCTCCCAATAACCGGTCACTAACCTCAGCTACGCCCAGTGGAGAAGATCAAGATCTAACCTTTGCGGCACTAGGGAGGTGGATTAAACTGCGCAGCCAAGAACTCGTTGAAGAGTGGTGGCAGAAGTATCGACCGAAACGATACAAAGACCTGGACCTATTCATGCGTTGCAAAAGACCACCGGAACTAGCTTTACCAAGATGGGCGTACCATCGTCTTATTGCGGCAAGAACAGGCCACGGGGACTACGCCGACTACCATCGACGTTTCAAACCCGAATATGAAGATCTGAAATGCGTTTGCGGCCGAGAGAAAAGGCCCTGGCATTTTTCAGAGTGCCGACCTGCTTTGCTACGTTGGAGAAGCTATGAGAAAATGGCCCCACCTGGGGCCAGGGAAATGATAGGGGAGAAGGGATGGCAGAAGTTCATTCAATTCTTAACTACAAGCAGATGTTATAGTCTGCCGAAGAATGAACAGGGTGGGAGGTGACCACACTGAGATTGTTTCTGACCCGAGAGGAGATGGGTGTGGAAGATAGGGATGCGGCGCAGGGCACCGTAACTCAGACATATACTGCTCCTTTTGTTTTATTTCTTTTCTTTTGTCGCTTCTGGCTCCACTGCCGGTCATGTAGGTAGCAATGAGCTTTCAGAGCCCATCTACCCGTGTCACGTCTAAATAGATGTTAGGTTCTACCTGTCACGTAAAAGATTTCAAATTCAAATTAAACCAACGCCAATATTCATACAAGTTGGATGTAAATAATGTAAAGGTCTTAATCAAGTATCTTTATTATATTTATTTATTATAGAAATACCCTCCCTTGAAGTCTACTCTAATATGTACATGTAAATGCCTTCTTTTATAGATATTCCCAAAGTCAAAGATAGGACACATATATCCCATGAGATATGTGTTCAATACAGAGTTGTGACCTGCCTCCAATATTATGCGCACGCCCAAAACTATCTTCTACCACATCCGTCAGTTTGGTATTAGGTTTACCAGCCTTCATTGCTGTGCACCTGTCCAAAAGTGTAATTTGCCCACAGATGTATGATCAGCGGCGGAAACCTGCCGTCTAATAAACACTGTTTAGACACCATGGGAATAGAGTCTAACTCTAACAGAAAGACTAATAAAAACTCATCACTACCAACATACGATTTACAGATGGACCTTGGTCTATCTGGGGGTGGTATTCCAAAAAATAACATAACTAAAACTCCACATATATTTACGACGAAGCATTTCTCAGTATATTCTACACCTGCGAGGGAAACTATTCTCAACACCTGTCAGTGGTGTCCCCTACGAACCTCCAGCTCTCACTGTAGAGTCTGCAGAGCCGAGATTGAGTAAAAAAGTCCGCACTTCGATGAGGATTCCCAATCGCTTTCACGGTCTATATCGTCTTTATGCACAAGCACATCCCCCTATAACCATTATCATGAAGCTAACCACGATCAGATCAAATGGTAGGGTCGGAGCCTTACTCATCACCAACCCTTGATCATGGAGGAAAAGCCATCCGATGAGTTTCCGGAGCGTACCCAGCACCCGATACAGAGATGGTGGATTAGATCAAGTCGGCCTCGACTGTTACAAAGAAGGGAGATATAGATGAATATGCGCACCTCGTGTAGTCCCGGTGTTTAGGCCTCGCCTGGCTGTGGTTGCAGGTTTTCTGAGACTTTTTCCCGCGCACGCAGTTTCCATTGCTACCATTATTATTATTTTTTTGGTAGAAGGTTCCGTGGGAAAGGTGGCCGAATTCCACCGGTTAATACTGAGCTGAATGGCTACTCTTTATGGGCAATTTATCAATGATCTTTGAAGTAACAAAAGAGGCAAGGAGCACTGTACAAGGTGTGGCCTGGGTCAGAGAGGAGCCCAATGTGCTAGATAGTCTATGACTCAAGTAGTACAATAAAAAACCCACTCACCCACTCACTCTTAGGTAACATATCACGTGATGAATATAAACGTCCACTTCCAAAACAAAAACTCGGACAGTTGCACAGGCAGCTCACAAAACACCGCAATTTTTGAATTTCGAATTTTCGAATCTTCACCATCTCACCCTCTCCCTCCCTCTCGCGCTCGTCGCATTCTATCAAATAATTGTGCTCGAGTCACTGGCATTTTCATCATGCCACCTGTTCGAAAAAAGTGTCCCAACGCCAAGTTGGACAACACGAGAGTCCACCCGAGGGCTCTCGAACAATTACCTGGCCTTGCTCAGTCTCCGAAATGCGCGGAGATGAGCAAGGTCTCAATCAAAGGGAAGGAAAAAGCCCTATCCGCCGTCACTGAGCCCAATACTGACATGATCGGGTCTGTTGAAACTATTGAGAAAATCTCTCAACCGCCCTCCGACCCTCACGGGATTGGAGAATCGTCAAAATCTCCTCCGACCGCGCCCAAACTGTCGGAGAACGCTGCGCCCATAGCAGCGTCAAATTCAACATCGCAGCCAAAAGCTGCTTCAAAAGCAGAATGCCCGCCCGAACTACGACCAATTTTCGAAGCCGAGCAACGACGTGCCGCCGAAACAGCGGCAAAACTGGCCCTCTGCTCCGCCGCCATCTCTGGCGTCGAAGCCACCCTCCTCCCTTTGACCAATGGGTCAAACAGACAATTCGTAGACTCGATGAGAGTCTACCTACGTGCCGCCATCGCACAATACATGGCCACGGGCCCGGCCTCCACGCCACCCGTCCTCCCTCCTCGCCCGGCCAACCCTCTCCCAAGGGCTCTCGACGCCAGGAGCACACCAATTCCCGCCGTCCCAGCGCTGCCAATAAAGAGCACCTGGGCCACGGTGGCCAGAAACGGACTGCGACAAAAAGCAGTCCTTACTGCCAAGGCTGTGCCGCGACCTGCGGCCAAAGCCCAAAAGACAGAAACCCCCAAGGCGAAAGTCGACAAGCGACTGTTTCTTCGCCTTGAAAAGGACCACCCGTGGCGACAACTGTCCACAAGTAGCATGAGAACTAAGTTGGAGTACAAATTCAGCTACTTCAGCCAAGAAATAACCTCACTCCATCGAGTGAGAACCGGCTTTGATATGCTAGCAAAGAACGATACATTAAGACAAGAGATGTTAGATGCCTCTTCGAAGCTGGCAAGTGAAAACGTCAAACTCGAGGCATCTTCGGATCTTGTCGCCTTACAGATACCGAACGTACCTGTAAGTATAGTTACAGTGCACGGCCCCAGGGCGGTCGATGCTGGGTGGGTCTCGACCAAGATTCTCAGTACGACCGGCGCGCTTCCAATTCAGGTCCGACCTCATGGGACATGTCGACCTGGGGCACCGTATCAAAACTGGCATGCCCTCTTTTCCCGGGACTGCGCCCCTCGTGCGGGCTTCCGCATCTTCGACGAGTCTGGTATGGCTACCATTCACAAGCCTCGTCGTCAAATTGAACAGTGTAAACGCTGTTTGGGCTTCCATGCCACCCGTGGTTGCTCCCGCGCTCCAGCCTGCTGGAACTGCGGCTCTAACATGCACTCGGAAGCCGAGTGCAAGGCCCTCACAAAGTGTCGTAACTGTGGGGGACCCCACCGATCGGATTATCGGGACTGCCAAGTCAGACCCAGAAAGTCCGGACCGGTGACCAAAGAGCAGCTCGCGCGGATTCGCCACCTCGAGCAAGGGAAGTTCACAGTGGCAGCTAGAGCGAGGGCCGCAGCCAAAAAGGCCGAAGAGGTGATCGTCGCCGCGGCGAAGGATGTCGCAATGGCCGAGGCAACAGGTTTCGGAATGCTGGGATCTGAAGAAGAAGTTTCAGGACACAGCGACCTCGACGATGTCCCCTTTCGGGGCATCTACTAACTATTAGCAGGATACTAGCTGGATAAAAGGTGCCTGCTAGCCCGTCTTTTGCTCTCAGCAGAGAAGGGGCAAACTTGTCATCTGGAAGGTGTGACGGACCAGGGAATGTGTGAGGAACGCATTGCTTGGGTTAAATATGAAGGAATCTTCTGGTTTTCGGAGCTATTTTTATTTTCTTGATTTTTCGTTTCTGTTTAATCAGCTGCACTTTTGGTAGCGATTCACGCGGTTGGAATGAGTTGGGCCTGTATACAGTGATCCTCACCGGCTCCACCTGTCCTTGACCCAATGTGGAAAACATAGCTTTAGCTTAGGACAAAATAAACAAAACAAAACTCGGACAGTTGCAGGGAGGTTTGCCTCGAGCACGGGGAGTGACATAATTAGAGGACGGTGTGGTGGACCGTGTGCCGGAACATTTATTGAGAAAATTAACAGTACTCGGATGTGCTCAGAGAGGATTGTTTCGGGCACGGCGAAACTGATTGAAAGGTAGCCGAGTGGTAGGGCGAGTGTCGGGAGTTAACACCAATGCAGAAACCTAAACTCTACATAGGTACACCTGTCCGCTCTTAGGAATAGATGCGGGCCATTTCTTTTTTTTTTTTTTTTTTTAAATCATTTATTGTGTTTTCAGCTATCTAGCTATGACACATGACCGGTGCTATGTATACATGTAGGATGACTCTTTTGACGTTAGAGACACTCATACTCTGGATTTCATTTGCAAATACCACTATGAGGTATGTTTGCTTACACAAACAGTCGACCCTCCTCCGTAAGTACCTACCAAAGGGAATTTAAAAACCTTTGATTA
Source organism: Blumeria hordei DH14 (assembly GCA_900239735.1). Lineage (NCBI taxonomy): Eukaryota > Fungi > Ascomycota > Leotiomycetes > Helotiales > Erysiphaceae > Blumeria > Blumeria hordei. Next base: position 7,442,976 of record OENG01000018.1, on the reverse strand, counting down.
TCCAAGCAGATGCGGGCCATGTATTGGAGGAGAGCGCGGGTATAAATAAGCCCTTCTTGTACATACATATTCTTTCCTTAGAAGAATTGTAAACTATTGATCGTGCATCTCAAGCCAACTGGAGAACTTCCCCAACTGTCACAACAATCGCCCCACACCTACCAACACACCCCTCAATGAGGAAAGTTTTGATGGAAATAGGACGTGTACAAAGAAGAAAGAAAAAGAAAGATACACTTAGGGGATTACAAAAATCTCCTATGACAACAATAACCCAATGTCACAGTTTCAGTACAAAATGCATGGGCAATCTTGTAGGTGCAGTATATTAATTATAATTCTCTGGGGAGAGAATTCCTACAGCTAAGGACTACAAATATATACAGTCTAAGATACTCTTCTTTGATAAGGTTCCCTCCATGACTAGAATGGTTTCATGGCCTGCACTAGCCAGCGTAGGCTGCAGGAATCCCTAGGCTAAACAGCCGTTACACCTAACTATACAATATGAGGGCGCATGGCTAGAGCAACAATAAGATCTGGGATGGCAATTATATTTTGGAGTCAATGATAATATCAAGGGCTCGGGTGTATGATGGCCGAGGCTGAGGAGATATTTGCACTATGGCATTTATACAGCGGGTTTCTTGACAGTCAGGCTTGGTATCATTCAACGCATGGGTGAAGTCTGAGGTGGTCCGGTTATTTAGGTGGGATGAGGCACTTGTACTTTACGGTAGTTCACATGATCTGGCCCAACCCCACCCGTGCTCAAGCTCCAGTAAGAGTGCGACGGGAATCACTTTACCTAGTATGTCAATGAACAACTAAACGTACAATTTGAGAAATCCATAAATTCGAAAATTCATTTTTTCCCTCACAGGATTGGAGAATCGTCAAAATCTCCACCGACAGCATCGAAACCATCAGAAAACGCTTGTAAGGATTCCTCTCCCGATCCTCCCAATCCTTCCTTCGCCATATAATTTTACCCTTCTTCTCATGTTGTTATGACAACAGTATAATCCTTTACATATGGGATCATGTTGATATTAGGTTAATGTCTATGTTATGATGAGCTAGTGGAAAGAAAGCAGGTATATATGATGGCTTAGTCTGTAACTTTAGAGTTCTTCACGCTTAGTTTTCTGTCATACCCAACACTTCCCGATCATCTCCGGTCGCCTTTAGTACCATTAGTCAACACCAGTATTCGCTCGAATCTTTAGTCTCTCTAGATAATTATACTACCAAATTCAACCCTTTAGTTTCTCTATGTGATCTCGAGTAGACCTTCAGTCATCTCTCGCAGTCTATCTAACCTCTATTCCACTACAATTACGCTTCAGTCCGTACGCCTTTTCTCCAATCTGACAACGCTGCAGACAAAGCAGCGGCAAATCTGGCCCTCTGCTCCCTGCCATGTCTGGCGTCGAAACAACCCTTCTCCCTTTGACCAACGGGTCAAATGAACAATTTGTTGACTCGATGAGAGTCTACCTACGCACCGCCTTTGCGCAATACATGGCCACGGGCCCGGCTTCTACGCCATACGTCCTACCCCCTCGCCTGAAGAACCAACTCCCAAGGGCTCCTGATGCCAGGAGCATACAGAAATACGTTTGGGTTCGGAGCTGTGGGAGGCCGCAAGTGCTCTCTTATTCTCTATCTACAACGCGTAAATACACGACCAGCGCGCGACTAGTTCTAATTACATAATCACCTTACTTAACCCGCTACATCTCTAGTCCCGTAGCAGCAACTTGTCGTCCTCGACAGTGCGCAGATAGCTCGAGTACTGTTATCCCTTTTGTTTTCGCTCTGAGAGTTTGTCTAACTACTCAAGAGATTATAGAACTTCCTTCGACGTGGTGAATAAAACCCATGCTCTGAATACCACGATGGACTTCAGGGTTATCAGCCGATCCATAACTATCTCCAGACAATGAAAGTGATCATGTAATGGTAAGATTTAAACATCGAACATAACTCCATTTCACAAAGTCAGTTATAAAATCCCATTATAAGTCCCGTAGCAGCAATCAGTTGTCTGCACTCCATTCTGAGTCCCCGTTTCCGACGGCTGCAGGTAGTTTATGACTTACTGTTCCTGCACGGAGGTTCTGATAGAAAGGTTCTTTTTCTTCTCGACCAGTGATTAAATGACTTTCCCTAAGTTTGAATAACTTGAGGTGGTCCCCATAATAGGTTCTCGGGATAGCCTTTCCATTAACCTGTCTTAGAAGGTAGGATTTTCCATGGGAGCCACCATGACCAGCCACAACAAAGGGTCCTCGATATGCTGGATGAAGTTTCTTCTTCGCAGATTTTCCATCATACAGCATCACATAATCTCCGGGTCTGAAAGTTTGTACACGGACTCCTCTATCATGTCGCTCCTTCTGGACTTGCTTTCGCCAGTTCGTCTTGTCTATGATTGAATCCCTTACAATTTCCCTATTCTGCACGAATAGGTCTACTGCACTCGCATGGTTATCCTCGGAGATTTCCATAAAGCTGTCGATTTCATTTTTTAAAGTATCTAGAGTGACATTTCGTTCGGGGAGGTGATACTTTTGTTCCAACGCTGATGGGGTTGATATCCTCTTCGAATCTCAAATGGCGAGTAGCCCAAGTAGCTGATCTGGCGCCGATTTCCCTCGAAGACTGCTTGCTGTATTCTCCATGGCCAGCAATGCGGATCTCTGGTGATTAGTTTCATAGTAATCTGCAAGATATCGTTGGCTTTCTCTACCATTCCAGTTGCTTTTTTAGATGCTACCGGGGAGGAGATAGACTCCGTACTGTGAGCTTTCAGAAAATTGGCTGTCCTCTTTCCAAAATGCCCTCCTGTGTCTTGATACGTTGCCACAGGAGCTCCTTCCTGACTGATCAGCCATGCAAGGCAGCGAATCGTCTCATCTTGGCTATCGGTGATCGTTGGGAATGCCCATACGAATCGATCAAAGTAGTCTATTACCAAAAGTATATGCGTGAAGTTTACAAATCCGTAATCGTTCGTAGATTGGGTTACGAGTGGGTTAGGGTCCTGAATCGTTACTTGAAATTTAGACTTGTGAAGCTGTGGCCACATGCACTTCAATGCCTCGTCCATTGTGACGGCTGTTTTTGGAAACGGCCCGATATAGTCCATTCCCCAGAGGACATTTGGTTCGTCAATGACCGTTGGTGACTGAGTTTGCGTCCGTTGTGCATTTCCATGCTGAGCGCACTTCATACACCCAAGGATGTAATTCCTAACATCGTTCGCCATATTTGGCCAGTAGTACTTTCGCAGCTTCTTCATGGTAATTGCGTGTTTCCAGTGACCTTCCTTATCATGAGCGTGTCGAATTACTTCCGAGACTTCTTGGAGTGTTACACACTTCTTCCGCACCCCTCTTATCCGAAAAAATAGATCGTCCCCGATCACCTCAAAATTATTGCAACGTCGCTTTAATCTAGTAACCTGTACTCGATCGAAGTTCGAAGGGTAGGAGGCCCTTGTGAGTGCAATCCAGACGTCTCGGTACCACTCCGAATCTTGATATTTCGAATATGTTTCTTTTTCTTCCATTTGTGTAGCAAGAGCATCTAACTGTTCTTCGAAGCTATCCTTATGCGGACGAATTGCTGAGTACTCAACCGATTTCGAATCGAGGTTGGTGGCATCATCTTCCTGGATCTTGCGCAGTCGTAGAAGTTCTTCATATCCTCCCTTCCCGTCTTTCCATATCCACTTAGGCTTACCATCCTGATCTTCGATAATATCCCCTAGTGAGTCTAAAAGATGGTCTTTTTCACACTCAGGATCTGGGAATATTGTCCGTGAGAGTGCATCTGCAACTTTATTCTTAGAACCCTCGATGTATCTGATCTCGACATTTAATGCTCCAAGTTCTAATGCCCACCGACTGTAGATTCCATAAACTAGGGGGTTTCAAGGAAAAATGTCAATGGCTTATGGTCTGTCCAAATTATTGAAGGTGAATCGGTCATAAGCATGTAATAGTATTTACGTGCAAACGATACCATGCCGAACAATTCTCGTTTGTATGTTCCATAGTTTCTCTCAGCTTTATTGAGTAGGAATGAGTCATACAGCAGTGGATATTCCACTTTCCTGCCGCTATGCTCGCCCTTTTTCAACTGCATTTGGGTAATATGGCATCCGGCTGCGAAGGCGCTCACGTCTGTGTAGAGATGGATTGGCGAATAAGGATCTAATCCATGCGTCTCTACTACGTCAGAGCATGTCTTCCGAAGTAGTTCAAACGAGAGTTGCTCAGTTGATTCCCATTTGAAGTCGACATTTCCGGTAAGTCGCGTCAAGGGTCTAGATATTGCTGCAAAGTCTTTAACCCATCTACGAGTCATTTGGATTATGCCCAGAAATTTTCGTACATCTGATTTTCCACTAATCGGTGGAGGGAACTTTCGAATTCTATCTGCTCTAGTTTTGGTTGTTTCCATGATGCCATTTGTCTTGAAAGTAACCCCTAGAGCTAAAATTTCCGTCATAAATAGTCGGAGCTTTTTAAACAATAATCGAATCCGTGCCCACTCTACACGAGGTAAGAAGTGCTCTTCCATCCAGTCTAATGCTTCGACTGGTGATCTGAAACCACTAAATATGTCGTCCATATAGTTACGACAAGACGCTGTATCTCCTTCGTGGAAGGGATGCAGGAGCGATGGAAATTCTCCTGTAAATCCTGACGATTGATGTTCTCGCGGTAAAGGTGGAATGTAGCCCAAAAATATTAGCATGAACTCGTTCATGGTGTATCCGGCTGACTTGGTGCCTTGAGGCATCCTTGTCGGTTGTACTTGTCCGAGAGTGCTGACGTAGAAGGCGTAGATAAATCGGTCTTGTGGGTGTAGGACAATACTCCAGTACGCGTTCTTTATGTCAAACTGTAAGAAACATTCATGCCCTGGAAATGCCAAATAATCGTGAATTTCCGTCATCAACTCCATAAACGAGCCGGGCATGTTTTCCTTGACATGGCTATAATCGAACGTGATTCTCATTTCTGCCATCGGATCATTCCTCTTCTCTGGATCCTTCTCTTTCGGTACTATTACCGCAACCGCATTCCAATCTGAGAATACGTGATTTGCTAGGACTGGACGTTCGTACATTCCACAGGACATTCCTTCTTGAATTGTCTTGACAAGCCAATATTCCTGCTGTGGTGTTTGACGACGCTTAGAGAAGTCCTTCCAGGGTGGACAATTTGGTTGGAGACGGCAGCGATGGACGTAAAGGTCTGTAGCAGGCATTTCTTTCAGTTCTATCGCATTGAGGTCTCGGTAGGTATACATGAGACGTGTTAGACGTGGTCGTAGATCAGGAGTGAGTAGTGGGCCAACATGTATACCAGATTCTGAAAACCACTGTTCGATAACAATATCTGGTGCTGTCGATAGAGTTCTTCTGACTGGTCTTCGTAACGGGTATCCATCAGGGCCTCTAGGCGTGTTTGGGGTTCCATCATCAGGGAGGTGTTGGTGAGAAGTTGCGAGACAGTCAATTGGGTGTTTCTTGGGAACTCTATTAAAATCCTCCGATTGCGTGCATGTCGCCTTCTTGTCAAGGATCTTCCTCCAAGTTCTCCCAATTTTTTTTTCTGTCAATTGCTTTCCATTGTCTTCTTTTACGCCATTAGGTATCGTATCAATACCCTTTTGATCTCCTTCGTCCACCAATTTCCTGAATCCAACATTAGTATCAGCCATTTCTCCACCACCCATGTTTTCATCATCGCCTCTAGGACTGACCCTACCAATGTCACCCTTAGAATTCATCCTGTTCTCTTCACTCATACCAATGCCAATTTTCGCCACTTTTAATGTGCTTATTCTTCGGTAAGCCGCAGAGTTTGGCACTTTTACGTCATGCCGACGACGCTTCAGTTTCCCGAACTAGTTTCGCTATCATACTCCGTATCGTATTGATTCGTTATTTCCTCAGTAGTATCTGTTTCGGCCTCGTCTGTGCTTTCAGAACTGATTGAATCGTAATCTTCTTCCGATAAATGTGATTCTTTGGAAGAAGATGGGGAGGAAATTTTGTCTTTCTTTAATGTTAGATCTTCAAGGGAATTTTCGATTCTATGTGATGACGAGGTTTTCTTCTGTGGCACCAGAAGCAGCTTTTGGTCTACGTCTTGGTTCAACTTGGGCCCCTGAATAAATACTTGAACTTCTCCAAACTTCTGGTCTCCTATCAACATGAAAGACTCTCGGATTCCAAAAAATGCATCTACCGACCATAGCCAAGGAAGGCCAAGAAGGATATTCTTGTCTTTAGACTTGATGTTACGGTCAGGTCGCACAAACAGTTCGACTAGTCTCGTGATACCCATAACTGTGATTTTAGCCTTAACATATGACTTCATACTAGTCGAGTTACCGTCCGCAGTGTTCATCTGAAGTCCTGGCTTACTTCCTGGTGGTGCTAGAGGGAGTTTTTCTAACTGTAGGTAATCAACTAAGTAGGGTGAGATTAGGTTGATGTCGGAACCTTGGTCAGCTTGGCAGATGTGTTTGGGAAGCTCTAAAGCAACTAATTGTCCCTTCACATTGATATAAATGACTCCAGGAACTCGAAACGGTTTGTTGGACGACGATATACTATTTAACATTGGGTATTCCATCGCGGATGCAACTCGATTTAGCATGCAGTGAAAGTCAACTAATGCTGTTTCTATTAGAACATCTAACTCATCTTCGGTTTCAACCGTAGCCTGATAGCGCTTCTGTCTTTTGACCGGTTCTCTCTTTGCATTTACCCTTGTCGACATTTTCTTGACATGCTTTGCGAAATTGGGCGAACATTGCAGCAGATCTAGTAAGCTAATTTCCATTCGAAAAAGTCGTGCCCACTGTGTGTAGTCCAATGGCCCGCATCCCTTTCTACCCGCTATCTCTTTTAATGCATTCAAATTTTTCTTCACCACTTTAAGAACTCGACCGTTTGTTACTTTTTTTCCAGGAAATTGTGAATCCTTTTGTAATCTAGGTACATCTGGCTTGCTTAAAGTGTCTGGAGTTTTCTTATCTTGATCTACCTCTATGATTGGAGGGACAACAGGAGGCTCTTCCTTACGCCTACGATGAGATTTTGGGGCTGCTATATCTCGGACCTTAGCTGGAGTCTTCCGACGTCGGCCATCTGATTCGGGCGTCGCATTAGCATGTTGGTCCTCTGACGAGCCAATACTATGCGTCACAGCGACCCTTTTTCTACCACCATATCTTGTAACCCTACCTGTGTCTTGGTCTCCTTTAGGAACTACGGCTTTCGCTCTTACGGGAAAAGCTTCTAGATTTGCCTCTGATTCTATATCTGATTCTATGTCTGAAAAGCTCGAGTCGTAATTCATCGGTAATTCCGAGGTAAATACTGTTGACTTAGCATCAAACTTTCTGGGTTTCGACTTCTTCTTCGTCTGCACTGCATTGACATCTATCTGGTCTCCTCTAACTCGTCTCAAATCTTCCCAAGTCATCTGTCGAGGGACAATTGGGACTTCATTTGTGCCGGTTCCTGAGGATGCTTGGGGTTGACTCTGCTGAGATTGCCTATCTTCGTATCCAAGACTCGACTTATTCACCTCCTGCATTCCCGATATCGCTTGCTTCCGTAACTTCTCGTTTTGGGCTATCTCAACCATAAACGAGCCTATGGTACGGGAATTCCGAGGATCTCGTAACTTTCTTATGCATGCTTGTTCCCAGTGCGACATTGGTTGGTTCCTGCATTGTTTTCCTAGATGCACACCGACTCCTTCGAATTGTCCACACTTGTAGCAACAAGTTTCTCCGTTATACACTCGCTGGCCGTTTATCAAGGGATGGCGGGAAGTACTTGGATCTGGTAGCTGCTGGTCTTTGGGGAACAATTCTGGGATGGTATCTTGGTTTCTCAATGGAGCTTGTGCTATATTATATTGGGCCGGAACTTTGTGCTCTAGCAACGCTTGCTGAGGTGGTGGGGTCAGCCGGACGGCTCTAGAAATCGCAGAATTGTACGGGCTAGGGATTTGCTGCTTCGGCTTCCCGAGTGAGACACGATAAGCGTCATATTCTGGTTGTGGGAGTATTCCTTGCTCCAATCTTTCGAGGATATCAAGTTTTCGGAACCTTGTTGTTTCCTTCTCTGCTTCTGCCCTCGCTTCCAAGAACTTGCTAGTTGCTTGAACGACCTGAGTCGCTGCAGATAGCGTATCACACATGAACCAGTCACGACTGCTGCGAACTTCATCTCTGAGAATACTGTTATATAATCCTTTACCAAAGGTATTTATAATCTTCTTCAAAATGTAGTTCTCTGCTTGACTCTTTTTTGTGCCGTCTGTAACATCAAATGCTAGGAGAATGTCGAAGGCCCGAAGAGAGTAGGCTTCGAGTTTTTCGTCCTGATATTGAGCTAGATCCTCAAGAAGTTCATCCGGAACCACTTTCTTCACTTCACTGGCTGGAAAATGCTTCAATAAGTGGAGCTCAATGTATCTGATGTCTTCTATCGAGATAGCTTTTAGTGGATCTCTAGCGTCTTTCATCAGTTGACAGCATCTCGCGTCTCGTTCTAGCGTGTCTAAAGCTGCGCCTCTACTCTTTCTATCGATTGCCTTGACAAATTGTGCAGGTGTCCATTCAACACCAGATTCATCGAAAGCGTCATGAAGTAGGCGGAAAAATCGCTCAGTCCGCGTGCCATCGAACGCCTCGACAAAATCTATGTTAACTGTGGCCATTTTAGTATTCATATTTGGAACTCTGTGGAGTATATGCTCAAGAGATTGAGGACAAAAATGGTGTGGCTTGATAGGTTGGATGGGCAGTTCCCGGATCCTTAAATTAAACTCAGTAGCTTCTACAGAATTAAAAAAATCCTCAGATGATTCCGATGAGCTATCAATGCTAGCAATCTTTGATGAGCGTGTCCTTCGAAAGTTGGCCAGGACGAATAGAAAGTACAAAAAAAAAAATATAGGAGAGAGAAAAATCTTTAGAAAAATAATAAAATCTGTCGTCTCTCAGATTTCGTGTCGTTTATCTCAAACAGGAGTCCTATATGCCGTTAGATAATTGTTCGAAATGACGGTCCAAGGATTGATCTAAGTTGTGCGAAGATGTGTTCCTAATTTCGTAAACCGTACTATGCTGATGAAGGGTCTTTGCAAGAGATGATATTCTGCACCAAAGGAGGGAATTATGATCGCTAATTCTCTGGGAGAAGAAATCTGTGTTTCCGTGAGTCAAGTGATTCAATTGACAATTCGATGGTATGTTGCAGGTTGCTCCTGGAATCTCGCCACAAGTCCTCAAGATGTTTTTCACGAAATATTGTTTTACAGCGTGTGGAAAAGTGGGCGTTATCTAATTTCGTTGCTTACGGCCTATGTACACTAACACTCCAGAGTTCCCTGCATAGGTCACCAGAAATACGTTTGGGTTCGGAGCTGTGGGAGGTCGCAAGTGCTCTCTTATTCTCTATCTACAACGCGTAAATGCACGACCAGCGCGCGACTAGTTCTAATTACATAATCACCTTACTTAACCCGCTACATCTCTCATACCAATTGTTGTAATTAGGGGAGTAACATGACTGCATTACAATAAACTGCTCACATTAGAATAATGTGCACATGCGCCATGAGATATGATCGACCCAGATCATCACTCATTGATATGACTTAGAATTTTCCAATAGATTCCTAATGGTATCTATTGGTGCAAGGATCTCTCACATCCTTCCTTTCTTGGTTAGACAAGGAGACATGTTGGAACTGTTGTAATGGAAGTTGTGTAGAGAAGCTTAAGCTGTTAGGCTTGTATTTAATATCACGTAGTGAAGCGAGTTGGTAGATTGAAGAGTCTGAAAACTATAGTGGAGAGTTGTTCATTAAACCCACTTAGTATCAGAGCACTATTTAAACTAATTACTACAGCTAATTGAAGGATACAATTCAGTAGTTTATGCTAGATGATTGTGAGGATGGTCAATGTATGAGTCCGCATGAATGTGGCTAGTAATACTCGAACCTTATTATGTTCCATGTTAATGCGACTCTTCACTGCCAAGTAGCGCCAATTTCAACAGGAACATCCACTAGTGGGCAGAAACCCCCTTATTCATGTATATAGAAGAAGATCCTGTCACGTAGACAACATAAGCAATTCATATAATAGGAAATTCAAACAATCTCCACATAATACACACACTTGAAAATACTCGGGAATATCCTCAACTTTGTCCATTGATCTAAGTCCTAATAGTATAACTCACAAACTACACTTCTATAAAAGCCATAGCTACCTCCTTCCATACCTTCATCCTAACCATACGTCATTCCAACTCAGCATAGCCTTTCATTACCAATTCGCGCCGTCCCAGCTCTGCCTGTGGAAAGCACCGGGCCACGGTGGACAGAAACAGACTGCAACAAAATGCAGTTCCTATAGAAAAGGCTATGCCCTGGCCTGCGGCCAAAGCCAAAAAAAGAAGCTCCCAAGGCAAAAGTCCATAAGCGACTGTTCCTTTGCCTGGAAAAGGAGCACCGGGGAGGAAACTTTCAAACAACATCATGAAAAGTAAGGAAGCAGATACGCTTAAACTCTCTCACAATGATATAACCTCGATTCATCGAGTGAAGACCGGCTTTGCTATTTTAGGAAAGAACGAAAAAATACGACAAGAGATGCTAGATGTCTCTTCAAAGCTGGCAAGTGAAAACGCCTAACTCGTAGCATCTTCAGATCTTGTCGCCTTACAGATACCGAACTTACCTGTAAGTATCGTTACAAAGCACGGCCCTGTAGTGGCCAGTGCTGGATGTATCACCGCTGGGATCTTCCTTAAAACCAGCGTGTATCCAATCCAGGTCCGACCTCATGGGACGTGTTGGCTTGGATTGCCTCATCGAAACTGGCATGCCATTTTTCACCGGGACGAAGCCCCTCCTGCGGGCTTCCGCCTTTTCGACAATTCGAGGATAGATACCATCCACAAGCCTCGTCGAACAATTGAACAGTGTAAAAGCTGTTATAATTTATGCGACAGTGGAGTTAAGAGTATACTGCATACTAGCTATTAATTCAGCTGCGTGTGGATACTTGATCTCGAAATCAGATTCCTGATAATATAATTTTAATATAGAATTTATTGTGTGTATTATAACTACAACTCTTATACTGTTGATAATGCTACAATCTAAACACTTTACAATTACAGAAAGTGTGGAATACTAAGCGAGACACGTGATACAATTACAGAGCTATCACATGACTTTCAACAAAAGCTTTTTGGGCTTCCACGCCACCCGTGGTTTTATTGACTTACATATGTTTGGACAAAAGGTATAAAATAGTTATGGATTATCGTATGTTGATATGTGTAAATATACGTTGAGTATTGCAAAGGAAATAGAATAAGTGTAGATGTAGATGTATATGAAAGATGATTTATTATATTAAATGATATGTTTTCTGTGTAGAGCCTGCCTGTCCTCACTTCCCGTCCAGGTCACTTATAAACTATCTATCCAAGGTATCCATATGTTGAGCTAAGGTTATTCTAGGTTTATCCGAATTTACTCATAACATGACTCAGGTCGGAGAAGTCAATGATGATACATGATGTGTATCAAGGAAAATATCTTTTTGTTCGGATTTTACATAACTCATACTTTGAATTGGGTTTACATTTATGTTTCCGATGATATAATAATCTTATCTGTCCTGAGCACGTTTTGGTATGTTTCGGTGGTAGCATTATTGCCAGCAAGTTATCTAGTAGGGTTTCATATGAGGAAAACTATGTATTTTAGATACTCGATAGCCAGAGAATAGAACAACCCTTCGATGAGTTGTCACCTTCTACTCCCATTTCCAAAATAGTCCAACACCATACGTCATCCATCCACTTAGCAACACATCAAGACTTAATTGTCAAGTTAGATCTAGTTACAGTCCTTTTTACAGAATGTTGCGTTGATGTTCTCGATGGTAGTGTTTTTCTATGCCAAACATGTTCCATGCATCCACACCCCTGAGATATGTAACTGCTGTGCTGGCTTGGTTGAGTTGTTAGGAGACAGGGGAATGTAGGATGGGCTGCTGTATTAGGAAAGGGTGGAAAATACAGGCTGGTGCACAGACGCTGTTCATGTACTTTACAATATCTTCACCTGCCGAGTTTAGTAAATCAATTGTCACAGTTCCAATATAGAAAGCAAATGGGCATTTGTATGATTGAAAGGTAAAGCTATAATTCATCTATGGAGAAGTAAACTACCTGCAAGTCTCCCGTGCTACTTATACACATCCAGAGGTATCTAAATATAGCCTACGTTCACAGTGGCAATAATACTAGCTTAAGGTTTGTTCTGCCACACGGGTAACGCTTCCGATATCCTTGGCACTATCCTTTACGTAGTCTCAGTGGCAATTACGTATCCATTTTAGTTAGCTGAGAATCCTACGAGTGATAGAACATGAAGGTTGCCTTCGATAGCCATCGAAGGCTACAGGAATTATCGGCTCACAAGCCGTCACATCAATCTATCCAAAATAATATCATACTTCACATCATCCATTAGATGATATTATCAATTGTCGGGATGCACATCTATCATCACCTTCATAGATCACCATTGTCAGTAAGAGTTCACATTTGATACCTACTGACACCCATTTGGCCACAGTGATACGCACTCAGTGTCCATTGTGCCATCACCCAGCGTGAGCGCGCCATCTCCGCGACTCACCATTGCACATGAGTCTGTGCCACTCCACCAACGGACAGCAGAGTCATTTAATTGCCATATACCTCACAGCTCATAACCACAACAGTAACTGCTAAGCATGCATTGATGTAACAGTTTGACACACATGTATAAAACTCAACCTCTCACACTTTGAATCATAGACATTTGGATTATACCCTAAGTAGAAACAGTAGCCTGGAATATATCCGAGAATCTCTGCATATTACTAACCCTGGTCTAATCCAAACATGGTTGCTCCTGTGCTCCAGTCTCAAGGGCGAGGTTAGGACAGTGTTACACAGGGTGCGTATGTGGTCTAACGGAGATCTAGGTGGTAGATGAAGGTGATGAGTGGGTCGAATGGATGACTGGTCTTCTCTAGGAAGAGACAAATAGGTAGATAGTAGCGATAGAGGCTACACGTGGGTCTTGCTGATGAAGAGCTGGAAAGAGATAAATGGTCTTCCCGAAGAAGAGATGGGTAAACAAATGTATTGTTAAGGTAATTGAAGAAGACGTTGTGTGAAGAATAATGCTTCTTCACACCGAGTATTTATATACATAGAATTATCAAATAGTACGTAACACACAGCCTCTAAGCCAAACAATCTGCTACACATCACCTAATGAAACTAGCCTACTCTTATCAGTCTTCCTTGCTGGTTTTAAAAGTGCATTGAACTATTATTTGTGTTTTAGCCTAGCCATCCACATGTCGTTTCATATTACGCTATGCCACAACAATCCATGAAATCCAGTCTACTGGAACTACAGATCAAAAATGTACTTGGAAGCCAAGTGCAAGGCCCTCACTAAGTGTTGCAACTAAGAGGGATCTCACTGATCGGACTATTGGGCCTGCCAAGCCAGACCCAAAAAATCCGGTCTGGTGACCAAAGAGCAGCTTGCGCAGATCCGCCAAATCGAACAAGGGGAGTTCTCAAGGGTGGCACAAGCCAGGGCTACAGCCAAAAGAACCGAAGAGGCGATCATTGCTGCGGTGATGAATTTCTCGATTCCACAGAATAATAATAGGGGTTAGAATGACAGTTTACTATTAGCAAACAAACTTCTCAAGATTGAGTAGGGAAAGGTAACGTAACAGTGAACTACAAGCATGTATATAATAAAGCGTAGTCTACAGTGAAGTTGCGTACTTCACGCAATGTCTTCTCAATATTATTCTCATTCTGTAACGGCTGTTGAGCCGAAGGATTCCTGTAGCCTACGCTGGCTAGCGTAGGCAATGACACAAAGCGAATATTTTGGAGAGGTCTCCGAAGCCACGGAGCTTAGAGTATTCTTATTGAACCTTCTGGAAACATACTGAAGGTTCATGAGGATGACAGGCGTACCGAGTACCTTCTAGGTAGTTGTCGAATAGTCTCAGTCATTCAGGTTACAGGGAGAATCTTCTCGAAAGGCAATAGTCCAGAATGTATATATATGTAGTCTTTAGATTGAGAAATTCTTTCTCCAGAGAAATATAATAAATATACTGTACCTACAAGATCGCACATGCGCCTTGTACTGAAATTGTGACACCTGGCGTCTACTAACCAATAGCAATACACCGGCTGGATCAAAGTTGCCTGCTAACTTTCATGGATAAACGTAGTAGAAGCTAGGATGGTGTCTCATGGAGAGTTCCATGCCAAAACACAACGCAGTGTTAGATTGAGTTCCTAAACAATTAGGACATACTCAGGAACATAGGGTCGTTTCATAGGAATTACGTAGTATCACTGTTCGAGACAGTGCTTAGGGCTGTCCTATTATCTGATGTACATATATACCCAGCATGAAGAAGTATTCTTCTTCACACAACGTCTTCTGTTTATACTCATACCTATTGTTCACATACTTATCTCTTCTCTAAAGAAGACTGTTGTTATTATACCATCCTCACCTATAACTTACTTCACCTTTACCTCTTCTGTGAACCCTATACCTCACGCTGATTTATACCTCCTACTCTTAGGAATCACCACTATCCTCCACATCTATAACCTACTTGTACCCAACTCGTACCCTACGGAATACCAATCATACATTGCCTTGAGACTAACCCACCTTTTGCTCTCAGTGGTGATGGAGTAAATTTGTCATGTGGAAGGTGTGACACCCCGACATTTTTAGTGGCCACGTGGTCATCGGTTCAATGATTGGTAAGCTGACTCAGAGTCAATCCAGGGATTTCAACAACTAGTTTCACACACACGAGTCTTGAGTGTGACAAATCACAATACAAAAGGTTTGTCAAGGATATTGGTTTTCATGTGAAACCCTTGGGTTGAAGACAATGAGGGACGGGAGGTTTCGTGTTGGCAACTCCATTTGACAGTGAAACACTTATGTACATATATACAGATTCATATTCTTCTAGATACTTTTATCTTTAGTTTAGAATCTTATGATTTGAGTCCATGCCAGCTTTTGACCACTCGCCGATTGTCTTTTGTCTCTCAAGTTTCCACAGAAGGTATGACGGACGATAGAATGCGTGAGGAGCGCACTGCTTGGGTCCAACATGTAGGAATCCTCTGTTTTTTCGGGGCTAGTTTGATTTTCGTGATTTTTCTGTTCAATCAACTGCATTTTTGGTAGCAACGTACGAGGTTGGAACGAGTTAGGCTGTAGGAAGGATTACAGGGAACCCTGCGGGCTCCACCGGTCATTGACCCATTGTGGATAAAATAGCTTTAGCTTAAGACCTATGGTAAATAAAAAATAAAATTTGGAAATTCCAATATTGCCCATTTTAACCCTCATATATGCCTCACATAGTGTTACACAAATCGAATTGTAATTGTTTGCCATCAGCGGCATTCAAAATGCAATTAGCAGCATCACCAAAGATGACGTCAATAAACCATTTGAATGGAACAGCGCAATCCGAGATCACGCCAAAACGAAGCTAAAGCGCAGAGTGTTGCGATTTCCGAGTAAGACGAGCAGAAAGTAAAGCTCAAAGAATATTGTTTCCATTAAAGTTCTAAGTTACATGTAAAACGAGAATTTATGTGCGCATATCCTAGAAGAAAAGTGGGTATGCAAACAACAATTATTACAGTGAGAAATTTTCAGCACAGCTGACCACACAACCATTATGCAGTGAAGTGGGATAGAATTGAACCCCGCACCATTAACGCCATCCCATTAGCCGCAAAGTATGTGTGAAAATTTCTCTCGCTGCATTTGAACCCGGTATCATAATACCCCGCACATACAAGTGCATGAGAGAAAATATTATCAGCGAAAAGAAACTAAAATGTATCATGCAGGATAGTTGTTCATATTTACAAGGAATGCCGATTATCGTAAGAAATGGGGCAAATTCCAACACAGAGGACTCGAGATTAGTGACAAAAACATGAAAGCCATTGCGGCAATGCTACAAGCGAAGGACAACTATGTCCCCGAGGTAGAGATGGTGGATGCTGAAGTTGAGAAGTTGAAATCTCTCTCAGACTCGAAAAGGGCTTCCTCCAGCCCAAAGGACGCCGAACTAACCCCAAAGCCTGCAGATACCCCCAGTAAAACCGTCACCGCACCCGAAAAGCGCGCCACGGTTGAAGCACTACCGCGGTGTGTAGAAGTGAGGCCCTCGAGAGGGGCAGAGGTAAGAGCCAACAAGGCATCAGGTGCCGAAAACCTACTGCGAGTCCCACTGGCTTCATTGTAAGATGCGGCTATTAAAGTAGACTCATCCCCCCCGGTACTGTATGCAGTGATCAGAGCGGAGGGGCGCCGGGCAACGCAGAAGGCCGCATAATTTACCATCTGCTCAGCAGATATTGTTGGTTTTGAGGCGGCCCTTGTGTAAAGGGTTTAAGAAATTCAGAAGTACTTTTTCGGATTAGGTCCTGATCAACAATGTCTAGCCTAATCATGTTATGTTGCAGGCTACTATTCGAATTATTCATGGGATCATAATCAGGGTTGTGAGGAGTTTCGGTTTGGTATGGGTTATAAGGTTGATACCTGAGCATGTCTCATAGTAGTCAGACATGCAAATCAATTAGCAAATACACGGTAAACCTCAACCCCAAAATTATGATACAAATCAAGTTTGGTATGCTAGGTCCTGTATGGTTAGTGTAAATGGGATATGGGAGATTTACTTGTAGATATATAAAGACCCTGTAGCCCTCTTGTCAAACTAATCGAGACCTGTGATGATGTGGGATAACAGAGTAGTCTAGATTAGGGCATTGCGTGAGGCTATAGGCCACAGGACAATATCACTAGTGTATCAGTTAAGCGAGCATGTATAAAATCTCCTAGGTGTACCCACAATAAAATGACACAGGTTTATTCTTATACTTTCTGTTTATATCCTTACAGCACAATATTGTATAAGTCTATTCACTGTCACCCATAGCTAATAACATTACCCGCTCCAGCACTACTCAGTGGTATAGCTTCTGCATTGCTTATAACCACAATAAGACCCGCATATGAGGCTGAATAAGGCTGATAAGGAAGCACACGCAATCAACTGTGCGTTACACATTGTGTCTATTATTATCCCCCTGCAGTCATTCTTTGTTTGTTTGTATTTAGGTTATCATCTGTAATTTTTGTTGTAATTTACGCGACAGTGGAGTTTTGAGTACACTGCATACCAGCTATTAATTCAGCTGCGTCTGGATACTTGATCTCGAAATCAGATTCCTGATAATGTAGTTTAATGTGGAATTCATTGTGTGTATTATAACTACAACTCTTATACTGTTAATAATTCTACAATCTAAACACTTTACAATTACAGAAAGTGTGGAATACTAAGCGAGGCACGTGATACAATTACAGAGCCATCACATGACTTTCAACAATTTTATACTATAATTGGTTATGCCTGCATTTGACTGTTTGCAATATTAGCGCTCATTATATTTTATCTTGTATTTAAGACTAAATAACAAACACTGTAATGCGGGATGGGGAGATTACATGGTCTGGACGATGCAAACTTACTGAAAGAAGACGAGCAAACTTGTACTTTGTTGGAAAATATACTCTGTACAATATGATATGGATATATGTGATGCAGAAAAGATGACTTGATATTTTACAACTATGAGAACATTGGACTTATATATACATCTAAGGGAGAAATCCCCGCTATTCTCATGTGCCTGTCAAACCTAGTGATGACCTGCCACCTCTCATCTACCATGATGAGCCAAGATACACTATAGTACGTAAATATCCAAACGTATATGCAACAGTAGGCGCGACTAGCGCACTCAAGACATGTGTAGAGAGAGTCGATTGTGTCGGGAACCTGAGACGAAACAGATAGGGGTTGAGTCCTAAATTCGAGAGTCAGAATTTCCAACATACTTAAACAGATGTAAGATCATGGAGGATCAAGCAATCAATCATATTTCTTTCCCTTCTCTCTGAGAAAACATTGAAGTCCTAATCCTGTGACACCTCTGATATTTGGGACAAATCTTCTTGTTGTGAATACAGTGGGTCAGCTCTGATCAATCCTGATTGGGCTTCCACCATTGCGGCACTCGGACACTCGGCCGTAGTAAGCTAGGTGAGATCAGGGCACTGATAGCACAGCTAAGTACCTAATCACTCTGGCAACATCCTTACGTCCGAGCGTTGCCTGGTGGACCAATGCATTTAGACTGAGGTGCTCATCACTCTGATGGCTACCGAGTGGCAACAGCATACAATGTGACGACGGTGTGTAGCTCTGCAATCCCGGAAGTTCCACACTAGCAATCAGTGTCAATAGTATGTTATGACAGGAGATATTGTCAGGGGCTATGTTTCATGGATAAACACAGTAGAAGCTAGGATGGTGTTTCATGGGGAGTTCCATGCCAAAACAAAACGCAGTGTTAGATTGAGTTCCTAAACAATTAGGACATACTCAGGAACATAGGGTCGTTTCATAGGAATTACGTAGTATCACTGTTCGAGACAGTGCTTAGGGCTGTCCTATTATCTGTTGTACATATATACCCAGCGTGAAGAAGTATTCTTCTTCACGCAACGTCTTCTGTTTATACTCATACCTATTGTTCACCTACTTATCTCTTCTCTAAAGAAGACCGCCGTTATTGTACCATCCTCACACATTACTTACTTTACCTTTACCTCTTCCGTGAACCCTATACCTCACGCTGATTTATACCTCCTACTCTTAGGAATCACCACTATCCTCCACATCTGTAACCTACTTGCACCCAACTCGTACCCTACGGAATACCGATAATACAGTGCCTTGAGATTACGTTGCGTCCTTATCCGTACCGTACGCAAAGATGTCCGTGCCAACCTCCTCCCAGACACCCCCGTGGGAATCACCAAACAACATTACCGATTTTGGCCAGCAATTCGAAAACGACTCCTCGACTCTCTACGGCCACATAATAACGTTGATACAACGACTTCGGAACGAGAGATCTCATGCCACTACCAGGCTTGAGAAATCTAATTCGGAACGAGAGGAAGAAAAAATTAAACTCGCCTCCGCATATGAAGAAAGAGATAGAGTCATTGCCCAATTAAGTCTGGCCCACCAATCCATCGACCAACTTGAGGAACAGTCCACAAAACTTAACCTCGAGCTCAACATTGCTCGTGCAGGATACCCTTCAAATATCCCCACCACAGAAAATACCAACCCCCAGCTCAAACAAAATTTCCGATCCGAGAAATTCCCCGACCCGCAGAAGTTCAATGGAGCTCAATTGAGTTACCCGGATTCCTTACTCAACTTCGAATGAAATTGGAAGTTAACGATGACCGATTCCGAAACGAGTCGGCTAAAGTTATTTACGCAATAAGCCGATTGGAGGGACGAGCGCTGGACCAGGTTGTACCACTCGTGAATGCCAATCAGTCATCACCTTTCTCTTCCGTGGAAGCTTTCATCTCTCACCTTAATGCATCGTTTGGAGACCCTGACCCACGAGGTACCGCACGTCGCGAACTTACAACGCTGAAACAAGGGAATGGTGATTTTGCAGGTTACTACTCTCAATTTCTACGCATTATTGCTTACCTAGACTATAACGAATCAGCTAAGATTGATGCGCTTATCACGGGCATATCAGAGGACCTAAAAGACTCCTTAGTTTATCATGAAGGCCAGCCAGATACCTTGGAAAAATTTGCAACTATCCTTATGAACACTGACAACAAGATTTGTGGCCGAAAAGCTGAGCAAAAATACTTACAGGATATAAGTAGTCAGCCTTCATATCCTACTAGTGGTCACCCATCACATGTCCAAGGCGGCCTCACTCCCATGGATCTTTCAGCTCTCCGAAGTCAACCTATGACGCGTCCACCTTTGGACCAACGTTACACCTTCGTAAATGGAACGCGAAAGACATCAGCGTCTGAAAAACAGTGGCGCAAGGACAATAATTTATGCATGTATTGTGCAGGATCTGGTCATGTATTCAGTAACTGTCCTGTTGCGAATCGTACAAGAAACCCGCAAGCAACAATGACAGGTGCTCTTTTGGCGCCGATATTACCTAGTAACAATATAGAGTCACCAACACCCAAAGGACAGGAGCTGGGTTTTCATTAGTCCCGGATTCGAAAGATAGCCCTGATCCGGGGCCCTCTGATATTTCCTTAATGTCTGCATTTTCCATATCAGGCTTTTCAGTGTCACATGCGGAGGAAAAGTTAGATGGTGACCATTTAGTTGCTGCCTGTACATTAGTAACATCTAACAAATCCATTCAAACTCACGCACTTATTGATACCGGATGCTCTGGTTTTGCTTTCATTGACGAAAAATTCGCGCGCTATCACCAATTCCCATTTATCGCCTTAAAAACCCCTCGCATACTCAAAGTAATCGACGGAAGACCCATATCTTCGGGTAATGTTACTCACGTTTGTTGTTTACCACTAATAATTGATTCTCACCATGAAACTGCTACCCTCTTTATCACCAAGCTAGGCTCGTATCCACTGGTGCTTGGAATCCCATGGCTTCAGCAACACGACCCCGTGTTGCAGTTTAAATATAACACAATACTTTTCAATTCCAACTACTGCAAGCAGAAATGTAATAGCTCCGTAGTTCCTATCCCAGTCAGGGGGGTTAGCCCAAAAAATCTACATGAACACGTTAGCCCCAAGGCGACCTTCGAATGCAATCACAATAACAAAATCCTAATTCAGGGCATGAAAGTTGAAGCAGCTGATAAAACAGTACAGCTAGCAGCTTCGAAAAATTGGAAAACTATGTTACCACCACAGTATCATAAGTTTCGTGGAATGATAGATGAAAGGCTCGCAGACTCACTCCCACCACGCCGTATATATGACCACAAAATCCCTGTAAAAGAGGGGAAGGAGCCTCCATTCGGACCTCTTTATGGCATGTCCCAGGAAGAGTTGATGGCATTGAAGACTTATATCCAGGAAAACCTTAAAAAAGGGTTCATTCGAGCTAGTTCTTCACCGGCTGGCGCTCCTGTTCTTTTTGTTAAGAAAAATGACGGGACACTTCGTCTTTGTGTTGACTACCGAGGGCTGAATGAACTCACAATCAAAAATCGGTATCCGCTACCACTAATCCGGGAGACACTTGACCGGCTTTCTAAAGCAAAGTGGTATACAAAGTTAGATCTTAGGCAAGGTTACAACCAGATAAGAATGGCCGAGGGAGAGGAGTGGAAAACCGCTTTCCGTACTAGATATGGACATTTTGAGTATACAGTTATGCCTTTTGGATTAACCAATGCCCCTGCAACCTTCCAGCACTTCATTAACGACTGCCTTCGTGAATATTTAGATGTATTTTGTACAGCATACCTAGACGATATACTCATTTATAGCGATACCCTAGACGAGCACATGACGCATGTTAATAAGGTGATGGAAGCTTTGCAACAAAATGGAGTCCTCCTGAAGCCAGAAAAGTGCAAATTTCATTCTCAAAGCACAACATATCTAGGGCTGATCATCGAGCCAGATGGCATCAGAATGGACCCAAGTAAAGTAGATGCCGTAAGGAAATGGGACACTCCAAAATCGGTAAAAGACATTCAGGCGTTCCTAGGGTTTGCCAATTTCTATCGACGTTTTGTCCACGGATTTTCAGCATTGGCACTCCCACTAACCCGGCTAACGCGTAAAAATACCCCCTTTGTCTGGGATATGGAGACGGAAGGTGCATTTAAAGCCTTGATTAATGCCTTTACCACGGCACCTATCTTAGCCCACTTTGACCCGGAAAGGGAAATTACAGTTGAAACTGATGCTTCGGACTATGTCTCGGCTGGAATTCTCTCTCAACGCGATGATAAAGGTATCCTTCGTCCAATAGCTTATTTGTCGAAAAAACATTCACCGGCTGAATGTAACTATGAAATTTATGACAAAGAACTTCTAGCAATCATCCGTTCGTTCGAAGAATGGCGACCGGAACTTGAGGGTGCCGCTCATCAAATTGTAGTGATATCGGATCATAAAAATTTAGAATACTTTATGAGCTCTAAACAACTTAATCGTAGGCAAGCACGTTGGGCCGAATATCTTTCACGCTTTAATTTCGTTATTAAGTACCGACCTGGAAGTCAAGGAGGAAAACCAGATGCACTTACAAGAAGATCACAGGATTACCCTGCGGAGAACGATGAAAGAAGGCTCCACCAAAGTCAAATTGTTCTCAAAAAGGAAAATTTGGAGAGACAATTAGATGTGTCCGCAACCTCATTGTCCCTAACTGCGCACACAAGCTCTCCAGAATGGAAAGATTTATTTGCTAAAGGATATCATAACGATCCGTTCCCGAATAAAATATTAAGTCTAATGAGGAATAACGTGAAGCAATCGAAGGAAATATCACTCGCGGAATGTACCCAGTTCGAAAATAAACTAGTCTACAGGAATAAGTGGTACGTGCCACACTACGACCCCATCAAACTCCACATCCTCAAATGCTACCACGACGATCCCTCAGCTGGGCACCCCGGCAGCGAAAAAACCTTCGAACTAATCAGCCGAGACTACCACTGGCCATCGATGCAAAAGTATATAGCGCGTTACGTTCGTAATTGCCATACTTGCCAAAGAAGTAAGCCCAGTAACCACACAAAATTTGGAATCCTTCGACCACTACCCATAGCTCAACAACCTTGGCAAGAAGTGTCTATGGACTTTGTTACTGGATTACCCGTAAGTGGTGGATATGATGCAGTCATGGTGGTAGTTGACAGACTGACAAAAATGCGCCATTTAATACCCTGCAATACCACAACCAGTGCTCAAGATGTCGCTCAATTATACCTGTGTAATATTTGGAAGCTTCACGGTCTACCAACGCACGTTACTTCGGATCGCGGTACCCAATTTACAGCCAAATTCTGGAAAGAAACATGCAAATATTTATGTATTAAGGCAAGAATGTCCACTGCCTTCCACCCAGAAACCGATGGTCAAACGGAAAGGTTTAACGCTGTAATGGAACAGTACCTAAGAAGCTACGTATCATACCAGCAAGACGATTGGGCCAAGTGGCTACCAATGGCAGAATTTGCCGCAAATAACCACGTGTCCGCCTCCACTAAGGCAACACCATTTATGAGCAACTACGGGTTTCATCCTCGCTTTACAGTTACCATTAAACCCTGTTCTAAAGCGCCACAAAGCCACGATGCCAAAGAATTCGCCCTTAAAATGAGAGATATACATGATTTCCTGCGAACTAACATCAGATCAGCACAAGACCTACAGGAGCAAGCCGCAAACAAGAAGAGAAAACCTGCACCCAATCACCAGGTTGGTGACTTCGTATTTCTATCAGCAAAAAATATAAGGACCACACGGAACTCTCGAAAACTCGATTGGAAAAAACTAGGTCCATTTCGGGTTAATAAAATAATATCCCCTTATGCATATCGCCTAGATCTCCCGAAATCAATGAAAATACACCCAGTTTTTCATGTCTCCCTACTGGAACCTTCTCCTCATGATCCCGTTCCTGGTCAGTTTCAACCACCTCCTCCGCCAATAATTGTCAATGAAGAAGAGGAGTTTGAGGTCGAGGAGGTTTATGACTCGCGGACTACAAAGTATAATGGATTACAATACCTAGTCAAATGGGTAGGCGAAAGTGATCCGACTTGGGAACCAGCCATTAACCTTGACGACACCGCTGCTGTGGGAACCTTTCACCAGCCCTATCCCACTAAACCTGGTCCACTAAAAAATTGCTCAAATAACCAGGCTCGCAGGAGCTCGCGTGTTAAAGGGGGAGCTACTTTCATGGATAAACACAGTAGAAGCTAGGATGGTGTTTCATGGGGAGTTCCATGCCAAAACAAAACGCAGTGTTAGATTGAGTTCCTAAACAATTAGGACATACTCAGGAACATAGGGTCGTTTCATAGGAATTACGTAGTATCACTGTTCGAGACAGTGCTTAGGGCTGTCCTATTATCTGTTGTACATATATACCCAGCGTGAAGAAGTATTCTTCTTCACGCAACGTCTTCTGTTTATACTCATACCTATTGTTCACCTACTTATCTCTTCTCTAAAGAAGACCGCCGTTATTGTACCATCCTCACACATTACTTACTTTACCTTTACCTCTTCCGTGAACCCTATACCTCACGCTGATTTATACCTCCTACTCTTAGGAATCACCACTATCCTCCACATCTGTAACCTACTTGCACCCAACTCGTACCCTACGGAATACCGATAATACAGTGCCTTGAGACTATGGAAGTGGTTACTGTGACAGAAGTAGGAAACACCTGTGGTGAGTGCGTGATCAGGACTGGGGTACTGAATGTATATATAAGGAAGCAATACTTCCGCAGTTAGATAGAGAATTAACCATCTCACTACTGTCCATTCCAACACATCTTCTCACTACAGCCACATCAATTAGATCCGCACATACATAATCATTTACATCCATTTAAGGTATTCCTCTGTCCCCTCATGACCTCGATATAATAACACCTCGCTGGTTTTCATGCTCTTCTCGTGTCTGAAAGGTCGGCCCATAACTTACGGGGAGCCCATAGTCTTGAATAGGTCTGGTTGTCCTTTTAGGTCGAGATTTTTGTGATTTGAGGAATGATCCTGGCATATCAGACGTTTCTGGCTGTGAATCTGGGATAGATAATTCTTTTAGCTGGTGCATCATTTCAATTTCTCTTTGGATTTACTTCGAGGGGTCATCGAGTTTGTCATCTGTGGAAAGCTGCGGTTCGGCTATTGATGGATTGTCCTGGTGTGGTTGTTGCTCAGCTTTGTCATTTATTGCTTGTGGCAGGTTGCTTCGGTTTTCAAGGTTAATTGTGACTTCTCCTGAATTGAGCGGCGCAAACTTGACGTTGGTTTGTTCCATAACTTTGTTCTTGGATGTGATCCATATCCGAAATTTTTTGTGTTACTTGTGTATCCTACAAACTTGCCATCCAATGCCCTAGGTAGGAGTTCTGAGCCAGGAGGCCGCAAATCCTCGTGATTGTGAACAAAGCAGTTCCTACCGAAGGGTTGAAGATGGTGTATTGTAGGTTTAATGCTGTGTAGTGCTTCATATGGCGTAATGATTTCGGGTAGCCATGTATGAGGTAGGCTATTTTTAAGGTAGCAGGCAGTGGCTATAGCCTCTGCCCACAGCGAGAGTTCAAGGTTCATGATTAATGCTCGGGCCATTATTGTCAGGGTCTGATTAAACCTCTCTGCAGTTACGATTCTCTCATGTTCATATAGTGGAGTTTTTTCTTGAACAATTCCTTCCTTTCAAAAGAATGTTGATACTCTTTGATTGATAAATTCCCTCCTGTTGTCTGTTCTCCAACGCTTAACGTCAGCGCTGAATTGCGTTTGTACAAAGTGTACGAAGTCAACCATATGTTGGGCTGCTTCGTCTTTGGTTTGCAGGAACTTGACCCATGAATGTCGGGTATATTCATCAATAAAAGTTATGTAATAAAATTTTCCACCTAATGAGGGAACGAAGAGCTTTCCAGAGGGATCAGAGTGAATTATTTGAAATGGTTCTGTAGCATTTTCATGATTTTGTTTAGGAGAGATGTATTTCGATTTGGTTTTCTCGCATGTAGGGCAATGGAAGTTTGAGGGTGGTGAGGGAAGGTTGGCCTGTGAGTACAGCTTTGAAGGGTTTTTAATGCTGGTTACTCCGGGATGTCCCTACGCTTAATGGAATTCAATGTAAGAAGAGAAGCAAGCATTATATTCCTCTAGCTGTATTAAGTACACCTTAACTCCTGCCTCTGCCCACAATACTTCACGCCCATTTTTGTCCCGTAGCATTAAATCTTTTTCTTTGCCTATCAATGTGTAACCTTTGCGACTCACAGCGTCCCAAGAAAATAGTCGTGTCTTTCCAAAAGAAGGTACTAATAGGACATCGGTTAGGATGGTAGAGTAGACCTCTCCTTGTCAGTTCCTAAGGTTAAGACGAACAGTTCCTTTTCCGGTTACAGGGACATGGGAATTGTCTGCGATTTTGACACTGTGGTTTTTTAGAGGTATCAGTGTTTTAAAATCACGTTTACATCCCGTCATGTGAGCCGATGCGCCAGTATCGAAGATCCATTCTGGATGAGACGAGGATGTCTGAAACTGTGCCGCAAATGCCGTATCGTATATTTCATGTTCTGATTCAGCGGTGACCGACGACTGGGCGATTTGGGCAACGTTTTTCATGTCTATCTTCTTTTGTTTGTGCGCTTTTAGCTTCCAACACTCCTTAAAATTATGCCCCTCGTAATTATACTTGCGACTCTTACAATATGAACATTCTTGTGTTTCCTGTTTCGCGACTTGATAAGCTTTTTCATCTAAGATGGGAGCTTTTCGGTTTGCCAACATGTCTAGAAGCTTGGAGGATACACCATCGTAATTGGTGATTTCTTTGGTCACGAGGTTATCGATGACGTTTTCCATAGACTTGGGCAAGGAGGACAACAGAAAGGCACCTTTTGCGTCCTCCGACGAGGTCAGGTCTTTGAATGCTTTGGTGAGAGAGGTAGTCGAGTGTAGAGAGCGATGTGGGAGGCGGTTCCAGGCATCATTGAAGGTTAGAAGGTATTCTAATATATCGTCTCCGTCATGTAATATGAGATCAGTGACAGCCTTTAGTAGGGAAATAGTGGAACTTGCAGTTTCTCTATCGAATCGTAATTCGAATTTGTCCCATGCCTCTTTTGCTGTTTGGCAGTCTATCACAACGGTCTGCAACAATTCATCAACAGGGTTCAGGTGGAGGCCCCGAAGCTGCTTGTTAGCATTATGCCACTTTTGAAACTAATCTAATTGTAATGCAGATTTTATTTGTGTCTCCTTTATCAAGGAGTCAAGTGATCCCATTGCGTCGAAAGTTATCTCCCAACTGCCAACCCATCTGCGATAGTTTTCACCACTGGTCAGTATTGGAAGTCGGTCGAGCTTAAGTGAAATTGGGGTTTGTCTAATGTTAGCCTCAGTTGATGAGAATGACATTTTGGCAGTGGTTTATGTGCTAGCTGTTGGAAATGGAGACACAGAGTGTTGTGGACGTACGGGCCCTCCATTTCGTCTAGGTTCTCCACACGATCTTGTGTGTATTTAAGAGGTTGGAATGGTTAATATGGTAGCGCTTCAGGCTACCTATTGAATATATGAGCGGCTGTATGGCGTTGGAACAAGGAGGTCTTTGGGGGGTTTTCTATGCCTTGATGGCGCCACATTTGTTTATGGTGTGGCTTAGGCTACGTGTCGCTTACACTTGTACTTGTAGCGCACACTTTCCACACTTTTAGCTGTAATCCGAACATGACACTCTTTTAGTCCACTTCTACTTTCGTTCCATAAATATTGCGCCCATTTCATTGCACGATATTTCCAACACTAACTGGAGTAATAACCTGTTGAAGCTTTGTTGTTTAGTGATAGAAATGCGATAGAGATTTGTGGGTCAAGATGTATAAGATAACTGAGTGTGGATGCGAGAGTTCCTTACTATTATTGTTTTTTTTTTGTTAATTTCTGGTCCTAAGCTAACGCTTTCTTATCCACAATGGGTCAAGGACCGATGGAGCCGGCAAGGATCACTGCGTACAGGCCCAACTCATTCCAACCGCATGAACTTCTACTGAAATTGTAGAAGTTAACAGCAAAACTAAAATCAAAAACATAAATCAAAAACTGAAATCAAATTTGGAAGAAATACTGTTTGGTCCGGATCCCGCGCTTCTCGCCCGTTCCCTTTCCTGCCACATCCTCCAAGTGACTTTTTCTTATCTCCGCTGAGAGCGAAAGATTAGTTCGCAGATTACCTGAATTCAGCTGGTATCCTGCTATATATTTTGAAGCTTTTTTTGTAGACTTCACCGAGGGTTGCTGTACCCTCAAACTTCTTCTTCGGATTCCAGGATTCCGAAACCCGATCCCTCGGCCATTGAGACGTCCTTCGTTGAGGCCATCGTTGCCTCTTCGGCCCTTTTGGCTGCAGCCCTAAATCGAGCCACTTTCGCGTACTCCCCTTGCTGGATCTGGCGGATCCGCGCGAGCTGCTCTTTTGGCACCGGTCCGGACTTGCTGGGTCTGGCTAAGCAGGCCCGGGAATCCGATCGGTGAGGTCCCCCACAGTTTCGACACCGGGTGAGAGCCTTGCACTCTGATTCTGAGTGCATGTTAGATCCGCAATTCCAGCAAGCTGGAGCGCGGGAACAACCACGGGTGGCGTGAAATTCAAGACACTGTTTGCATTGTTCGATTTTGCGACGAGGTCGGAAGAGCTTTGCAGCTCCAGAGTCGTCGAAAAGGCGGAATCCGGGTCGAGGAGCGGATTCTCGGGGAAAGAGCGCTTGCCAATTTGAGTAGGGCGCCCCTGGTTTGCTAGTCCCATGAGGACGAACCAGAAATGGAACCAGATTGGTCACTCGCGTGACTTCGTCGGCAACCATCTTTGCTGTCACGGCGATGGGGCCAGCAAGTGTTCGAATTGTCTCCGGAACGGTGGCAATTTGCATGGCAACCAGATTTGACGCTGGTTCCAGGTGTATTTCTAGATCTCTCCGCAGTGCAGAGGAATCCAAGAGCTCCTTTCGAGAAGCTTCGTTCTTTGCTGTAATCGCAAAGCCGGTCTTTACCCGCTGAACCAACGTAATATCGTTAGCAGCGGTTCCCAGCGCCAGAGACACAGCTGACCTAATGCCAGCTGGAGAGATGAGACGGTGGGGGTGAAAGTAGTCGAGGCGCAGAAAAAGTCGTGAATCGATTTTTATCCTCGGGTTGGCACTCTTTGCTTTGGGGGCGGGCGGTGCTACCTTTTTTGTCGACTGCCCAGCGCTGCGGGCTAGGCCTCCCCGAGCTACGGTAGCCCAAGTTGTCTTAGGGGCCGGAGCCTGGGTTGTTGGAGGGTTAGGAACCCTTATTTCTGGTGCCCTCGGCGGAATAGGGTTGGCGGGGCGAGCAGGAAGAACTGGTGGTGTGCTTCCTGGGCCAGATTGTACGAACTGGCCGATGGCCGCTCGAAGATAGACTTTGATTCCGTCTACGAATTCTTTATTATCGCCAATCGAAAGAGGCGAAAGTGCTGCTTCGACACTGCTTATTGCAGTCGAGCAGATTGCGAGTCGGGCGTTTATTTGCGTCATGCGACGCTTTTCGGCCTCCATCACAGATTGCAGCTCTAGTGGAAATTCAATTGCTGATGTCGATGCTGCGCCTTTAGAGGCTGGCATAGCATTGTTTCCTGCAGATGATTCTGCACCTTCGGTTGTCTTTTCTCGAACAACTTCCTTTCCTTTCCTGGAGCTGCTGGCCTCGGGGGCCAGCTCGGCGGGTTTCGCGGTCTGTTGACCATATGTTTCTGCTCTGATCGGATCAGAATCAGTCATCTCTTGATCGGGAAGGGTAGAAGACTTCCCTGGGACGAAGGCCTCACTCGCAAATAGGCTTGATAATTTTTGCGCGAGGCCAGTAGGTTTAGAACACGTTTTTTTTTTTTTTTGCTAATTTCTGGCCCTAAGCTAACGCTTTCTTATCCACAATGGGTCAAGGACCGATGGAGCCGGCAAGGATCACTGCGTACAGGCCCAACTCATTCCAACCGCATGAACTTCTACTGAAATTGTAGAAGTTAACAGCAAAACTAAAATCAAAAACATAAATCAAAAACTGAAATCAAATTTGGAAGAAATACTGTTTGGTCCGGATCCCGCGCTTCTCGCCCGTTCCCTTTCCTGCCACATCCTCCAAGTGACTTTTTCTTATCTCCGCTGAGAGCGAAAGATTAGTTCGCAGATTACCTGAATTCAGCTGGTATCCTGCTATATATTTTGAAGCTTTTTGTAGACTTCACCGAGGGTTGCTGTACCCTCAAACTTCTTCTTCGGATTCCAGGATTCCGAAACCCGATCCCTCGGCCATTGAGACGTCCTTCGCTGAGGCCATGATTGCCTCTTCGGCCCTTTTGGCTGCAGCCCTAAATCGAGCCACTTTCGCGAACTCCCCTTGTTGGATCTGGCGGATCCACGCGAGCTGCTCTTTTGGCACCGGTCCGGACTTGCTGGGTCTGGCTAAGCAGGCCCGGGAATCCGATTGGTGAGGTCCCCCACAGTTTCGACACCGGGTGAGGGCCTTGCACTCTGATTCTGAGTGCATATTAGATCCGCAATTCCAGCAAGCTGGAGCGCGGGAACAACCACGGGTGGCGTGAAATTCAAGACACTGTTTGCATTGTTCGATTTTGCGACGAGGTCGGAAGAGCTTTGCAGCTCCAGAGTCGTCGAAAAGGCGGAATCCGGGTCGAGGAGCGGATTCTCGGGGAAAGAGCGCTTGCCAATTTGAGTAGGGCGCCCCTGGTTTGCTAGTCCCATGAGGACGAACCAGAAATGGAACCAGATTGGTCACTCGCGTGACTTCGTCGGCAACCATCTTTGCTGTCACGTCGATGGGGCCAGCAAGTGTTCGAATTGTCTCCGGAACGGTGGCAATTTGCATGGCAACCAGATTTGACGCTGGTTCCAGGTGTATTTCTAGATCTCTCCGCAGTGCAGAGGAATCCAAGAGCTCCTTTCGAGAAGCTTCGTTCTTTGCTGTAATCGCAAAGCCGGTCTTTACCCG
This sequence comes from Blumeria hordei DH14, assembly GCA_900239735.1. Taxonomy (NCBI): domain Eukaryota; kingdom Fungi; phylum Ascomycota; class Leotiomycetes; order Helotiales; family Erysiphaceae; genus Blumeria; species Blumeria hordei. The sequence continues at coordinate 7,412,101 of OENG01000018.1, read as the reverse complement.
CTGAACCAACGTAATATCGTTAGCAGCGGTTCCCAGCGCCAGAGACACAGCTGACCTAATGCCAGCTGGTGACAGTTGTCGGTGGGGGTGATTAAACGCGAGGCGTAGAAACAGTCTCGTATCGACTGCTGTCCTCGGTTTGGCACTTTTTGCTTTTGGGGCAGGCGGTGCTGTCTTTGTAATTGACGGCCCAGCGCTGCGGCCTAGACCTGCACGGGCTACTGTGGCCCAAGTCGCCTTTGGTGCCGGAGCATGGGTTGTCGTAGGGTTCTGAACCCTAATTTCTTGAGCCCTCGTCGGAAGAGGGTTGCTTGGGCGAGCAGGGAGAACCGGTGGTGTGGTCCCTGGGCCTGATTGAACAAATTGGCCGATGGCCGCTCGAAGATAGACTTTGATTCCGTCTACGAATTCTTTGTCGTCGCCAATCGAGAGAGGCGAGAGTGCTGCTTCCACACTGCTAATTGCAGTGGAGCAAATTTCGATTCGGGCCTTAATTTGCGCCGTTCGACGCTTTTCGGCCTCCATCACAGATTGCAGCTCAGGAGGAAATTCCATCGCTGTTGTCGAAGCTGTGCCTTTGGAGGCTGGCACAGCGATTTTTCTTGCAGAGTTTTCTGCAGGTTCTGTCGTCTTTTCTCTCACGACCTCCTTTCCTTTCCTAGAGCTGCTTGCCACTGGGGCCAGCTCGATGGGGTTGGTGGTCTCGGGACCAATTGTAACTGTCCTGATGGGCTCAGAATCAGTCATCTCTTTGTCGGGAAGATTTGTAGACTTCCCTGGGACGAAGGCCTCACTCGCAAATAGGCTTGATAGTTTTTGCGCGAGGCCAGTAGGTTTTGGACACAATGGCGTCCGTTCAAAGCCGACTGGAGTTGTCGGCTTTGGGCGATTTTTTCTCACCGGAGGCATTTTAAATACCTCGCGACGGTTAACAATTCGAGAAGTCAAGCACAGAAGTGATCATGGGAATGGAAAGAGGGAAAAAATGAATTTTCGAATTTTCGAATTTCTCGATTTGTGCGTTTTGTTTGTTCATTAACGTGCTAGGTGAAGTAACTACCGTCGCACTCCTACTGGAGCTTGAGCACGAGTGGGGTCGGGCCGGATCAGGTTAACTACCGTGCAGTACAAATGCCTCGTCCCACCTAAATGACCGGAACCATGCCAAAATGCATCTATGTGTTGAACCATGACGAATTCAGCAGCCCAGAATTGAAAACAAAACGAAAACTTTCACGCAAAATCCCGCATTACAAAAGAAAAACTTAAACAATCTCCCTTCCATTGTTCCGCCTCAGCCACCACGCGCCTGAGCCTTGAATCCAATCTCTCTGTCCATGCCGATCCACCTAGGCCATTGATCTATCACTTCCGAGTCAGAGGTATCCCTGCCATCCCCCGACTTGCCTCCGCGTAAATCCCACTCTCCTGGACGTAGTCCCTGAACAGCTGCCATCCCCTTGATCCGAGTATTAATTCCAGAGCCGGCGCCCTACGCTTTCCGCTTTTCAGCCGCCAAGTTGCCAGTGCTTTCCGACATTGGACAAGGTGACCAATTGATTTTTCCCTCCCACACTCGCAGTTAAGTGTAGCGTCAGTGTGGTTGAAGCGGCGGTGATAAGCCGCAAAGTCTCCATGTCCAGTTCGAGCGGCTATTAAGGGCGTAAACCGCTCTCGGCAGAGATAGCTCTGGCGGTTTCTTGCGCCGCATCTCGAGTTCGAGGTCAGCGTAATGCCTGGGGCGATTGGAGTGCCACCAGTCTGTAACCATCTGCCTTGCCAGTTCGCGAGCTTTCCGTCCAGATGTGGCGAGGGTCATCACCCCATGTGTCGTCCTGGAATTGTCCGACGAGTTAAGCTCTCTTCGAGCGAGTTCATCGGCGATTTCATTTCCTGCCAGCCCTTCGTGGCCCGGAATCCATCCTATTTTGACAGGCGCGGCTGATCCGCGGCCAGTTTCACGAATTTTGATACGCCAGGATGATGAGCCCGTTGTTCCTGTTAGTAAGGCCTGACTGCAGCGGAATTGTCGAGTAGGAAGTAGATGGCGCTGCGTCCTCGATCTCGCTTGCTGGCAGTGATTGCTTCGAGAGCAGCCAAAGCTCCATGAACCTCCGCGTCGTAGACCTCTGCATTGGTTATTTTTCCTGAGCCGCTTTGCTCAATTACCCTGCCTGTGCCACTGATAAAAGTCACAAAGGCCCATGACACTTTGTCGGTGGACGCCCCAGAACCATCACTGTACACGCAGAGACAGTCGGGTGGGAGTGTAGGTAGCCACTCTCTTATGAACTTGGCAGCCTCTTTCTTGCTTGTCCAGCGGGGAATTGGCTGAGGGGGGGTCGGAGGTCGGAGCGGCGGAGGTAGTTCGGCCTCTGGCAGAAGACGGTACATCCTCTGGACCCTTGAATCATGCACTCTGTCGAAACCAAGTCTGGTTTTGTTGCATGTCTTTAGGCCGAGTCGGTGACGAGCGTTGTCTGTGCTTTCCGTGGCCCGAAGTCGAGCGGATGGTACTCATCTAGTGTCCGGATTCGTGCGCAGTCTTGAGCCTGCGTTCCTCGAGCATAATTGTGCTGGTGGAATACCAGTCTCTCTTCTCAGGGCTGTTATTGGCATCGTACGCCAGGTTGGTAGAGCCACACGGATTCCGAAGGCAGAAGTTTGGTCGATGACTTTGCTCTGTCTCTTGTAGGAATTACGCGTGACACCTCGATAAGTTTCCCTGGTTGGCCCCGGGCACCAGACCTCCGCTGCGTGCATCGCAATTGGCAGAACTACTGTGCGGATGACTGTGGTTAGTAAGTCGGGCCTTGGTCCCTGGGTGCACAGTGTCAGCCGTCGGAAGTGCTGCACCAGCCGCATTGCTTTGCTGGTCCACTTTGCGACGTGACTTTCGAAGGTCAGACCGCGATCAAGGTGTACTCCAAGCCATCGGATGTCGTCGGATGCTTGTACATCGCGAGTTCCTACCCTTATAGCCGGAAGATCGTGTCCCCTGGATCTAGGGCCGACGAAGTAGACTACTTCGGCCTTGTCTGGGTCGAAAGAGACGGCATTATTAGCGGCCCACCCTAGGACTGCGTCGACTTCTCTCTGGACAGCTACTGCGGCTTCAGTTGGAGTCGAACCTATGCCGAGAATAGCAACATCATCTGCATAGCCAAATCTCCAGCTACTGCCTCCCACGACTTCGGCCATGTAGAACAGGAAAAGAATTGGGGAAAGAGGCGATCCCTGTGGCAGCCTGCATTCTAGGAATACCGGGTCTGTTACTCCGTCTTCGTGTCGTACGCGAGCGGATCGTTCTTGTAAAAAGGACCTTATCCAGCTGATAGCTGGTTTCGGCCACCCCATCTTTTTCATCCTCTGCAGCAGCCGTCCGTGGAGTACAGCATCGAATGCACCCTGAACGTCTAGAGTGACAAGGACTGCTTTCTTCTGCCGTTTCATTGCATGTTCCACATCATGGATAACGCAAGAGACGAGGTCGTTAGCAGACCTGCCAGAGAGTGCTCCAAAGAGTTGCTGCGGAACTGCCTTGTGAGTGAGGGCGGTGTAAGCCATACGCCTTGCGACTAATCTCTCAAGACCTTTGCTAAGAGAGGAGAGTAGTGCGATGGGCCTCCATCCTTTAGCTGTACTAAGATTACGGCCAGGTTTAGGGAGAAGGATTACTTCCGCTAGCTTGAAGGCCTTCGGGAAGTGGTTCAATCGAAGTGAGCCCTCAAAGAGTACTCTCACTGCGTGACCAATTGATGACCAGGCTGTCCTAAGAAGACGAACATAAATTGCATCTGCTCCGGGGGCTTTATTTTGACAGGCTGTTGTAACCCACTTGGCTTCTTCGTCCGTAACGCTCAAGACCCATGGGAGGTTTCCGCGTCCTGGCTCGAAGTCCTCAGCGTCGACGTCGTTTTGGCATTTAAGCCGAGTCGGGCCTGGCCACGAAGCCGAAGCTTCACGGCAGAGGCGAGCGGTGTCAAGGCTACCTCTGCCACCACGAGACTCATCGCTGCTGCGGCTTGTCTGAGGTGCGGATCAACCAAGGACGTCCCATGACGGGCGGATGGAGCTTCGGAGCTCTGGTGTCCGAAGAAGGGGTTGCGGACACAGCGATCCTAATAACGTCTAATGAGGCGTTACTTGCCATTCGCAGGATACCGGCCACGGCAAGGCTACCCGCTAGGCTATCCGCTGCCCTCCGCGGACACTGGGAGGTTGTCATGCGGAGGACGTGACGGACAATGGCAAGTAGGCGGGATCTTCACGATTTCCGAGTGATGTTGGATTTCTCCGCTTCGCATTCTTCAATCTGCCGCCATTCCGGCAGCGACCGAGGCGCTTCGAATGACTGGGCTAAGGTAACGAACACAGAGGGATGACCGCCCTCGCCCCTGCTGCCGTCCTCCTACGAGGACGTAGGCCTGATTCTTGAGCCCAGCACTTCAAAGCCACAACAGCATTGCCTCGTCGACCGCCGCCATGCGCATGCTAGTCTCACTGTTCTCGGGTCGGAGAGACTACGTGACCAGCATGTTCATGGAGCGTTCCATGGACAAATGCTCAGAATCCTCCTCCCAAGAGACGCTCCATGGGCTGCAAATGCTGTGGTCCATGCACTCGTTCTCGGATTGCCTTTTTCGTCATAGAGGCCTGGCAATGTCAAAACTTCTGATGGGACATTCGTGCTGCATCTGCAGCCCACTTACTGGATGCCCGGTAGGAAAGCCTGGTCGGCCTCACCAAAGATGGCCTCGGCCAATCGACCATTCATGTCTTTCCAAGTGCATTCAATGCCTCGATGGTCCTTGGGAAGCCTGCCATCCTAGTAAATAGACCCTGCGTTCCTCCACCCCAATGTAATATCCTTGAGTTTTTAAAGTTGTAATCTCAGATTTACAAGGTTTCTATGCGTAGTAAGAGGTGGGCTCTAAGACCTCAATTATCTCCGGCTACAGTCGCCGAACTTCAGCTATACAGGTCCTACGGCAGAAAATCTTGAATGGATAAATGAGTGTTCCAAGGAAGTTTGGCAAGGTTTTAATGTGGAATACTGGAAGGGTTGCTGAACAAATTTTACCAACTCTTTTGTTTTACTCTTAGATCAATTCACCCCATCCGTGTAGCTTATACTGAAGAGGCCCTAAAATGAGAATACTAGACTCGAGGTATAAAAGTTTGAAAAGATAATTGAATTAAAAGATGCTATCTAGTAAACGATTTACAATAATAAATGTACTCATAGGAAGCCCTACCCAATATCTTTGCATATGTTACTGCGAACCTTTGAAAAGATATACAAAGTGCTAAAATCTTACGAAATTCCTGGTATATTTGAAAGTTACCGCTAATCTTAACGCCGATTATTTCTGGCTCAGCCACTGACCAACAAAAGAGATTTGGTATGATTGATGATAGAAGTAAAAGTCATCCTCAATGATGAATTAAAATCAGATAAATCGCCTCATCCTACGGGATCTCTTTTTCAGCTTGTCTTCCCTTCCTGGTGCAAGAGATAAAAGTGCAAAGTGACCTCCTACCACAGGCCTAGAAGCGAAATGCGTGACGTTGATGGCAAAGTCACCAGTCTCGGTGTCGTATAAGTCGGTAAACCCGACATTTGTAGGGGTTGCTCCAAGCCATTTTGCAAGATCACTTATAAACAAAGTTTTAGTCTCGTCGCTTGAAATTGCTGCTGTCCACATTTCCCAGTCACTTTTAGTGTAAGCATGTCGTGTGTCAAGAGGCACTCCAAATTGCTTTTTGACCGTGGGATAGAAAGCAGATTGCATGTCGTAGATAGACTGAGGTACAAAATCAAAGTTTAATAGTGAATTGGCGTATAGGTTGTAAAGCAATCCGTGAGAATCATTCTGTCCGTAGGATAGAGTGGTATGAGGAGGTATTGCGTCTTGCGCTACTCCAAGGGTTTGCCACCTGTTCAAATAGTCTTTGGCGGTAGCACCGTAAGAAGCTGCATCAGCACCTTGACCAGTCATGTCGGCAATGACAGACATAGCCTGAATTCCGATGATTCCCTTTAGCGCCAAGTTAGTTTGATTAGCGAGACTCCCAGCGAAGTCGTCAGTTGATATCTGGTCAGCTGGAATAAGTGCCTCCTGAACAAGAAATCCTGTCCACTGCTTTAGAATATTGTAGTGCTGTACTAGATATTGTACATCGTTGGTTCTTTGAGCGTATGCCAGGGTCATGATTAGCATATTTCCGCACTCTTCCAATGCTGAGGCTCATCAAGACCATCAGCAGTGGCTACCAAGATCATGCATTGAGGAAGTTTTTGGATACTGACCACTCTCTTGATTCTCAAAAAGAGGGTCTAGCATTAGCTTAGCCAGTGATGGTTGGAGGTACATGATTATGGGGTAAAACGGATAAATGACGTCGACAGTCTGGATGTTTCCATCCGAACTAATCTCCTTGAGGAAAAGGTACTGTTTACTCTGTGATCCCACCAACTGAGTAGAAGCAAATGCCTGACGCGTAGACAACGATGTGATTGTTAGATAGTCCTGACCACCGGCAGCAGCGATAGAATCAGTCGCAATTTTGTTGTCAAGATTCTCAGCAGTGGTGCTTGCTTCCTCAAAATCGTTGTAGAAGGAAGACACCTATCGGCAATTAGCAAGCTTTCACCAGATGAACATGTGAACTCACGGCGCTTGTTTCAGACGGGAAGAAACTCGTCCACAGCGAGGGTAGCGAGACGATGCCGGTAGCGCTAGCGAACTGCATGGCTTGCTCTTGGGCTAGACCAATCGTAAACAAGACGCTCTGTGAATCTGTAACCGAGCCAAGGTTAATAGAGTGGCCAAAAAACGGGAAAGTCCCGATTAATGGGACGAAAATTGGTGTCCTCAGTATTGTCAAGATTTCCATTATTAATAAATGCGCCGCGGACAATCTTGTCGGCACCTGATTGGTGCGTGAGACCATTTCTATTTTTCGTAGACCAGTACCAGTTGCCCCATCAGCTTGATCAGCAGTCTCACTGAACAAGAGCTGTGTTTGCCTGTAAACCTTGTGATAAGAATTCCATCGTCTGTCGAGCCGAACTCCCATTGTGCTACAGAAGAGTGATCCCCGGCAACCCCTCTGATTTGGTCAGTTTATTTTTCGGGCACGATACAAATACTCACCAGCAGAAATATCGGCATATAATTGCACGTCATGGGCATTCCCGTCGAGACTCGTAACTTCAACGTTAAGATAGAGAATATAAGTGATTGACGCTCGACATTGTCTGGGGTGACAGGCGACAAAAGGTCACTTTAAGCTCAATCTTGTCGGCTGCATTCATGGTAAAGATGCTCTTCGTCGAAGTGTACTCAAATGAAGTTTGAGTGACCGATTGGGGTCCAGGAACTCCCATCCCGTGTAAGCTGTATTGTCGACACGGATCATTCCAGCCCAGCCTACCGTCTGTCCTCTACAACTTTGTTAGTAAAAGACTTGAAGCGTCTGGAATATAATCATACGCCCAAAACTGAGGCCATTGTCCAGCGAGAGTAACCCTTGGTATCTCCAGAGTTTCCTGCAAATTGCAAAACATTCAAGTATGGCGAGCTGACAGCTAGCGGGATAGCTGGAGGCCGTACTGCATGAACGTTGACACGGCAATAATTTGGCCCAGAAAGAAGGCATTGAGAGCAAAGAGGACCTTGCTCATTGGCCTCATTCTCAAAGTTAAGGAATAGGTGGATCAGAAGGAAGGCGAAGGACCTCTTGATGCGTGAATCGCCGCTTGGTTAGTGAGGTCGGCTAGGTAGAAGTCTCAAATGAGCGAATTGGTATGTTTACAGCTCATGTACGATTGTAGATGACTCTATCGATTAATCAAACGAAAGTTGGGTTTTGGGAGCAGGAATTAGATATGAAGCATAAATGAGAGTACGATGTGGGATGGTTAGCCTAGACGGGCATTGAGGACGTGTTATGCAAGGTAGCAAGTACTTGGAGGAGATAAAGTTTAAATAAGTGAGTAGACAATGCTTGGACTGAATGACTAGCATTCGTCGTGGATCGGATGCCGATGTGATCCACCGTTGTGCTGTTGTGAATCTAGAAGAGGGTACGCCAGGCTTGGCACGTGTCTCAACATAAATGAAGAAGATCTGACATCAAGCGACCGGGTGACATGGCATGGCTCCAGGGGCTTGGGCAAGAAAGTGATGACTGTTATAGGCACGGATATATTGGATAAATCTCACTTTGGCGAGGCCAGCCAATGAGACGTAGACGAAATAGCCCTAGGGCAGCGTGAGGAAGATGTGACGAGTGCGCAAGCACCTTGACGTGGACGGTAAGAGTTCCCCAGTACGGCTGAGCAGATCTCTCTCTCACCATGTGCACAGCGTGACCTTGAGAAGGAAGGGAAGACTCGTATTGTCCGCTATGCGAGATGCCACAGTAGTTGTGGTATGCTGGTACAGCACCGCACATCCAAGGGGCTGAGGTTGTAGGCCATACGCGCTCCAGAAGGGCTTTTTGGCATCCAAGCGCTGGGCTCGCGAGAACTGACACGTGTGAAGGCATACAGGCGTAGAAGTCCTCTCAACCTCTACAAGGATCGGCAGAGCCAGGAGTAGCTGTGGGTGAGAAGTGGGCCGACGAATGCGCACTGATAGCCGGGGTTAGGCGAGATTATCGGTCCCGAATTGTGGGCACCGTGGTTAGGCTGGGCCAAGTAGTGTAGCAGTTGCACTATTGACGTTGGTCGCGCGTGGACCAGGGGGTTTCAAGCTTTAGCGAGCAGCTGCCACATCATGTGATGAGATGGCACAAGTAGCGCAAAGGCGGCATGAAGCAGAAATGACAAGATACATTAGTTGCTTTTCGACGACTGGTAGCGCGCCAATTATTTCCCTGCCACCTCAGCGAATCTGTCCGTGTATGTATATATGGTGCGACGAGTTGTAATCCAGGCAATGAAAAGGTGCACGTGGCAGACACCACTCCTTACTCTGCGCCTGTACCCGATTCTTTCCACCACAAAGCACAAAGAACAATTACCCGCACACGACCGGAGTCCAAGGCCAAGCGAAGAAAAGGAACGTTTAACGTGGAAGGTATGGAGGACTGAGTCGAGGTTGTTCTGGCTGGGTGTTTGTAGGAGCAGCAATTAATTGTTCGACACTTTGTAAGGCATTTGCGGAATCAATCGGTCATGTNCTGTTTGGTCCGGATCCCGCGCTTCTCGCCCGTTCCTTTCCTGCCACATCCTCCAAGTGACTTTTTCTTATCTCCGCTGAGAGCGAAAGATTAGTTCGCAGATTACCTGAATTCAGCTGGTATCCTGCTTATATTTTGAAGCTTTTTGTAGACTTCACCGAGGGTTGCTGTACCCTCAAACTTCTTCTTCGGATTCCAGGATTCCGAAACCCGATCCCTCGGCCATTGAGACGTCCTTCGCTGAGGCCATGATTGCCTCTTCGGCCCTTTTGGCTGCAGCCCTAAATCGAGCCACTTTCGCGAACTCCCCTTGCTGGATCTGGCGGATCCCGCGAGCTGCTCTTTTGGCACCGGTCCGGACTTGCTGGGTCTGGCTAAGCAGGCCCGGGAATCCGATGGTGAGGTCCCCCACAGTTTCGACACCGGGTGAGGGCCTTGCACTCTGATTCTGAGTGCATATTAGATCCGCAATTCCAGCAAGCTGGAGCGCGGGAACAACCACGGGTGGCGTGAAATTCAAGACACTGTTTGCATTGTTCGATTTTGCGACGAGGTCGGAAGAGCTTTGCAGCTCCAGAGTCGTCGAAAAGGCGGAATCCGGGTCGAGGAGCGGATTCTCGGGGAAAGAGCGCTTGCCAATTTGAGTAGGGCGCCCCTGGTTTGCTAGTCCCATGAGGACGAACCAGAAAGGGAACCAGCTTGGTCACTCGCGTGACTTCGTCGGCAACCATCTTTGCTGTCACGTCGATGGGGCCAGCAAGTGTTCGAATTGTCTCCGGAACGGTGGCAATTTGCATGGCAACCAGATTTGACGCTGGTTCCAGGTGTATTTCTAGATCTCTCCGCAGTGCAGAGGAATCCAAGAGCTCCTTTCGAGAAGCTTCGTTCTTTGCTGTAATCGCAAAGCCGGTCTTTACCCGCTGAACCAACGTAATATCGTTAGCAGCGGTTCCCAGCGCCAGAGACACAGCTGACCTAATGCCAGCTGGGGAGAGGAGACGGTGGGGGTGGAAGTAGTCGAGGCGTAGAAACAGTCTCGTATCGACTGCTGTCCTCGGTTTGGCACTTTTTGCTTTTGGGGCAGGCGGTGCTGTCTTTGTAATTGACGGCCCAGCGCTGCGGCCTAGACCTGCACGGGCTACTGTGGCCCAAGTCGCCTTTGGTGCCGGAGCATGGGTTGTCGTAGGGTTCTGAACCCTAATTTCTTGAGCCCTCGTCGGAAGAGGGTTGCTTGGGCGAGCAGGGAGAACCGGTGGTGTGGTCCCTGGGCCTGATTGAACAAATTGGCCGATGGCCGCTCGAAGTAGACTTTGATTCCGTCTACGAATTCTTTGTCGTCGCCAATCGAGAGAGGCGAGAGTGCTGCTTCCACACTGCTAATTGCAGTGGAGCAAATTTCGATTCGGGCCTTAATTTGCGCCGTTCGACGCTTTTCGGCCTCCATCACAGATTGCAGCTCAGGAGGAAATTCCATCGCTGTTGTCGAAGCTGTGCCTTTGGAGGCTGGCACAGCGATTTTTCTTGCAGAGTTTTCTGCAGGTTCTGTCGTCTTTTCTCTGACGACCTCCTTTCCTTTCCTAGAGCTGCTTGCCACTGGGGCCAGCTCGATGGGGTTGGTGGTCTCGGGACCAATTGTAACTGTCCTGATGGGCTCAGAATCAGTCATCTCTTTGTCGGGAAGATTTGTAGACTTCCCTGGGACGAAGGCCTCACTCGCAAATAGGCTTGATAGTTTTTGCGCGAGGCCAGTAGGTTTTGGACACAATGGTGTCCGTTCAAAGCCGACTGGAGTTGTCGGCTTTGGGCGATTTTTTCTCACCGGAGGCATTTTAAATACCTCGCGACGGTTAACAATTCGAGAAGTCAAGCACAGAAGTGATCATGGGAATGGAAAGAGGGAAAAAATGAATTTTCGAATTTTCGAATTTCTCGATTTGTGCGTTTTGTTTGTTCATTAACGTGCTAGGTGAAGTAACTACCGTCGCACTCCTACTGGAGCTTGAGCACGAGTGGGGTCGGGCCGGATCAGGTTAACTACCGTGCAGTACAAATGCCTCGTCCCACCTAAATGACCGGAACCATGCCAAAATGCATCTATGTGTTGAACCATGACGAATTCAGCAGCCCAGAATTGAAAACAAAACGAAAACTTTCACGCAAAATCCCGCATTACAAAAGAAAAACTTAAACAATCTCCCTTCCATTTGTTCCGCCTCAGCCACCACGCGCCTGAGCCTTGAATCCAATCTCTCTGTCGCATGCCGATCCACCTAGGCATTGATCTATCACTTCGAGTCAGAGTATCCCTGCCATCCCCGACTTGCCTCCGCGTAAATCCCACTCTCCTGGACGTAGTCCCTGAACAGCTGCCATCCCCTTGATCCGAGTATTAATTCCAGAGCCGGCGCCCTACGCTTTCCGCTTTTCAGCCGCCAAGTTGCCAGTGCTTTCCGACATTGGACAAGGTGACCAATTGATTTTTCCCTCCCACACTCGCAGTTAAGTGTAGCGTCAGTGTGGTTGAAGCGGCGGTGATAAGCCGCAAAGTCTCCATGTCCAGTTCGAGCGGCTATGAAGTGGACGTAAACCGCTCTCGGCAGAGATAGCTCTGGCGGTTTCTTGCGCCGCATCTCGAGTTCGAGGTCAGCGTAATGCCTGGGGCGATTGGAGTGCCACCAGTCTGTAACCATCTGCCTTGCCAGTTCGCGAGCTTTCCGTCCAGATGTGGCGAGGGTCATCACCCCATGTGTCGTCCTGGAATTGTCCGACGAGTTAAGCTCTCTTCGAGCGAGTTCATCGGCGATTTCATTTCCTGCCACCCCTTCGTGGCCCGGAATCCATCCTATTTTGACAGGCGCGGCTGATCCCGCGGCCAGTTTCACGAAATTTTAGATACGCCAGGATGATGAGCCCGTTGTTCCTGTTAGTAAGGCCTGAACTGCAGCGGAATTGTCGAGTAGGAAGTAGATGGCGCTGCGTCCTCGATCTCGCTTGCTGGCAGTGATTGCTTCGAGAGCAGCCAAAGCTCCATGAACCTCCGCGTCGTAGACCTCTGCATTGGTTATTTTTCCTGAGCCGCTTTGCTCAATTACCCTGCCTGTGCCACTGATAAAAGTCACAAAGGCCCATGACACTTTGTCGGTGGACGCCCCAGAACCATCACTGTACACGCAGAGACAGTCGGGTGGGAGTGTAGGTAGCCACTATCTTATGAACTTGGCAGCCTCTTTCTTGCTTGTCCAGCGGGGAATTGGCTGAGGGGGGGTCGGAGGTCGGAGCGGCGGAGGTAGTTCGGCCTCTGGCAGAAGACGGTACATCCTCTGGACCCTTGAATCATGCACTCTGTCGAAACCAAGTCTGGTTTTGTTGCATGTCTTTAGGCCGAGTCGGTGACGAGCGTTGTCTGTGCTTTCCGTGGCCCGAAGTCGAAGCGGATGGTACTCATCTAGTGTCCGGATTCGTGCAGCAGTCTTGAGCCTGCGTTCCTCGAGCATAATTTGTGCTGGTGGAATACCAGTCTCTCTTCTCAGGGCTGTTATTGGCATCGTACGCCAGGTTGGTAGAGCCACACGGATTCCGAAGGCAGAAGTTTGGTCGATGACTTTGCTCTGTCTCTTGTAGGAATTACGCGTGACACCTCGATAAGTTTCCCTGGTTGGCCCCGGGCACCAGACCTCCGCTGCGTGCATCGCAATTGGCAGAACTACTGTGCGGATGACTGTGGTTAGTAAGTCGGGCCTTGGTCCCTGGGTGCACAGTGTCAGCCGTCGGAAGTGCTGCACCAGCCGCATTGCTTTGCTGGTCCACTTTGCGACGTGACTTTCGAAGGTCAGACCGCGATCAAGGTGTACTCCAAGCCATCGGATGTCGTCGGATGCTTGTACATCGCGAGTTCCTACCCTTATAGCCGGAAGATCGTGTCCCCTGGATCTAGGGCCGACGAAGTAGACTACTTCGGCCTTGTCTGGGTCGAAAGAGACGGCATTATTAGCGGCCCCCCCTAGGACTGCGTCGACTTCTCTCTGGACAGCTACTGCGGCTTCAGTTGGAGTCGAACCTATGCCGAGAATAGCAACATCATCTGCATAGCCAAATCTCCAGCTACTGCCTCCCACGACTTCGGCATGTAGAACAGGAAAAGAATTGGGGAAAGAGGCGATCCCTGTGGCAGCCTGCATTCTAGGAATACCGGGTCTGTTACTCCGTCTTCGTGTCGTACGCGAGCGGATCGTTCTTGTAAAAAGGACCTTATCCAGCTGATAGCTGGTTTCGGCCACCCCATCTTTTTCATCCTCTGCAGCAGCCGTCCGTGGAGTACAGCATCGAATGCACCCTGAACGTCTAGAGTGACAAGGACTGCTTTCTTCTGCCGTTTCATTGCATGTTCCACATCATGGATAACGCAAGAGACGAGGTCGTTAGCAGACCTGCCAGAGAGTGCTCCAAAGAGTTGCTGCGGAACTGCCTTGTGAGTGAGGGCGGTGTAAGCCATTCGCGCCTTGCGACTAATCTCTCAAGACCTTTGCTAAGAGAGGAGAGTAGTGCGATGGGCCTCCATCCTTTAGCTGTACTAAGATTACGGCCAGGTTTAGGGAGAAGGATTACTTCCGCTAGCTTGAAGGCCTTCGGGAAGTGGTTCAATCGAAGTGAGCCCTCAAAGAGTACTCTCACTGCGTGACCAATTGATGACCAGGCTGTCCTAAGAAGACGAACATAAATTGCATCTGCTCCGGGGGCTTTATTTTGACAGGCTGTTGTAACCCACTTGGCTTCTTCGTCCGTAACGCTCAAGACCCATGGGAGGTTTCCGCGTCCTGGCTCGAAGTCCTCAGCGTCGACGTCGTTTTGGCATTTAAGCCGAGTCGGGCCTGGCCACGAAGCCGAAGCTTCACGGCAGAGGCGAGCGTGTCAAGGCTACCTCTGCCACCACGAGACTCATCGCTGCTGCGGCTTGTCTGAGGTGCGGATCAACCAAGGACGTCCCATGACGGGCGGATGGAGCTTCGGAGCTCTGGTGTCCGAAGAAGGGGTTGCGGACACAGCGATCCTAATAACGTCTAATGAGGCGTTACTTGCCATTCGCAGGATACCGGCCACGGCAAGGCTACCCGCTAGGCTATCCGCTGCCCTCCGCGGACACTGGGAGGTTGTCATGCGGAGGACGTGACGGACAATGGCAAGTAGGCGGGATCTTCACGATTTCCGAGTGATGTTGGATTTCTCCGCTTCGCATTCTTCAATCTGCCGCCATTCCGGCAGCGACCGAGGCGCTTCGAATGACTGGGCTAAGGTAACGAACACAGAGGGATGACCGCCCTCGCCCCTGCTGCCGTCCTCCTACGAGGACGTAGGCCTGATTCTTGAGCCCAGCACTTCAAAGCCACAACAGCATTGCCTCGTCGACCGCCGCCATGCGCATGCTAGTCTCACTGTTCTCGGGTCGGAGAGACTACGTGACCAGCATGTTCATGGAGCGTTCCATGGACAAATGCTCAGAATCCTCCTCCCAAGAGACGCTCCATGGGCTGCAAATGCTGTGGTCCATGCACTCGTTCTCGGATTGCCTTTTTTCGTCATAGAGGCCTGGCAATGTCAAAACTTCTGATGGGACATTCGTGCTGCATCTGCAGCCCACTTACTGGATGCCCGTAGGAAAGCCTGGTCGGCCTCACCAAAGATGGCCTCGGCCAATCGACCATTCATGTCTTTCCAAGTGCATTCAATGCCTCGATGGTCCTTGGGAAGCCTGCCATCCTAGTAAATAGACCCTGCGTTCCTCCACCCCAATGTAATATCCTTGAGTTTTTAAAGTTGTAATCTCAGATTTACAAGGTTTCTATGCGTAGTAAGAGGTGGGCTCTAAGACCTCAATTATCTCCGGCTACAGTCGCCGAACTTCAGCTATACAGGTCCTACGGCAGAAAATCTTGAATGGATAAATGAGTGTTCCAAGGAAGTTTGGCAAGGTTTTAATGTGGAATACTGGAAGGGTTGCTGAACAAATTTTACCAACTCTTTTGTTTTACTCTTAGATCAATTCACCCCATCCGTGTAGCTTATACTGAAGAGGCCCTAAAATGAGAATACTAGACTCGAGGTATAAAAGTTTGAAAAGATAATTGAATTAAAAGATGCTATCTAGTAAACGATTTACAATAATAAATGTACTCATAGGAAGCCCTACCCAATATCTTTGCATATGTTACTGCGAACCTTTGAAAAGATATACAAAGTGCTAAAATCTTACGAAATTCCTGGTATATTTGAAAGTTACCGCTAATCTTAACGCCGATTATTTCTGGCTCAGCCACTGACCAACAAAAGAGATTTGGTATGATTGATGATAGAAGTAAAAGTCATCCTCAATGATGAATTAAAATCAGATAAATCGCCTCATCCTACGGGATCTCTTTTTCAGCTTGTCTTCCCTTCCTGGTGCAAGAGATAAAAGTGCAAAGTGACCTCCTACCACAGGCCTAGAAGCGAAATGCGTGACGTTGATGGCAAAGTCACCAGTCTCGGTGTCGTATAAGTCGGTAAACCCGACATTGTAGGGGTTGCTCCAAGCCATTTTGCAAGATCACTTATAAACAAAGTTTTAGTCTCGTCGCTTGAAATTGCTGCTGTCCACATTTCCCAGTCACTTTTAGTGTAAGCATGTCGTGTGTCAAGAGGCACTCCAAATTGCTTTTTGACCGTGGGATAGAAAGCAGATTGCATGTCGTAGATAGACTGAGGTACAAAATCAAAGTTTAATAGTGAATTGGCGTATAGGTTGTAAAGCAATCCGTGAGAATCATTCTGTCCGTAGGATAGAGTGGTATGAGGAGGTATTGCGTCTTGCGCTACTCCAAGGGTTTGCCACCTGTTCAAATAGTCTTTGGCGGTAGCACCGTAAGAAGCTGCATCAGCACCTTGACCAGTCATGTCGGCAATGACAGACATAGCCTGAATTCCGATGATTCCCTTTAGCGCCAAGTTAGTTTGATTAGCGAGACTCCCAGCGAAGTCGTCAGTTGATATCTGGTCAGCTGGAATAAGTGCCTCCTGAACAAGAAATCCTGTCCACTGCTTTAGAATATTGTAGTGCTGTACTAGATATTGTACATCGTTGGTTCTTTGAGCGTATGCCAGGGTCATGATTAGCATATTTCCGCACTCTTCCAATGGCTGAGGCTCATCAAGACCATCAGCATGGCCCGTTGCGTTCGGAAAGTGGCTACCAAGATCATGCATTGAGGAAGTTTTTGGATACTGACCACTCTCTTGATTCTCAAAAAGAGGGTCTAGCATTAGCTTAGCCAGTGATGGTTGGAGGTACATGATTATGGGGTAAAACGGATAAATGACGTCGACAGTCTGGATGTTTCCATCCGAACTAATCTCCTTGAGGAAAAGGTACTGTTTACTCTGTGATCCCACCAACTGAGTAGAAGCAAATGCCTGACGCGTAGACAACGATGTGATTGTTAGATAGTCCTGACCACCGGCAGCGATAGAATCAGTCGCAATTTTGTTGTCAAGATTCTCAGCAGTGGTGCTTGCTTCCTCAAAATCGTTGTAGAAGGAAGACACCTATCGGCAATTAGCAAGCTTTCACCAGATGAACATGTGAACTCACGGCGCTTGTTTCAGACGGGAAGAAACTCGTCCACAGCGAGGGTAGCGAGACGATGCCGGTAGCGCTAGCGAACTGCATGGCTTGCTCTTGGGCTAGACCAATCGTAAACAAGACGCTCTGTGAATCTGTAACCGAGCCAAGGTTAATAGAGTGGCCAAAAACGGGAAAGTCCCGATTAATGGGACGAAAATTGGTGTCCTCAGTATTGTCAAGATTTCCATTATTAATAAATGCGCCGCGGACAATCTTGTCGGCACCTGATTGGTGCGTGAGACCATTTCTATTTTTCGTAGACCAGTACCAGTTGCCCCAATCAGCTTGATCAGCAGTCTCACTGAACAAGAGCTGTGTTTGCCTGTAAACCTTGTGATAAGAAATTCCATCGTCTGTCGAGCCGAACTCCCATTGTGCTACAGAAGAGTGATCCCCGGCAACCCACTCTGAATTTGGTCAGTTTATTTTTCGGGCACGATACAAATACTCACCAGCAGAAATATCGGCATATAATTGCACGTCATGGGCATTCCCGTCGAGACTCGTAACTTCAACGTTAAGATAAGAGAATATAAGTGATTGACGCTCGACATTGTCTGGGGTGACAGGCGACAAAAAGGTCACTTTAAGCTCAATCTTGTCGGCTGCATTCATGGTAAAGATGCTCTTCGTCGAAGTGTACTCAAATGAAGTTTGAGTGACCGATTGGGGTCCAGGAACTCCCATCCACGTGTAAGCTGTATTGTCGACACGGATCATTCCAGCCCAGCCTACCGTCTGTCCTCTACAACTTTGTTAGTAAAAGACTTGAAGCGTCTGGAATATAATCATACGCCCAAAACTGAGGCCATTGTCCAGCGAGGTAACCCTTGGTATCTCCAGAGTTTCCTGCAAATTGCAAAACATTCAAGTATGGCGAGCTGACAGCTAGCGGGATAGCTGGAGGCCGTACTGGCATGAACGTTGACACGGCAATAATTTGGCCCAGAAAGAAGGCATTGAGAGCAAAGAGGACCTTGCTCATTGGCCTCATTCTCAAAGTTAAGGAATAGGTGGATCAGAAGGAAGGCGAAGGACCTCTTGATGCGTGAATCGCCGCTTGGTTAGTGAGGTCGGCTAGGTAGAAGTCTCAAATGAGCGAATTGGTATGTTTACAGCTCATGTACGATTGTAGATGACTCTATCGATTAATCAAACGAAAGTTGGGTTTTGGGAGCAGGAATTAGATATGAAGCATAAATGAGAGTACGATGTGGGATGGTTAGCCTAGACGGGCATTGAGGACGTGTTATGCAAGGTAGCAAGTACTTGGAGGAGATAAAGTTTAAATAAGTGAGTAGACAACTGCTTGGACTGAATGACTAGCATCTCGTCGTGGATCGGATGCCGATGTGATCCACCGTTGTGCTGTTGTGAATCTAGAAGAGGGTACGCCAGGCTTGGCACGTGTCTCAACATAAATGAAGAAGATCTGACATCAAGCGACCGGGTGACATGGCATGGCTCCAGGGGCTTGGGCAAGAAAGTGATGACTGTTATAGGCACGGATATATTGGATAAATCTCACTTTGGCGAGGCCAGCCAATGAGACGTAGACGAAATAGCCCTAGGGCAGCGTGAGGAAGATGTGACGAGTGCGCAAGCACCTTGACGTGGACGGTAAGAGTTCCCCAGTACGGCTGAGCCAGATCTCTCTCTCACCATGTGCACAGCGTGACCTTGAGAAGGAAGGGAAGACTCGTATTGTCCGCTATGCGAGATGCCACAGTAGTTGTGGTATGCTGGTACAGCACCGCACATCCAAGGGGCTGAGGTTGTAGGCCATACGCGCTCCAGAAGGGGCTTTTTGGCATCCAAGCGCTGGGCTCGCGAGAACTGACACGTGTGAAGGGCATACACGGCGTAGAAGTCCTCTCAACCTCTACAAGGATCGGCAGAGCCAGGAGTAGCTGTGGGTGAGAAGTGGGCCGACGAATGCGCACTGATAGCCGGGGTTAGGCGAGATTATCGGTCCCGAATTGGTGGCACCGTGGTTAGGCTGGGCCAAGTAGTGGTAGCAGTTGCACTATTGACGTTGGTCGCGCGTGGACCAGGGGGTTTCAAGCTTTAGCGAGCAGCTGCCACATCATGTGATGAGATGGCACAAGTAGCGCCAAAGGCGGCATGAAGCAGAAATGACAAGATACATTAGTTGCTTTTCGACGACTGGTAGCGCGCCAATTATTTCCCTGCCACCTCAGCGAATCTGTCCGTGTATGTATATATGGTGCGACGAGTTGTAATCCAGGCAATGAAAAGGTGCACGTGGCAGACACCACTCCTTACTCTGCGCCTGTACCCGATTCTTTCCACCACAAAGCACAAAGAACAATTACCCGCACACGACCGGAGTCCAAGGCCCAAGCGAAGAAAAGGAACGTTTAACGTGGAAGGTATGGAGGACTGAGTCGAGGTTGTTCTGGCTGGGTGTTTGTAGGAGCAGCAATTAATTGTTCGACACTTTGTAAGGCATTTGCGGAATCAATCGGTCATGTGGTTGAATCTCGTACATATTTGGACCATCCAAGGCGCATGTAGGACGTAAAAATTAATTTAAATCTTTCATCTGCACCGGCCGTGTTTCCTATACTTTCAGAAGGCTCTTTGCTTTTGTGAGGGGGTGTGGCTAGGGCTACTGGGTTTGAAAAACTTCTACACAATCATGAACAGGCAAAGTGCAAGTCATCGCGTTAAGAGGGGCACGACTGGGCAGCTGTTAGACTTCGTCTTTAAATGCCTTTCATGTCTGGACACCTCGTTCGTCATGCTTCCAATTGAGCGGGTGGGAACTTGAATGGGCAGTTCTACTCTTCTCCCAGAGACTACTGGCAACAGATTGTTCGCGAGTTAGAGAGGCACCCGGTGCCCATGGATTAATCACTAGACGTGGTAGCCAAGAAGTCGATGAGGCTGTGCTGATTGTATTGCCAGCAAGCGCCAGAACTCAACGTCCCACGCGACACTCCAGTTACCGGTCAGCATCAGGCTCACGGCGATTCGAGCGGAATCGTAGGTCGAGAGTGCAGAGCAGACCAGTTTCGGATGTTACAATACACCTGTCAAGCCAAGGACTGATTGACCGACTCTTTGGACGGGGCCTCAGCCACAATTCTCTCAATCACCAAACAGCAGGCGCAACATCTACGACATCAAGGGGGGCTGACATGCGTTCAACGCAGAGACAACAGCACGACGCCGGCTATTCCTGGGGTGGCGCGAACAGAGAGCTGAATTGAATTAGACATCCAATCAGAAAACTGTACCATGGTCCAGCCATCACGTTTCTGGCGTGGGCTTGAGGCATCATGCCATGTATGCCATTCTGCTCGGAACGAACAACCATGAACGCGTATCCCTGCTCGTCTATTTACACTGGTCGGGGACCCTTGTCGGAATGCACGGACCCTATGGGAAAGCGAATCATTGTCTACTCCACAATGTGGCGGACTGGGTTTCGCTTGCTGATTAAGCCTTTTTCAATCTTTCCGCTCCCGCGACGTCTCTGCTCAGACGGACATGGGAAGAATCCACAACAACGGGGTGGAGTAATCCGAGACCGTGTCATACCTGTCACGATAACTCTCCAGAGTGCAGCGGACACTATAAAAACACGCAAACTATGGATGGTGCTGTGGTCCGCCTCCTGGTGGTGTTCTCTGGTATAGTTTGAGTAGTCTAGGCACCTACTCCACTTGGGAAGGAGACACCTCAGACTACATTTCGCGCGGAGAAATTTCAGAGGATGACGAAGGCATGTCTGGATAATCCAGGGTTTTTGAGACGTTCCCCTGGGTGGGTATTCACGGATGAGGGTTGACTTGGGGTGAAGAAAAAGCCGCCATAACTTCGCAGTGGTACTTGCAAATGAAATCTGAGGTATGAGTGCTCTTATTGTAAATTGAGTCATCTATTCTGTACATTTTCTCCGATATTGTGTCATAGCTAGTTAGCTGCATACGCAATTAAAATCGGAAAAAAAAAAAAAGATAATTCTCCTTTTAGATGAGAGGATCAACACCCACAGTGCAGATTCCACGGGACTTGATGGGCTATTCAGCGCCGTGAGCTTTTTCACGGCTATATTTTGCGATACAAGCCTTTACATATTAATACCGCCCCAACTGATCGATGAAAGGGATTGTCTGTTCATAAGTAGTCCCCAGACCTCAACTGTGTGGGCGGGAGGTTCGAACGGAATACAGGGAAGGTCGACCGATCTGGTGTGGGAGTTCAACAGATAGGCGGACGAGGTGTGAAGAAGATAGGGTACATTTAAACATGGGTCCACCCACCCCAGTCGCCAGGAACAGCCGTAACGGTGGTCAAAGCTGAAGTTGAGGGTAATGCGTAGTCTGGACGTTGAGTTTAGGCCGCCGGATCCAATCAGTACCATCACTTACCATGGCCATGGCCACATTGGTGCCCCGGCGAAAGAGAGGCGCACTCTGACGCGGCTGCGGGGGAGGAGTTTTGCATCAGATTTTAATTGCGTGTGCAGCTACCTTCCCATGACACAATATCAGAGAAAAAATAAAGATCAGATGAGAAAATTGAAGAAAAGTGCGCTCGTGCCTCGCGTCCTATACTCAAGTGCAGATACTGTTAGAATTTGGAATAAATGGAGCTATCGAGTAGGCCACGTTTTGATACACACGTGACTGCAAATTCTATACTTAGTTTCACTTCGGCAGTTCCTTTTGTTTTTCTGCATCAGGTTTTAATTGCGTATGCAGCTATCTAGTTTTGTCACAATATCAAAGAAAAGTATACAATAGGTGATTCAATATATAATAGCACTCATGCCTCGGATTTCATTTGCAGCTACCACTGCGAAGTTATGGCGGCTTTTTCTTCACCCCAAGTCAATCCTCATCCGTGAATACCCACCCAGGGGAACGTCTCAAAAACCCTGAGTTATCCAGACATGCCTTCATCATCCACTGAACTTTTCTCCGCGCGAAATGTAGTCAGAGGTGTCTCCTTCCCAAGTGGAGTAGGTGCTCAGGCTACTCAAACCATACCGGAGAACACTACCAGGAGGCAGACCACGGCTCCATCCATCGTTGGCTTGTGTTTATAGTGTCCGCTTCACTCTCGCAAGCGAAGTCTTGGCGCGCACAAAGCTCGACTCGTAAAACTCCTTGCCAAAATTCAAAATCACACGCCCGTCGAGATTGTATCCATCCTCTGTGTTATCTTGTAAACTTGTCCCAATTGCTCTCACGTCCATCCCAAAGAACTATCTCCCAGATTTGTGCGCCACGCTTTGCTTCCTCCGTTGGGTGTAAATATTGGCGTGGGCGTGTATTTGGCGACTAGCCGAGGCCAGAGAATAGTTGATGAGAGGTGTGGTCATTGAAATGAGGATGTACTAAGTCGTTCTTGTAGACTTGATGAGACTTGGGTAGGAGTCGATCTCGTTCGGAGCGAAAATTTGACGTGGCGGAGAATTTTGGATTATTGCCTCGTTGGCCACCTTCTGTTGTATCGCAAAATTTGACTGAACTTGGCTCTGGGAGAATATTTCACTCCAAGGTTCGTAGAGGGCACCGGGTACAGGTGTCAGTCTTGCCCTCCGATGAGTGATGGTGAAGCCGTCACAATAGATGATAAGTGATTGTTTATTGTACTACTTGATTCATAGACTATCTAACACATTGGGCTCCTCTCTGACCCAGGCCACACCTTTACAGTGCTCCTTGTTACGGGGCGAGAGAGTATTCGAGATAGAAGTCACGGATCAAGATATGAACAAGATACGTAAGATGGAACGTAGACAAGATAGGATGCAAACAAGATACGGAAATCTGACAAAACGTCGCTCGCCCCCTAGAGACGTGAACGAGGACTATTTAACGGTCTCCTCGGACTAGCTCGACGCTAGTGTCAATAACAACACCAGTCCTTTCCATTACTGTACAATTGGGTTACTATGACAACTAGACCCCCCACCGCTGCTTAGGCACATTTTCACCCTTTTATGGAGAGTCATGATAAGAACCATGACTCTCCTTGCCTTTTCTGTTTCTTGAAAGATCATTGATATGTTGCCCTTGATGAATAGCCATTCAGCTCAGTATTTACCTATGGAATTCAGCCACCTTTTCCACGGAACCTTCTACCCATAAAAAAAAAGGTAGCAATGGAAACTGCGTGCGCGGGAAAAAGTCTCAAAAAACCTGCAGCCCCAGCCAGGCGAGGCCTAGACACCGGGACCACACGAGGTGCGCATTTTCATCTATATCTCCCTTCTTTGTAACAGTCGAGGCCGACTTGATCCAATCCACCATCTCCGTATCGGGTGCTGGGTACGCTCCGGAAACTCATCGGATGATTTTTCCACCATGATCAAGGGTTGGTGATGAGTAGGGCTCCGACCCTACCATCTGATCTGATCGTGGTTAGTTTCATGATAATGGTGATAGGGGGATGTGCTTATGTATGAAGACGATACAGACGGCGAAAGCGATTGGGAATCCTCATCAAAGTGAGGACTTTGTTACTCAATCTCGGCTCTGCAGATTCTACAGTGAGAGCTGGAGGTTCGTAGGGGACACCACTGACAGGTGTTGAGAATAGTCCCCCCCGTCACAATAGAATTCTTGAAGCCATTCGCTCATAATTGCTGTGTTCATCCATGCTTTGAAATTCCACCTCCACTTGCCATCCTTTGTCTGAATACTAACGTTTTTCAAGGCCCGAGGCGTCTTATTTTGCCGATAATCCAAATGGCAAGTCGGTCAGAACCTGTAGCATTCGTATAAAAACAGGGAGAAGCCCGGTCCTTGTTTTTCTTAAGCCTGGGTCGAGATTGTGACAATCGCCCACATGAAGGTAGCATTTTCCAAAAGAGACCTGACTCGTCCTTATTATGTATGTTTTCTTCCTCAAGCATCCTTCATAGTCTCAGACTCAGAAGGGACTAGAATTTAACTCTTATCTTATCTTCCTCAAGCTCTCCTGCAATTGTCTGTAAAGCTTTTCTTTTGGCATCGGCAGCCGCTAGAATTGAACCAACTTCACCGTGTCGTACTCGATTCTAAATATGGGTTCGTTTCTTGGAATATTTAAGCCAGCGAGCACTGAGTACAGGCGACAGTTGGCTAGCGTGCTGTGGTAATTGTGCCCAGGCCTGCTTTGTCTTCTCTCGAAGCAAATCGCCAGTTGTGATCCATCCTCCTTACTCAACTCGTATCTGCCGCGCCAGGAGAACACCCTCAAGTTCAGGTCAGTTTCCAGCTCGGTGTCGTAGCGCAATAGTACTTGAAGCTTCGTCGAGTTTCACAGAGGTATTGCTTAAGGACTCGGAGACTGTGGACTGGCTTAATCGATGGCCGAACTCAGCGAAGAACCACTCATTGTACTGTTTTTGTGCTGGTTTTGGGACCTGGCAGTGCGCCCATCGTCGCAGAGCACGGCGATGCTCTACATAATTTAGCGTTTTAGGCGGCATTTTCAGCACCAATCTAACCAAAAAAACCTGGTTAAGGCGTTATTCAGAGGTTGAATTCGATAATCGAGTAATCGGTAAACGTATGGATCCGAAGTCCGTTCCGGAAGATATATCGCATAAACGGCAATATCAGGTAAACAGAGGTCTTATGTACATAGAAAACAATCTAAAAAATAAAGATTGAACTTGCCACTTGACATGAGATTGATGTGACATAATTGCGAATAAAGCCGTCATTGGACTCCACTTTTCTACCTTAAATAACTCTCTGTCATACACTTTTTCTACCGCAAACCTCTTATAACCTTACCTATAACATGGATCAGTACCCAGAAATTCTCGCTCATATTACCGAGAATTCAATTGAATATATCTTCGAAGAATTCAGAAACAACGGCAGAAATGGCTCTAGTCTTAAAACAGGTAGCATTCACCTCCGCTATGGTAATTTCAGCTAATAGATAAGCACTTGAGAGAATGCATTCCGAAATTGCGTATTACACAACTCTTTTTAGTGCCAGTTTTGAGATGTCTTCACTTACCGAATCGTTCCGAGAAATGTCGGACCTAGTCAAGGATAATGATATAAATCTCCATAGATTTGACCATCTTATTCATGCCATTTTCAAAAATAAAAATGAGCGATACATCTTAGATTTGTCCCTAAAAATAATTAGAGCTGAATATAAACAAAGCCCCTTAACAACTCCCACAAATAGTATAACGTCATATGCTGGAAGTTATACTGAAATAATGCATTTTGATAAGGTAGCCGAGAAGTTGAGGGATGACTTGGACCTTGATATAGATAATCAGGTTTTTCATAGTATCCAGAATTTCTGGAAAGTTTTTTTCGTCAGAAAGAGATGGTCCGAACAGACTTCTCGTATTTGGGAAAGCTATCAAAAGTATGAGAATACTGAGATGAAGAGAAGGTCGACAGAACTACAGAAATTGGAAAAGCCGGAAGATATTCGTCGTCTGAATCATCTACATAAATCCTTGTAAGAAAAAGTTCTTGTGATAAATATGGACGAAAGTGAGGTATGGGAATGGCTTAGTTTTTTCAAGGAAACATTCTTAGATCAGCTCCAAGGCTATTTACCAAAATCGTCGACAGAACATCCTGTGGTCATTGAAAAGGAAGGCTTCCAGCTACGAGGACAGTATTGTCGTACGGGGCTCATGCTACACGCAGTAGACTCGGCTGACTTCTCCGAAACTGATTTTATGATAAAAAGCATCGATCTACCTGTGGATTGTCCTGTTGATGGGGAGGACATAAATGTACTGGGCGAGCTCGATAAATCTCCCTGTGGAAATGTAAGGCAAGAGAAGTTCATGCGACTATCAAGATCGGTTCGAGAGGTCTTTTGCGCTCAGCCTTTGCGAAGATTTATGCATGGTATCTGCTTGTTCCGAGAAGAATTTGAACTCTGGCTTTTTGATCGATCTGGTGCCTACGGCTCAGGCTTATTAAGTATTGTTGATGACAAGGAGATATTGATTCGTGCGATAAGTTCATATTTTCTGATGAGTGATGAGGAACTTGGCCGCGATATGTCAATCCTTCAGAATGGTGAGGATAAGTTTGTCCAGTTCCCCAAGAGTGGAAATATTGAGGATCCATCATATGAGATCAAGTCTAAACCAGTAGTACGACCGATGGGGCTGGTCAGTCAAGGCGCTACATACTACGAAACAAAAGACGAATCAACCGTGATCAAGTACTCGTGGAGCAAGCCAAAAAAAGATACTGAAGCTGAATTGCTAAATATCGCCTCCTCAGTACCTGGTGTTGTAAACTGTTTAAATTCAGAGATTGTTTATGAAACAAAAAGTCACTTGGATGGGCTAGATTTGTCCCAAGCCACACATTGGAAATTAAATACCGACAAAAAGTACATCATGAAAAGCTCTCACGTAAATCTAACAGCAAAACCATCCATGGAGAGAAATCGCCGACTAACTAGGATAGCTATGACACCACGCGGTCGAAAAATTTACTCTAGTGGGTCCATTCTAGATTTTGTTGCTGGCATTCGAGATGCGATCAAGGGACATGAAGGTCTTGTAGGGAAGGGGATTCTTCATGGAGACATTTCTGAGGGAAACATAATCTTGTTAAAGCCAACTCCAGACAGTGACTTACACGGGATGCTTATTGACTTGGACCAGTCCTTTAAGATGAAAAGAAATCCAGTTGAGGAAAATGACGGGTTCTTAACAGGCACTGTGAAGTTTATGGCGCTTGAGAGATTACATTGGGCTGCATATTCAAATTTACCCATCCGACGGACCTGTCGCCATGACCTCGAATCTTTTTTCTATGTGTTCATTGTAGGATGCATAGAATACGAACTTGTCATTGGCAGAAAGCCTCGAAATCTGGACAATTGGTGTCAGAAAACCTTTGAGGATTGCTACGACAGAAAACTTTGTAACATCTATTCTTTGAGAAGGCTTCTGGATCAATTCACGCCATGTTTTGAAGGACTTAAGGAACTAGCTATAAAGCTAGTGGCTATTCTGTTTCATGATTATCGAGATGAACCTTATACAGAAACACCTCTAGATTGTGGATCTATGTGCAGGGAAATGATCCTAGCTTTTGAAAAAACTGTCGAGGATATAAGAGGTAAGATAATTTTAAAACCGCATGAAAGCATTGCACTCTCTAGCTCGAGTGTTGCTAACAATCTAAACATCTTTAGCTGGAAGAATCAAGAACAAAGTATTCACATCACGTCGAAGTTAGAGCATGATACCGGCTTTTCATCGTCAGTAAGTATTTCGCAAAATTGCTATCAGGCCGAGATAACACCACATGTCTTTAGGTTTGAAGTGGAGACAAATCATTAGATTCCAGGAAGAAGAGTACCGATTTTTACAGCGTGCTCTAGTGACTCCAAAGATCGCCGTCTGCCGAAGGTATCCTAGTAATTACTAGAAAGTTGAATACGAGGGGATATACTCTAGTGTGTAGACTGAAGCCTAAACTGGCGAGGTGCTACGAGGTGAAGACAAGCGAGACGAGGATTCAACAAAGTGATAAAACGAGTAGGTACGAGATTGCGAACAGTATGAGGTGATATAGGAATATAAGATTATGAAGCCGGACAACTACTTTGTAGTGGCTCCAGCTTCCTTAAGCACAACTAAACTATGTAACGCAATCCAACTTAGACTAAAGCAAGTTCTAATCATGACTCGACCCTTGACCTCGACAAGATTGATTCTAGTTTGTGCATTATCTAACCTCACCATATAATTCTGATTGTTGGAGTATGCCAAAGACCTGCTGCCTAAAGTTTTCGCTTAAAACCTCAATCAAGAACATCTCTCCATTACTCATACACTGACTAGCCATACAATTATCTAGTTTGAGCAAGTAAAGCGTATCTTCTTTGCCAAAGCTAGATAGCTGAATAGAATATGTTTCAGAAAATGGTGTCCTATGCTTGATAGTAATGATAAGTTTTAAGTAGCTCTCTGATAATAAGTGGAATTAATCAACAACTCTTCACCATAGATTTTAGACTCTTCAATTTCCCAACTCGCTTCACTGAGTGATATTAAACACAAGTCTAACAGCTTGAGCTTCTCTACCCAACTTTCATTGTAAGAGGTTATGAGCTGGTGCCCAAAGAAAAGCAATAGTATCCTAGAATTGCCCTCAATCTCGTTGTCGAATCAATCATTGAACAGGAATTGCAAATACACCTCCAAACCCAATTTCCTCCGCTCCCTCTCTCTCTCTCAAGAGAAAATGACAGATTTTTGGCGAGGAAATTAGATTGCAGCCTTCGAAGCATGCCGGTCTCTGATTTTACCCGACTAGCCGGACACGATACCTGCGAGTCATGTGTTTGTCGGGATTAATCGTGTTTCGGAGGTGAGTGTGCTGTTTGTTGCGCTTTTGAGGCAATGGGTGACGGGCTTCTCCCGGATTGAGACTGGTCACTGGGACCGCTCCGTCTTTGGGGTTAAGCTGCGACGGAGCAGCGCTCCTGGATAGACGAAAGGGGTGCTAAGGAGGTATGAAGCGGGGGGCGTGGCAGTTGGGGAGAATGGTACAGGAGAGAGGATGATACTCAGGTCTACTGAAATCTAGACATACCAGACCGAAGGGCACGCAGTGCGGAACAGACGAAGACTACTCGTCCTCGATGGCTACCAGCTTTGGTGAAGTTTCGGTCGTGGGAATGTTACTCCATCACGTAGTCAGAACACAAAGTTTCTACCTAAGCGAGGTCGAATATCGATAGATAACTAGCCAAAGATTACAACCCAACACTCTCTACCTTGCTTAAATTCAGTAAAGCCTGAAATCTCACTGATCCGGAAATCCCCAGCATCCCACAACTCATATAGTATTGACTTGACGGGCAACGTTCACTTCTATCATTCCAGATACCTCCAGAACTGTAATAAGGTGG
Source organism: Blumeria hordei DH14 (assembly GCA_900239735.1). NCBI lineage: Eukaryota > Fungi > Ascomycota > Leotiomycetes > Helotiales > Erysiphaceae > Blumeria > Blumeria hordei. Next base: position 7,383,363 of record OENG01000018.1, on the reverse strand, counting down.
CCAAGGTTGGGAGTCTATACTTTTCTACGCAGAGGATGTAAGTGATAGGAGACTACGCGGTAGACTGTCTTCGCAAGGAAAACATCATTAATTCCTATCGAGTTATTGTCTTTCAAGTACATCCGAGTTCATTAAACCTTGGCAATGTGACTAACTAGCCCAGGCCGCACCTTTTGAAATGCTCCTGTCCTCTTCTGTTGTGAAGATCTCTCATGTATCGCTCGTGGTGAATGGCCATTCAGCTGCCTGTTGCGCGGAATTCTCTACACAAAAGTGAAATGGTAGCCATGGAACGCGTGTGTGTGCGGGAAAAGTCTCGGAAGCCTGTAGCTCCAGCCATACAAGGTGCGCATATTCAATGATAGCTGCGTCCCATGTAACATTAGATGCCGACTTGATCCAAACCACCATCGCCTGGTGTTAGAAATTGTCAAGGATTTCTAGGCGGAATTATCTCGAAACCGTGTACGATGCCTCACAAGACTAAATTGATAGTTGTACAGGATATCGAACTCTCTTCTCAATGCACATTAAATATACATGTTAGAGTTTAGAATGAGTAGAGCTATCACGTAGGCCACGTTGTTGGTACACGCATGACTGCAAGTGCTGTACTTGGCTTCACTTTGGTACTTGAATCAATGCGCTCTACAATCTCAATGACTGAGAACTCACCATCTCCTTGATATTACAAAATATTCCGTCAACTTGGTCTAGCATATACAACTGAGTCTATCCTTGATAACACATTCTCACCAAATCTGAGACATTCACAGTTAGATTATCATTCGACTTGATGCGCCGGCTTGAATCGAGCCTGTTGAGGCTGGGGCTGCAGTCGTGGCCAGACCTTATGTTAGCCTGGGTGGAATAGTTGTAGGATCTTTAGTGATATTTCAACTGGAGCTGCCCGAAGTAGCGCTTCAGCTCCTCAATCTTTCATGCTTTCGATCGTTAGTCCCGCAATCTAGCAGTTACATAGTATAATACTCCTATATTCTTAGTCTTTCGCTAATAGTCATATTCTTCGTACCTCTTTGACCGCAAGTTATCCGGCGATTTCGCTTGCTGCGCAACTCGACTTCTTGCCTTCCGCTCTCTCGACTGCCCGGCACCTCGCCAGTTGAATTATATCTGAGTATCCTTCGTTAGTATCTAGAATGCTAAAAGCGTTTGACTCATTACCTGCGGCAGGCGATCTCTAGCATGCTTGGTGTGTTGAGAGATGAAGACGGCTCGCACCGTTGAGGCAATGGGAAATCCTCATTGGAGTGAGGAGGACGCCGTTACTCCATCTCGGATCTGCGGACTCGTCCGTGCGAGCTGGCGCTTCATGGGGGATAACGCTGTCAGGCAAAGAATCTAGTCGGCCACACCACCCGACTCACAAACCCGCTTGATATCTGACATGTCCAGTCATCAATGAAATATTGCCTCGCAACTCTAACCAAGACCTTGCGATTCATTGGTCCTGATGCCGACAATGTACCGAGTTTAGGATAGAAATTACCGACCAGAACCTAATCCAAGCAAACGCCACTTCTCCTTGGCTCCCTTACGAGATGGTATCTAGTTCATTTACATGAGCCACGGAGTGATGTTCTTCTTGCGTGGTCATTGTAAGCCGGCGTGTGAGCCTTAACGGCACGAAGCCACGTGACTAGCTAACAATCGAGACAATGCGACGTCTATCCTGGCCCGTGTACACATCAATATTGCTCACTTTTAGAATAAGATTCTTGTATGCGAGTGGTACGTAAGTACTGGAAGTAGCACTGATAAAGTATTGACTTGAACAATCGTGTACAATTCTCGCCATCTCAGCATCCGTTAATGCTGCGACCATGCTCCCATTAGTATGTGTCTGCCAGCCTCGTCTATACGCTAATAGGGAACTACTAATATAGGCCATCTAAGATCTCCAAACGCCTCACCCTCCACACTCCAAGGTAAGTAATGAATACAACCATGACTCCATTACGTTCAGGTACAGGAATGATTATGTTTGACCAACAATCTTATAATTCAACACTCACCCCTAGGACATTCCCCATCAAGTTTTTTCTTTTGCTACATTCAAAGGCCCTGCCAAAACTACCAAGAAGCTCGGGATAACGAGGACTCTCACGGAAATATGCCCCAAATCTCACTCTGCGCTTCTAAAATTATTCTTGGAAAGGATCTCTGGTAACCGACACAAGAGAGATTATCAGCATGGCGTACAGGACTGTATCCCCTTTCCTTTTAAAGCACCGAGTGGCAATGGCTCAATCGTCTGTCTAATCTTTACAACCTGGGTTTGTACCGTAGATTTGCATTCTACTGCATTGCGCTCAACCCCCATTTGAAAGGGCTGGAATTCAGAAATCGAGAGCTCAAAACCGAGGCATCGGTGCCCCAGCTTTTGTCGTACATTGATCGTTGTCTGTGTGAGGCGTCTTAGTTCGCGCCGTCTTTGGAATGTGTCGAAAAGTTGAGAATGTTGATGTCGCGGTCGAGGTGCCTGTCTAAAATGAGGCCGAGCAAGTGCCCAGTCCTGCACGCAATGTTAGTAAGGTTGAAAGCGAAAGGAATTTTACCTTTGATTTTGGGAGGTTGTTCGTGAGTCGTAAAGTCCCCCCAGTCAAACTCAATCGGGAAGTTGTGGAAAGACTAAATAGAAGAGACCCAAACTTTTGATCTATCGTGCCGTGAACGGAACCTAGCCCATGTGTCAACCGAAATCAACTGGGCCACGCTCAGCAAGCTGCCGTTTCTTTTGTTGTTGCACGTAGCGCAACATTAGGAAGGCCATGTTTGGCTTGTAAGTCATGTGATATAACTTCGTATAAATGCGCAATTGCCTCCCTCCTTTTCACCGTATCAATCCACCAGTCATCAATTTGTTTCACACTACATCACTACACCAATTGTTCTCCACATCACATTACAACATGTCTAAATTCCAAGAGATTTTCACATATCAAGCAACCAACTCTATTGATTATATTCTCCAGAAATGCAAAAAAAGGCACAGCAATGGCGCCAGCTCTGAAAAGGGTAAATTTTAATCCCAAGCTCTGGTACTTTCAGCTAATAGAATAGTTCTAATCCGACTGTATCATGATTTATGCCAATACGTTCGCCCATTACAAGGTAAACAAAATATGAAAGAACTCATCGACCCATTTTCAAACGTCATAGCCGCCATCCTCAGAAGCGAAGATCTCATTTCATTTGAACAACTTGTTAATGACATTCTTAGCAACAAAAATGAGCGTGATATATTACAATCAGCCATTGATCTTGGAATAAAGTTTCTATCAACATCTACCTTAGGACCGATGGCCAGCAGGACAACATACCGAAGAAACCTTATGGAAGGATCTAATATCCACATGACGGCCGACAACTTGGAAATATTCTTGGAGAATAACCTACAAGATAATGTTTTTTGTGACATCCCCAACTTCTGGGACTGTTTCTTTCTAGAAAAGGATTGGACAGACCAGGTCTCTCGCATATGGGAAAGTTATGAAAAATATGAGATCGCTGAGTATAAAAAACGATCGAAAGATTTAGAAAAAATAAAAAGCGCAGAAGGTGTCGAGGATCAGAAACGTCGTGACAGTGCCAAGGAAGAGAAGATCCTTAAAGGAGGCATGACTGAAGGTGAAATATGGGACTGGCTCAACTTCTTTGAGGAGAATTTCTTAAATCAGCTCAAAAGCCGCTCAACAAGATCCACAAAATACCCCATAGTCATCGAAAATAAGGGCTCCATTCTACGAGGGCGGTATTGTCGTACAAACAGGACGCAACGTTCCCAGGAGAACACGGGTACTACTCAGATTGACTTCTTGATTAAAAGTATTGAATTAGAGAATGATGATGTTGACTGGAGAAATATGAATGTGGGGGCGGAGTTTACAATATCACCCAGTGAGGCTATGAGAAAGAAAAAGTTCCTACAACTATCGAGATGTGTTCGGGAAGCATATTGCGCTCAGCCCCTGCGGCGATTTATGCATGGATTTCAGATGTATAAAGAAGAATTCGAACTCTGGGTTTTTGATCGCTCGGGCGCTTACAGCTCAGGCAGAATGAGTATTACAGATTGCAAGGGGATTTTCGTGCGAGCGATATGCTCGTATTTATTGATGAACGATGAAGAACTCGGTCGTGACATGTCACTCCTACGGATTGATGGAAAATCGATCGCAAGTTTCACAGGAAGTGACGATAACTCAGACCAATTATTTGAGATCAGACCTACCCCTGTCATACAATCACCGAATCTTATCACTCGAGGGACAACCTGCTACGACACGAGGGACCAGTCAACGATGATCAAGTACTCGTGGAGCATGTCTGCGGATAATGCGGAAGTTAGATTCATGAAGGATGCACTTCCAGTACCAGGTATTGTGAAGTACATAGCATCACAGTTTATTTACCAGACAAACAGTCACCTGGGAAGCCTCAATCTTTCTGATGCCAAACCCTGGGATCTAAAGTCCGACGACCATAATGTATCCCGAGGTTCTAGTTACCATACCATGGCCCTACCTTCCTTGGAAAGAAATCGGTTTCTGTTCAGGATTGCAATGACACCATGTGGCAGAAAAATCGATACAGATGGGTCGATTCTTGATTTTGTAGTCGGAATTAGAGATGCGATCAAGGCTCACCAGGGGCTTGTCGATATCAGTATCCTACATGGAGACATCTCGGAAGGAAATATAGTCCTGAAAGATCCAACTACAGATGATGACTCCCGTGGTATGTTGATTGACTTTGATTGTTCCGTGAAGTTGAAGGGAAACGTCGCCGAAGATGAAGAATTATTCTTAACAGGCACGGTTAAGTTCATGGCAATTGAAAGATTGGAATACGCTCTAAAATCAAAGTTTATCCGACGAACTTATCGTCATGATCTAGAATCATTCTTCTATGTGTTTGTTGTGGGATGCATAGAGTACGAATCAGTAACTGAGGGGATGCCTCAAAATTTGAACGAATGGTGTGAGGGTCAAATTAAAACTCGCCTCTCGACTAAATGTGGTCACGTCTCAAATCTCAAATTGCTTCTCAGTATGTTCACGCCCAGTTTCATGGGACTAAAGGAACTAGCCAAGAGCTTGCGAACAATCCTGTTTAAGAATGGAAACTTTTACGAAACACCTGAAGATCGTGGATCACTGTACAGGAGAATGATCCTGGCTTTTGACAAAACCATTGAAGACATAAGAGGTAAGATTTATTTATGACTGGATGAAATCATTGATTCTTCTAGCTCGAGATTTGCTGACAAACTGTTCACTTTTAGCTGGAAGAATCGAGAATCTAACCTTCACAGCACGCCGGTATCAGGCCGTCTCTCGACCTGCTCGTCGCCGAAATTTTGTTCGAGATATTCCTGTTAGGTAGAAATAAAACCATTCGATATTCAGTCAAAACCGTAGATCAACTATTGTGTATCAAGCACATTTATGCTCTGGATGTTGTAAAAAATGAGTTATTGAAATTTAGATTTACATTCATTTGAATCAATGAGACATGGCTATGGTTGTTGCAGTACCATTTTTATTGAGCTCTAATAACTAACTTTCTATTTGTCACGAAATTCATCAAATAAAAAGATTAAAGTGGTTGATTAATTATCTTATCCAGCGTCCTGTTCGGTCTATAATTACAGAACCACGTAGACGGAAATCCGCTTCGGTCAGGGAAAAAGCTCTTGACAAAAATGTCCCCAATATCTTGCCCCCCCCCCTTTCTCACTGAATATTAATATGCATTAAAGCAATAATGACACCTTTGTCATTGAAGGGGTAGAGATTATTGATTCAAGCGACTGCCGAAATGAAAATAGTTACCTAATTTACAGTCACGTTTGTATCAATTTGCCCTCTTTTGGTTTATTTTAATTCAATCTTACATGCTACTTAACTCTGAGACTATAAAAAAAGCTTTGTGGTATTTAGCTACATATCCAAACTGCGCTATTAAGAAGTTAAATCATAATTTTCTTCTCAAATTGCAATGAACAATTTGAGTGCCTCGTGGTCTACTTCATAGCCACAAATTTTCTAGATTATAGTATTCTGTAAATTTATTCCCGACGAGCACAAGCCCTACACTCAGAGATCGTGATACGGAGTAGACTAGATTCCCCTAAAACTGTATTCGACAATAACTCAGTTTGACATTTAGACTGCTCATTTAGAGATTTTGTTGCTGATACAACTAAAGATCTTGTGCTAGTGACTTTCTCACTTCCCTAAATCGTTCAAATCTACCATGGGAAAACATGTAAAATCTTTCGTTACCCTAACTTACCTTATTCATCTTGTATGTAGCCATAGCACGAGATATGGCCTCACAGTCCTCCCTCTCTCGAGTGCGGTTGGTGTCCAGGCTACCCAGACTTTAATTCGGGGATATGACAACCAGAAGGCGGACCAAAACAAATTCAACCGTTGCCAGTATTTATTTATTGATTGATTGATTGATTGATTGATTGATTGATTGATTGATTGATTGATTGATTGATTGATTGATTGATTGATTGATTGATTGATTGATTGATTGATTGATTGATTGATTGATTGATTGATTGATTGATTGATTGATTGATTGATTGATTGATTGATTGATTGATTGATTGATTGATTGATTGATTGATTGATTGATTGATTGATTGATTGATTGATTGATTGATTGATTGATTGATTGATTGATTGATTGATTGATTGATTGATTGATTGATTGATTGATTGATTGATTGATTGATTGATTGATTGATTGATTGATTGATTGATTGATTGATTGGTTGGTTGGTTGGTTGGTTGGTTGGTTGGTTGAATTGAATTGGATTGAATTGTTTTAGGGTCCTAAGCTATGCTCTATATCTCCTAGGAGTCAAAGACCGGTGTACACGGCCGAGATCATGCTTTCCGCATGCCCACCTCGGTTTCACCGCGTGAACCACTACACAACCAGTAGCTAGTTAAAAGAAAGAAAAATAGAAACTCCAGTAAACTCCTATAACTAAAGTTCCAAGCCCAGTAATCCAGTTTGTGGTTAGAAAAACGACACTTCTCGTCTCATTTTTCTACCTGCCATGCTTCGTGCTATGACCTAATTTATGTCCTCTTCGCTGAGAGCTGGAGACGGATCCGTAGGTGGGCCCCCGAAGCAGCCGGTTTCCTGCGCAAATTTTGTAAAGTTCTCGAGGCACTTAGGCCCGAGAAGCTTGTGCACAAAGTCGTGATGTGACATTGTCCCTCGCAGTCGACGCGTCTGGCGTGCGTGCAGTCGACAGTGAATAGAATGGAGAGGTGATATTTCCTCCCCACACGCACACTCCATTGAAGCTGCGAAGTTATTAAAGCGGCGGTGATATGCCGCGAAGTTTCCGTGGCCCGTACGGGCTGAGATCAGTTCACGGAGTAGCCGCCGGGAAAGTGCCTGCTCGCGTGGCTTGCGTCGTCGCATGAGAAGACCCAGATTTCGATACCTAGGTGGACATACTTCTTCCCACCAGTCGTCGAGAAGCGCTTGACGTTTCCGGTTCATGAGCCGACGAACGTACGCCATTGTGACGGAGCCAGGCTGGCTGTCTTTGCTTGGCAGTTGTCGGAGGCCGGAGCGTGCAGCTCTGTCTGCATCTTCATTTCCCTGTATCCTGGAGTGGGCCGGTATCCACTTCACCGAGACTAGAGCCTTTGTTGATAGCGCCCTAAACTGGCGTACATTGTCTAGGCTTGTTGTGGCAATTCCCGTCAACAGTGCCTTCACTGCAGACTGACTATCCGTGAATACATTGATTTGCTGCCTGCCGTCCCTTCCCCCGTTCTCCATCTCTAACAATCCCAGCGCAGCTTCTAGGGCCTTCCTCGCCCCTATAATTTCCGCATCAAGCACTTCACCACCATGCTTGATGCCACATCCCTTCAACAGAGTTTTTCCATCCCTCTTCAAGACGAACCCCCATGCTGAGCGACTATGCCCCTCCGACGATCCATCCGGGTAGGCGCAAATATCTGATGCTGGTACACTATCGATGAACCGAGTTGCCTTCTCTTCCTCCTTTAACCTTGAGCCGAAACCCGAAAGATGTTGGAAATATCGCGCAATGAAATGGGCGCAATATTCATGGAACGAAAGTAGAAGTTGACTAAAAGAGTGTCATGTTCGGATTACGGCTAAAAGTGTGGAAAGTGTGCGCTACAAGTACAAGTGTAAGCGACACGTAGCCTAAGCCACACCATAAACGAGTGTGGCGCCATCTAGGCATAGAAAACCCCGAATAATCTCCTTGTGCCCACGCCATACAGCCGCTCGTATATCTAATAGGTAGCCTGAAGCGCTACCATATTACCCATTCCAACCTCTTAAACACACACAAGATCGTGTCGGGAACCTAGACGAAATGGAGGGCCCATATGTCCACAACACTCCGTGTCTCCATTTCCAACAAAAGATAGCATGGCGGCGGTAAAGGCTCGGAATTTTCCGCGTCCGGGAGTTGTCGGTAAGCCCGCTGGACTCGTGTCATCTGGAACTCTGAATTTTTGTAGATCCGATAATATTTCTTGTACTTCCGTGTTCCATCCCTTGGACACACGGCAGCACGGGTCCGGAGAGGGTGGCGATTGTCTAGTGAGTGTAGCCGAGCCGAAAGCCGTAGTCGGTTCCCTTCCAGAATGATCTTCCCTGTTGGGATACCTCCTTCTCGGTGGAGAACAAGATTCGGTGTCGTTCTCATTACTGGGAGGGCAGCGCGCAGTCCTGTCAAGATTGCCTTGTCGATCATCTCACAGAAAATGCTGGTACGAGGGGTGCTGATCCCCTTTTGGGTCAGACGTTTGAGGCCGGGCCACCAAACATCTGCTCCAAAGGTTGCTATGGGGACAATGCACGTGTCCACCGCTCGAACCAGTGCTGCAGGTGCGGCTCCTCGATACGCTGAGTTGAAGCGTCGAATTTGCTGAGCAACCTTCAGAGCTTTGCCACACCACGTTGTGACGTGGTGTTTGAAGTCCACTCGCGGGTCTAGGTGTACTCCCAGCCAGCGTAATTGGTCTGATGGCTCGATAACCACGCCGTTCACACAAATGCCTACTGGCTTCTCACGTTTTCGTCCGGGAAACTGGACTACCTCCGACTTGTTAGTGTCGAAGGAGACTGCGTTAGTACTTGCCCAATCCAGAAGATGGTCCACTTCCTTCTGTACCGAAGCGGCTGACTCGGCAATGCTGCGCCCGAACCCTAGGATCCCGAAGTCGTCTGCGTAGCTGAACCTCATTCCTACATTGCCACTTCGCATGGGCTCTGCCATGTAGAGAAGGAAGAGCAGCGGCGATATCGGCGATCCCTGCGGAACCCCACACACCAGCTCTCTTTGTCCGGTTACCCCTCCTGAGTATTGTACTTGCACCTTTCGTTGTGCAAGAAATGACGTTGTCCATCTGAGAATTGAGTCCGGCCACCCCTGCTCTTGAATCCTCCTCACCAAACGATTGTGAAGTACTGCATCGAACGCGCCTTGGACATCCAGAGTCGTGAATGTGGCCGCCCATCCCTGGGTACTTGCTTCTTCAATGTCGTGGACTACGCAGCTGACGAGGTCGTTTGCCGATCTTTTAGGAAGCGCCCCAAATTGTTGGTATCCGACAACGTCGAACGTAACCGCAAGATGGGCCATCCGCTTTGCCAAGAGTCGTTCCAGTCCCTTACCCAAGCATGACAAAAGGGCAATCGGTCTCCAGCCCTTAACTGTCGTTGGATCCCGGTTCGTCTTGCGTAGGAGCACCACTTCAGCCAGCTTGAAGCAAGATGGGTGGGTGCCAAGCCTGATGCAGGCGCGGAAGAGAGTGCCAACAAATGGTCCAATCGTCTTCCAACAACTTCGCAGAAGCTCTACAGAGATCCCATCAGCTCCAGGCGCTGTATTGGCGCAGCCTATGGTGCACATGCGGATCTCCTCGTCTGAGACATGGTCGTTCCACGGAATTCGGTTGTGCTTGGCACATCGAGTGGCGGTAGATCGTCCGTCGCTTGGTGCCGTGCCAGAAGAGCGTCTCGGAGTACCGCTGCTCGCTCGGCTGGGTCGGAGTATATCTTCCCTTCGTGGTTCAGCGGAGGGGGAGTACTTGCTTGCCTTGGCTCGGCCGAGCGCATCAGCTTGCACACATCAGTTGGTGTCGTGATCGCTTCTACTTGACGCGTCTGGTACTCTTTCCTTGCCGCTCTGAGGGTTGAGCGCAGCTTCTTCGAATGTATCCATCGCTGTTCCGTAGTCATTGCTACACGATATTCAGTGTGAGCTAGCTTGCATTCTGGAGTCCACCAAGGCGCACATTTGCCGTGTCTTTTGTTCCTTTGTTTTCCTGTTGCTTTGATAGCGTTAGTAAGGCCGGAACAGAGATCGTTAGCGTATTCGTTCGCCTTACAAACCGTGTCCAGGGCTGTTGGCGGGTGTGTAAACTGCGTTACAGCAAGGGCGAATCTCGGCAAATTGCTACGCGTTACCCTGATTTGTGAAGGCTCCTGGTCCCTTTTTCCGGATCCGGTGGGGACTCGTCCTCGAATCGGGAGATGATCGCTGGTTACGCACTCGTTGCGATCCACCCATGCTTGAGCTCCGTTGATGTTGGTCCAAGCGAGATCGAGCGTGTTCCCGGCTCGATGCGTTGGCTTGCCCACAATCAGACAAGTGAGATTGTGTCGTTCCGCCCATCTCTCAATTTCAATTCCTTGTCCGCGTAGGCGGGTAACCTCTGGTTGCCACGCGCAGTATACCGCGTTGAAGTCACCAGCTGCGACGGATCGTGGTGGTGGGTCCCAGTTGAGGAGAGGTCTAATCGCAGTTGGGTCGTTTGGGTCTTTATACACGTTGAGAAACGTGCATCCGTTTACCACGACCCAGCAGTAGTCCACCGTCTGGGGATCACAAGGAAAGATTTGAGTTGCCGAGTCGATTCTACTGTTTATTAGTGTATAAGTCACTGCCCTGGGTCGAACGTTTACGCCGCCATATGATGTATGGCAGTCGTAACCAGGGTGTGACTTTGTCTCCTTTGTGGCTTTATTCCACGAAGGCTCTTGTATTAGCACCACATCCACGCCTAGCTCATAAGCTCGGGAAAGCGCGATGTCGTGTGACTGGCCTCCCCTACCTACGTTGATCGACATAAAACTTATTGTAGGTGGGAAGCTAGAAGGGACCCGTGAAGGGCCCTTCAGGAGGACTCAACAGGATTCGTCGTTCCTGTGGCCGTGGCGTCGGGAGTGATGTCGGTCATCAGAACTTCGAACCTGTTGTTTGGTTTCACTGCTCCAGGTGCGGCTTCTGTCTGCTTGGCGGCCGCTTGAGCTGCTGCCTCAGCGCGACGGACAGCGGCTTTTGCCCTCACTACTGCCGCTAGCTCGCATTGGCTAGCCATGCGGATGGTGGCCAGTTGCTCTCTGCTCACTGGCCCGGAATTTGTGGGGCGTGCCAGGCAAGCTCGACTGTCGGATCTGTGCGGTCCTTCTCGAGGAGTGTATATGTTATTTGTCCACAGGGTACAAGTGTGAGTAAATAGGGGGTCAAGGTCTTCCACAAGGAGAGGAAGAGGGTCAGTGAACTGAGAGTCAAGGTCTTCCACAAGGAGAGGAAGAGGGTCAGTGAACTGAGAGTCAAGGTCTTCCACAAGAAGAGATAGAGGGCACGTCGTGATCTGATACGAGTATGGGCTCGAAGTGGTCTTCACAAGGAAGAGAGGGAATATCTGGAATGAGAATAATATTGAGAAGACGTTGCGTGAAGAACGCAACTCGACTGTAGACTACGCTTTATTATATACATGCTCGTAGTTCACTGTTACGTTACCTTTCCCTACTCAGTCCTGCAAGGTTTGTTTACTACTAGTAAGCCGTCATTCTAACCCCTGTTATTATTCCGTGAAAGTCCTCCGCAGTTGCGGCATTTGGTGTGCGCATGACACTCGTCCGTCGAGTGCATTGTGGAGGTGCAGTTCCAGCAAGCTGGGGCGCGGGAGCAACCACGCGTTCCGTGGAACTGCAGGCAGCGTTTGCATTGCTGCACAGTCTGTCGCGGTTGATGTCGTACCGCGACGCCCGAGTCATCGAACAGGCGGAATCCTAGTCTTGGTTCCGCTCCCCTCTTGAAATTAGCGAGCCATGACTGGTATAGCGCACCGGGGTGATTTTTACCGTGAGGCCGAACTTTGACTGGAACGGCCTTTGTAACCCTGGTGATCTCCTCGATCAACATCTCCTCCGTCACTGGCACCCTTCCAAGAAGAGTGTGGATGGCGACGGGGACCGTCGAGATCCGGAGCGCCACAATGTCGGAGGCCTCTTCCAGTTTTCCATCGATAGGGAGGAAACATTCCGCCGCGTTCAGTAGGAACTGGCGAGATTCTTGATTCTTCGCTCGAAGTGCGAAACCAGTTGGGACTCGGTAGACATGTTCAATGTCTACTTTTGGCGCGTTGGTGAGCTGCGCCACAGCATCTCTGATACCAGCTGGGGACATCTTTCGCCACTGATGCTTTGAATTCAGCCGGAGGAACAATCGGTTGTCCGACGTGGACGAAGGGACCGTCTTGTCCAATTTCTTGGTCGGCGGGGTCAGCTTTTGTGAAGCACGGCTAACCATCACTGGCGCCGGCTGATTGGGTAGTCTTTTCCCGGCTACAGTTGCCCAGGTTGAAGTTACCTTGGGCACTGCAACGACAGGCCTGGCTAGCCTGGCTGTTGAAATTAGAGAAGGCCCGCTGCTGCTGACCTGCTGGCCGACGGGGCGGGAGGGGAGGCTTGTTGGCACTGGTGTAGTTTCAGTGCGTAGGAAGTGGGCGAGAGCGCCCCTTAGACATGCATTCATCTCGTCCAAGTATTCCTTGTTATCCGTCGTTTTTAATGACAGTATAACGCTTTCCAATGTATTTATAACTGTTGAACCCATTTCGAGTCTGGCAGAGGCATTTGCAGCCCGCTTTCTTTCGTCTTCCAACAAAGCTTCGATTTCTGGTGGATGTTCTTGTGCCACACTGGTGGGAGCACCACCAGCAGGTTGGTTGTCGCGCACAGTCGTCCCAGGAATCGAGGCCGGGGCTGGCGGATGTTGTGGGGCATTTGCTGCCTTTGCATTGTGGGGGTCTTCTGTTCCCCTCGGTGTGTTAGCGGTTGGTGTCCGCTTTGCTATCGGGACCGCAATTTTTCGTGCCGCAACGCGTGCGGATTCTGGCGTTGCTTTCGCCGAGACTACTTTCTCGACGGCAATCGTTGGTGCTGTTGTCGCCTTCTGGGAGCTCTCCGCTCCTGCAGTTGCCCAACGCGAGTCCTTTAGGCCCTTTCGGATCCAAGCGTCAATTATGGGAGTGGCATCCTCCATCTCAATGTCGGTTTTGCCGCTTTCTTCCATCTGCGCAATTATTTCGGCTTCCATCCCTTCGAGATCGATGTCGTTCTGCGTCAGTCCATTTGTTTTTGATTTTTGCTTTGCTCAGCATTTGCTTTTGTGATTCCAGACGCGTCTGGTGGTTGTGCTTTACTACTTTAGTGGTTAACACAATTTTCGCGGGTTTCGCGGATTTTGGGGGTACTGGTGCCATTTTAAGGCTGAGTGGCACGGTACCACGGGAGATTGATGAGTAGGTAGTCGAGAGGTGAATTTAAAGGGTGAAACGGGCTGATAGGGCAAATTTTCATCAAATTCTCTCAAAAATTGATTGATTGATTGATTGATTTTACGGCCCCAGGCACCAGCCCAGCGCCTTATGGCACGAGACTGGTGGGCTCGGTAAGGATCATTCTAAATAGCTATGCCCTACTTATTCCCACCACACAGTCACCATGTGTGTTATGGCCAGGCATCCTTGAAGAGGTTTCAAGAAGATTCTCAGGAATAGTGGATAGGAGAAGGTTTCCGAGAAAACTCTGACAGTTAGAGATGGAGGGGCTGGCGTCATGACTATATTTGCCATAGTATTAGTTGAGTCAAGTACTGTCTCGAGTTAGATATAAGGAAGCTGGAGCTGCCACATAGTAGTTCTCCAGCTTCTCAATCTTTCATTCTTTTGATCTTTGATCTCGAAATCTAGCACTTATATAATATCATACTTTTAGATCCTCACAGTCCGATATTCTCAGTCTTCAATTTCGTATTTACATACTCGTACTTGTGTTCACCCTGATCTATCAGCCTTGATCGCTGGCTCGGCAACTCGACTGCTTGACTTTGTGTCTCGACTCTCCTGTAGTTCTCCGACCTTTGACCACCTGGCACCTCGCCGGTTGGATTATATCTGAGTATCCTTCGTTAGCAATTATAATCTGAATAATTATTAGTACATTACCTTCGGCAGACGGCGATCTCCAGTATCCCTAGCGCACGCCGTAACAATGTGACTCTGATTACAAGCAACCAAAACCAAAAAGAAATAACAAACGAAACCAACTGAAACAAAGCAAATTAACATGTAGGAGCGGTGCTAGTATTTCTCATCCTATGCCCCCCTCAGTCATTTCTCTCGTCCTGACTAAATAATCACTCCGGCCCTCGCATCCAGCTGAGGGCGGGTCTGCATCCATGCTCCCAAAGCAGCGGGTTATCCTTGCAAATTCTATGAACTTCTCGAGATCTTCCGGTCCAAGGAGTTGGTTGGTATAGTCCTCCACGGTCATGGATCTTCTCAACCTGCGCATTATAGCAGCATTCTTCCGGCACCAGACAAAATGGGTTGGCGATGTCCTTTGTCCACAGACGCATTCCAGTTTCGCGTTTTCGTGGTTCAGGCGGCGATGATAGTCCGCAAAGTCTCCATGGCCTGATCTTGCTGCCAGGAGCCTATGGAGTAATCTTCGAGGGTGCCCTAGTTCTGGTGGTTTCCGACGTCGCATCTGTAAGTCCAGGTCTTGATATCTGTCCGAACCCGACTTATTCCACCAGTCATCCACCAGTTTCTGTCGGCGGTTGTGCATAAAACGACGTATGTATGCCTTCGTTGTCTGCATTGGCTGCGTTTGTCTATCCGGCAGCAGCTGAAGACCGGCTCGGGCTTCTGCGTCCGGTTCTTCATTGCCACTAATCTTGGAGTGTCCAGGCACCCACCTCACTGTCGCGTTTGCTTCTGAAGCGAACTTGTGAAAGACGCGGGTTATCTGCAGTGACGATGATGACTTCCCCGTCCGAAGCGCAAGTACAGCTGTCTGATTGTCAAGTAGAACGAAGATTCTCTCACCGTTCTTTCGAGCGCGAATAGCTTCCCGAAGTGCTACTGCTGCTCCTGCGATTTCTACATCATAAACTTCACCTCCGTGTATACGACCGTGACCTTGTGCGAATGTTTGTCCTCCGCGTTGGAGGACATATCCCCACGAGGATCGTCCATGGCCTTCGGATGACCCACCAGAGTAGGCACATATGTCGGAGGGAGAGATCGTGCTAGCCCAGTTGTAGTGTGCTTTGACCCCCTCTTCTTTCGTTCGAAGACTTGATGTGTACACTGAGCCTGCCAGCCTTTCTGCCTGTTCGGATGATTCCGGGAGCTGTCGGAAAGCACGCTGTAGGCGCGATATCTGGGTTTCTGGTTGGCGCCTGACTCTATTCCTTAGCTTGTACTTCTGCGAGCCAACGTTAGGGCACTCGCTTGCGCGGTTCCGGAGAGGGTGTCGGTCATCGAGCGACTGGATCCTGGCTGCTAGACGGAGTCGAATTCCTTCGAGGAAAATCTTTGCCGGTGGAATGCCCCCTTCCCTGTGAAGAAGGACATTAGGCGAAGTCTTCCAGACCGGTAACGCCGCACGAAGAGCTAGTTGAATGGTTTTGTCGCTCAGACTACATAGGTGTGTAGTATGTGGCGTTGAGGTACCTTTCTGTTGTGATTATGAGCTTACGGTATTTAATGAGCCGAAGCTTCTCTTTAGCATTATACGCAGGAAGTGAAAACCTTATGGTCTGATTATATGTATCCAGGTCTACATTGATCTAATGAGGAGAGGAATTTTCCTATGTACAACATTGGTGTGTCCGTGCACTGAATATTACCCAACACAGCTACCACTCTAATCTAATGTAACCCTCATAGACCACACATTACAACACTCCCCCTGATAGTGAGTTGTCTCTACTTGTGGATGTTACAGGCTGTAGCCTTGTATGTGGATCCGGAACTATCCGGCTCCGGCTATGAACAAAAGCGCGCTAGTGTCACAGGAAAACGCGCTCGATTGGAACAAAACATCTTGCGTGCGCGTTGTAGATATTCTCCTCCTTAGATAAAATATAAATTCATTTTTGGACCCATAATTGTGAACAGCAAATGTGAAGTCCCTTCACATATATTTTATCTCACCTTTTACACTACCAGTGAATGTATCCATACCTCTCCTGGTTTTTATAAGCTTACATGTTCCCGGGAAAATTTAATTTCTATTCCTCCTCGGAATCATCGCAGTCATCCGAAATATTGTCAGAGTCACGAATTGATCAATCTTTATCAACTTCCAACGTTCACATAACAAGCGATATGCCGGGAAATAATGCTGTAGAAAATGCACAGCAGACAACCACACCCCTCACAGTCACGCAAGAGCAACTAAACCACATCCTAAGTCTCATAACTGTTCAGGATGCACCAAGGCCCCATGTTCCAAAACCCCCACCTCAAGGAGCAAAGAAGCAGTTGTCAAGGTGGCCGGAATGGAATGGGGCCAGTGAAACATATTGTGTATACATTGACCAGCTGACAGCGAAAATCGAGAGTGACTGGGAAATGTTGGGGGGGCATAAGGCTGTTTGCAACGAAATGATGAATACACTCCCTACCGATCGCAAGCTTCGAGTTTCTCACTGGTTTTCATACGGAGGACCTAATTTAGATTGGGACTACGAAATTTTTATCCAGCATTTCAATGATTCGTTCGAGGATAAAACATCAGCTCGCACAGCTGGATCAACCTGTGACGGCTTGTAAGCCGGTAATTGCCTGTAGCCTGCGCTGTCTAACGCAGGCTTAGCATGAAACTAGGCAGGGACTATTCTTGGAAGCAGGGTCTTACAACTTGGCAAACACCTCCAAGAATAGGGCACGACAAAGGGGTACGAGAAGGTATACGAGAAGGGATACGAAAAGGGATACGGATATACGGATAGAAAACTGTGTCATTGGCCGGGGTAATAATCATGTATAAAGTAACTGTTATTATCCTCTTCAATCTGTAGTTCACCATAGATTGAAAATAGAATACCTCTGACCATAAGGTTGCCTCAGTGCCTATGCTCAGACTGTGACACAACCCTTTCGAAGATGAAGCAAGGCGATAATCAACTTTTCGCAAATTTCCTAAATGACTTCGAATATACTCTAGCCCAAGCAAGAGGGTTGAGCTGGGAAGGAAAAGTGAAGATTAACTTCCTCTACATGGGATTGAATAAAAGGCTGACGAAAGCACTTTATTCCAAAGATGTTTCGGAGGACAATTGTGCCTTATTTGTAAAGCAAGTACAGCAAACTGCGAGTCGAATTGAGGCAAACGAGAGCCACAACTTCAGGGATGGTGTTAAATACACCAAAACAAATTTTAATGGTCAGTCAGAGGTTACCTTTAAGGAATCATCTGAAGGAAGGGCAGTCAATGGCGCGTCTCAGAGAGATAGCAGACCAATTTTAGATGCAGACGGAGATACAGCCATGTCAGGTATAAATGGCATCAGTATGGCGACTTTATCAGCAATTGTCAATGCGGTAAGGATGGATAAAGGAAAAGGAAGAATAGATGGAAGCAAGCCTCCTGCTCCATGGCGGTCAAGTGAAGATTTCAATGCGCTTCGAACTGCTGGGAAATGCACCCGCTGTGGAGAGAGAGGACATTTTTTTAAAAAATGTCCTCACTTTACCTGGGCAAAGCGACCGGCTACTATTAATGCCACATCCTCCAGTACAAGAAATTATAAAGACAGAGATGGAAAATTCGATTTTGAGGGTGACATAGAATCGGGAAAAGAATAAACTCTGGGCAAAGTCGGGCTCAGGGGTTATCTATGATTGTGGATTGTAATATAAAAAATGTTGTTAAAAGATTGGACGGCTCCCCGTTTATCATAGAAGTATTAATCAATAAAAGCTTTTACGTGAATGCTTTCATGGATTCAGGATGTCTATGCTATTCCGCTTTTAATAACTCATTTGTAAAACGACACAATTTACCGCGAATACCTATCGAAAGTAGAGAATTAAAACTCGCCAAAAGTGACGTTCAGCAGCGAGCTATTAACGAAATTACTTGCATAGATATGGATATCGATGGCAGAAATGAGAAAGTATGGGGGTATATAATCGAAAATTTATCATACGATGTCATACTTGGCGACTCATGGATGAGAGCAAATAGCATACTGTATAATGCTCGTCAACACTCCATACATTTTGGGCCGCCTGGAGGGCTTGTTGTAAGAGCCAAAGGATGGGATGACCGATTATCAAGTGCAGCAAGGACAAAATTAAAATGTCTAAAAATAAAAGCAGGAAGCGCTCGCCAGATCCTTGGGACCCAGCTCGCAGCCATCGCAACACGTATCCGCGAGACAAAGGATACAGAGACCAAATTATTCGCAGCTTCAATGGAAGACATCAAGAAAGCCTTAGAAGTTAGAAGTAGTCAGACTTTCGAAGAAATTAGAGCCAAATTGCCACCAGAAATTCATAAAAATGCTCGTTTCTTCACGGAAGATACAAATCATAGTTTACCGCCCAACCGTCCAGGTGCAGACACCAAAATTACCCTAATGAAAGATGAAAATGGCAGGGAAAAGGAAATCCCTTTCGGCCCCCTCTACGATATGTCACGAGAAGAACTTTTGGTACTAAGAAAGACATTGACAGACCATCTAGACAAAAATTGGATTCGAGCTAGCTCTTCACCTGGTGGTGCCCCAGTATTGTTTGCAAAAAAACCTGGGGGTGGTCTTCGTTTTTGTGTGGACTATCGAGCTCTGAACGCAATAACTATTAAGGACAGATACCCACTACCACTTATAAAAGAAACGCTTAGAGAAGTTGCAAAATCTACATATGTATCAAAAGTAGACGTTTGCGCTGCTTTCCACAAGTTGAGGGTCCGGGAGGGTGATGAATGCAAAACTATTTTTCGAACTAGATTCGGATCTTTTGGATGGCTAGTTACTCCCTTTGGACTAACAGGAGCTCCAAGATCATTTCAAAGATACATCAACAGTGTCTTGGGTGAATATTTGTGAGATTTTTGCTCGGCTTACCTAGATGACGTTTTAATCTATACACCTGGAGCTTTAAATGACCATTGGGCTAAGGTAAACATGGTTCTTGAACGTTTAGAACTTGCCGGTCTGCAATTAGATCCCCAGAAGAGTGAATTTGCAGTAAAGGAAACAAAGTACTTGGGGTTCATTATATCAGTAAATGAGGGAATTTTGGTTGATCCCCTCAAAGTTCAAGCAATGAAAGAATGGCAAGCACCCACAACCATAAAAGGGGTGCGAAGCTTTGTTGGATTTGCAAACTTTTATCGCGATTTCATCCCAAATTTCGGTCGTGTGGCGGAACCACTGTTAAACCTTATAAAAAAAATGTATCATTTCGTTGGGAAACGCCACAGCAGAAAGCTTTCGATATACTAAAAGAACTTTTTATTACCGCACCGATTCTAGCCCTGTGGGACGATCAAAAAGAAACTGTACTCGAAGCAGACTGTTCAGGGTACGTATTGGGTGGTTGTCTATCTCAAAAAGATAAAAATGGGGTCCTTCGTCCAGTGGCATACCTATCAAAGAAGTTAAGTCCGGCAGAAGCTAATATGATATTCACGATAAAGAATTATTAGCTATAGTTCGCTGCATGGAAGAATGGCTTGGTATGTTGATCGGGCTAAATAAACCCTTTGTCGTACTTTCAGATCATCAAAATCTGAAACCGTTTATGTCAACACGCAGGCTCAACGAACGACAGGTGCGTTGGTCCCAACTCCTATCGCAGTTCGACTTCAAGCTCAAATACCGACCGGGAAGATTAGCAGCGAGACCCGACGCGTTATCAAGACGTGAGCAGGATATGCCTCAAGGATATGATGATTACCGCCTGAAAGATCGAGAATTGCAGCTAATCAAAGACTCATGGATTTTTTCCTTCTCTTCAGCCCACAAGATGAAGTCCCAAATCGAGAATAGTTCACGTATCCCCGATGGCAATAATATGTTTTCAGACGAACATTTTCAGACTCTCTGGGAAAGAGCACTTCAAAAAGATGAGATCCAGCTGCTATATAATAGTCTAGGAGATGGAAGTCGAAGCCTACCGCCAAATCTCAGCGACCTGAAAATCTCATTAGCAGAGTGTAGCTTCGACCCAAGAGGAGCCCTAGTTTTTAGAAATAGAGTTTGGACTCCAGACTACGAACCTTTGAAAACTGCGCTAATTCAGAAAACACATGATTCCCATGTTACTGGACACCCTGGAAGAGACAGTACTTTAGCTATATTAAACCGAAATTTTTTTTGGCCTGGAATATCGAAAGATGTGCAGAAGTTTTGCAGAAATTGTGATGTTTGCGGCCGTAGTCACGTGTGGAGAGAACGAAAAAAGGGTCTACTTCGGCCACTTCCCATTCCTGATAGGTTTAACAGTGAAATTGCAATTGATTTTATGACAGACTTGCCTGCAAAAACGAGCACTGACCCAAGATATTTGATGGTTATAGTCGATCGCTTAAAAGGTAGTGTCGCTTTAGAAGAAATGAGCTCTATGAAAGCAGAAGACTGTGCCAAGGTATTCCTCAAGCTGCACTTTAGGTATCACGGTTTCCCTGCCCATATAACATCTGACAGGGGTTCAAATTGGGTGGGTGACTTCTGGCGAGAACTTTGTCGTCAAACGGGTATAAATCAACGCCTATCAACAGCTTTTCACCCTCAAACCGACGGTGCAACTGAACGTATGAATCAAGAAATCCTAGCTTATCTAAGAGCATTTGTAAGCTACACCCAATTTGACTGGAAGGATCTTTTACCCTGCGCCATGTTGGCCATTAACAACAGGGTTTCAACCGCCATTGGAATGAGCCCGTTTTTTGTTGAGTACGGCTATAATGTAGAGCCAATTCAACAAGTAGAGTATATTGGCGCTGCATCGGAACCTAGAAAAAGAGCAATAAATTTCGTTGAGAGGCTTCGTGAAGCGCAAGAGCTTGCACAGGCCGCCATGGCATCATCCCAGCACACTGTGGAGGAATTTGCGAATAAAAGCAGAAAAGAGGCTGAAATATTCAAAGTGGGAGACCGTGTATGGCTGAACCTAAAAAACATTCAGACACCTCAACTTTCTAAGAAACTCTTATCGACTTTCTAAATATTGATCGTCGATTCTGTTTATTGGTCTGTAATGACAGACGCGGAAATAATTCATGAGATTGCTTAATGAGAGGCTAGGATTGATTCCGATATTATTTGGTAGAAGACTTGTCCCAACTATCAGAGGGCTACAGCGTCTTTATCTATCTACAGGTAAAATCCACCATATCCCATTCATACTCGCCATACAGGACCTAGTATATTAAACTTGATACGTATCATCATTCCGGGGTCGAGGTTTACCGTGTACCTGCTACTTGAGTCGCGTGTCTGACTACTATGAGACACGCTCAGGTATCAACCTTATAACCCATACCAAACCCAAACTACTTCACTACCCTGAATATGACCCCATGAATAGTTGTAACAGTAGCCTGCAACCTAGCACGATTAGGCTAGAGCTCGTTGACTAAGACCTAATCCGAACAAACTCTCATGGATTAACGCAAAATATCGGGTAACAAAAGTTATTGATTCACATTCTGTCGAACTGAACACACCTTTAGGGATATGGCCCCGTTTTCATGTCGATTTATTAAAAAGAGCAGCCACTGACCCTTTACTGTCACAACAAACCAATGATGCCCAACCTCCTCCTGTTAAGTCCCAATTATCAGAGATTAATTCAGAGTCAGACAGTGAAGAGCAATTTGTTGAGAGAATTCTTCGGGCAGAAAATAGAAAGATTGGTCGAGGTCATCGAAGGTCGCTGCTAGTCAAATGGAAGGGTTTTGCAGAACCTACATGGGAACCTAGAAGCAGCCTGGAGGATACCGAAGCCCTAGACACATTCGAAACGCAGTACGGGACACAAGACAACGTCGGCGAAAATATTGGATCTTTCATAGGGCGGAGGAGAGTTACAAAGCGTTCCTTAGTGACTCAATCTAAGTCAAGTTGACACTAGCCTCAATGGAAGTAGGGGGATAATGTTACAGGCTGTAGCCTTGTATGTGGATCCGGAACTATCCGGCTCCGGCTATGAACAAAAGCGCGCTAGTGTCACAGGAAAACGCGCTCGATTGGAACAAAACATCTTGCGCGCGCGTTGTAGATATTCTCCTCCCTAGATAAAATAAAAATTCATTTTTGGACCCATAATTGTGAACAGCAAATGTGAAGTCCCTTCACAGTGGAGACTAGTTGCTATCACCATGATGTGTGCTCTCATCTATCTTATTGCAGGATGAGGTTGTTGTGATACCCTGTCCCCACTCTCCTCCTCAAACCTATTTTATTTGGTATTGGCGATGGGTAATCAGATATTTTTCCTGTTGTATAATGTTCTTCCCACTCTCCTACTTCGAACGTACTCTACTTCAAATACTTTTAGTTCGGTATTGGCAATGGTGAATTTTTGGTTATTTTTTTTTCTCCCACTCTACATCTTCGAGGATTTTCTACTCGGAATTGGCAATGGGGATAAATGTAAGTTGCTTAATTTTTTGTAGGCTTAAGGTAGAAGCAGCTACCATTATCACTATCAGATGAGTCAAATTTACTGCTCAGTTTGATTGCTGATTTTCCGTGATTGCGACTTGATTTTTGCTGATTCGTCCAATGTTTGGGAACCCGCTCTGGATGCTGCTTATAACAGTCCTTGTTGGCGTGGCCGTGGAGGCAAAGAGTGCATTGTTCATCGGGGTCAGCATTTGCGTCCACTTCAGTCTGTTTCTTACAGCTGTTAGGACCATGGAACTTGCGACATTTCTTGCATCTGTTCCGTTTATTTCGGTCAGAGTCTCTTGCAAACGCAACAGCTGGGTTAGTGTTCAAGTCGGCATTTATTTCATTGATTTCGGCAGTGATGTTTCTTGTTCCTGCTGTGACTCTCAAAGTGTTGTAATCCTAGTCCGTGCTAACAGAACGTAGAGACGTGCATGTTCTAGGTCATGGATTAATATAGTCGCTGTGCCTACACAATTGAGGTAAGCTACGTAGTGGTTGTAGAGATCTGTTGAGGATCAGGATGTTGAGAAGTGATAGCAATGCACGGACCAGCTTCTCATGTATTTAGACAGGTGGTCAGGCACTGCCCCCAAAAGTGTCCAACATAGATCACACACTTTATCCATTATACTTTAGCAAATAATAATCCCTTCTAAAGTCTACAACTCAGTTCTCGAACATTATATCACAACTGTCTCTAAGTCTATCCCAAGAATATCTCCAGTGCTCATCATTCATAACACAAAGTTGTTATCATACGATGGAGCGGAGCGTACTGAGATGTATCTAATGCCTTTGTTTCCCTCCATATATCAAGCCATTTTATGTGTCTCGTGCCCTTGAAGAAATAAACTGCAGCAAGCTCATCTGTAAACTTATATTGTTTGGCTGCTGCGTTGTCTCTCGAGAGTGATTCTGCTGCATTATTGACATTCTGCAGATTTCGCAGGAATCGCGTACAGTAGTCATCAGCTGTGGCAGTGAACTTCGTGGCGACGAAGACATCAAATGCTTCGGAGTGCGGGAGCAAGTTTGCTAACTCATTAGCCCGGGCAACCATGTCATATAACTGTTTAGCAGTATATCGGTGGTATTCCTGGGGCTTCTTGCGTTCATCGAGGCGCTGAATAATTAAATTCTGTGCTTTAAATTCACCTTTGATCCATTCCCGTAGTCGGGCCTTATATTCAATCATTCTGGTGTCGAACTCTCCGGGTTCTTCTTCCTTGATTTGCTGAGGCTATGTTGGTTCAATTTCTGGGTCAATGCCACGGATGTCATAGAAGACATGGTTGTCACGGTTTCAGTACAAGGTGCATGTGCGATCTTGTAGGTACAGTATATTTATTATAATTCTCTGAGGAGAGAATTCCTGAAGCTAAAGACTACATATATATACATTCTGGACTATTGCCTTTCTAGAAGATTCTCCCTGTAACCTGAATGACTGAGACTATTCGACAACTACCTAGAAGGTACTCGGTACACCTGTCATCCTCATGAACCTTCAGTATGTTTCCAGAAGGTTCAATGAGAATACTCTAAGCTCCGTGGCTTCCGAGACCTCTCCCAGATATTCGCTTTATGTCATTGCCTACGCTAGCCAGCGTAGGCTACAGGAATCCTTCGGCTCAACAGCCGTTACAATGGTCAAGCACATCTGCGCATGAAAGTTCGGCCTGGAGATCTGCTCGCCAGCTACTGAAAGATGTGCCTTCTCGGAGGATGACTCGGGTGTTGGATGATTGTTGGAAATCTAGATTTCGTATGTATGAAGGTTTAGATTTCTAGTTTGATCATCAAGATCAATTTACTTGATTTTATTGCATATGATTAAGCTTAGCTAGGGGACACGAGATTCAGTAGTATTTGTAATGCAGTGGCTAGGAAATACTACCCTGCAGTAATTGAGTGGCTGGTTGAAGCCGGATCACTGGGAGTTCGGGATCACTAAAACCTCGGGGATCTGTATTTAAGGATTGGCTTATTTGTATATGTTAAACTAAGTTAACGGAATACTTTATTTTATTAATTCATATTGAGAAGAGAATTCGATATCCTATACAACTATCAATTTATTCTTGTCCGAAATTGTACACTTGTTCTTCGAGATATTTCCTCCTAGAAATCCTTGACAATTTCTAACAATGATGATGACATTGTAATACTCGATGCGCTGGATTTGTTTTCGGTAGCCTGGACAATCAGTTAGATTTTCAGTTGAAGAGCCGGGCTTATAACCTGTTGTGATTATGAGCTTACGGTATTTAATGAGCCGAAGCTTCTCTTTAGCATTATACGCAGGAAGTGAAAACCTTATGGTCTGATTATATGTATCCAGGTCTACATTGATCTAATGAGGAGAGGAATTTTCCTATGTACAATATTGGTGTGTCCGTGCACTGAATATTACCCAACACAGCTACCACTCTAATCTAAGGTAACCCCCATAGACCACACATTACAACACTTTCTTCGTTAGCCGTGTTAGTCCGTGCCACCACACATTCGCTCCAAATGTTGCTACTGGTATGATGCATGAGTCGATAGCAGTTACCAGGAGACCTGGGGCCGCTCGTCGTTGAAGTGGGTTAAGTCGCCGCATGTGCTGGGAAGCTTTGAGAGCCTTGCCGCACCAGGTCGCTACATGATGCTTGAAGGTGAGACGCGGATCGAGGTGAATTCCGAGCCAGCAAATATGCTCCGCCGGCTGGACTAGCCTACCACCAACTTGTATTCCTACTGGTTCGCTCCGATTTCTCCCTTTGAATTGTATCACCTCAGACTTGTCGAGGTCGAACGAAACCGCGTTCTCTTGAGCCAATTTCAGAAGATGGTCGACCTCACCTTGTGCCGCCGTCGCAGACTCGGCTAACGAGCGACCGATGCCGAGAATACCAATGTCGTCCGCATAGCTAAATCGTGCTCTGCAGTTCCCGATTCGCATGGGCTCAGCCATGTATAACAGGAAAAGCAATGGAGAGATTGGTGATGCCTCTGGCACCCCTAGCCTCAAAGATCTCGGGCTAGTCACGCCTCCCGGGTACCGTACCTGTACGCTCCTCCCTTAAGGAAAGGAGGATGTCCATCGTAATACCGAGTCTGGCCAGCCTTATGCCTGCATTCGCCATAGTAGCCGGTTGTGTAGGACAGCGTCGAATGCTCCTTGTACATCCATTGTTACAAAGGTGGATGCTCATCCTTGAGATCGAGCTTCCTCGACATCGTGCACTACTGAAGATACTAGATCATTTGCCGATCGTTTTGGTAGTGCGCCAAACTTCTGGTGGCCTACAACGTCTAAAGTGATAGCCAATGCTGACATCCTTTTGCAAAGATTCTTTCTAGCCCCTTGCCTATACATGAGAGGAGTGCAATTGGTCTCCATCCTTTGGCCGTTGATAAATCACGACTGCTCTTCGGTAGGAAGACGACTTCCGCCAGCTTGAAGCACGCCGGATGGTAACCTAGTCTCAGACATGCTTGAAAGAGTTGTGTTCTATATTTCTCAATACTGCCCCAGCATGCGGCTAGCAATTCTACTGAGATTCCGTCTGCACCAGGACAGGTATTACCTCCTCCAACAGTACATGACTGAGCTTACAGCTCTGATAGCTCCTCAGACCATGGAATACTAGGCTCTGCTGACCTTGTGCAAGGAGGGAGGTCGTCTGTTTCCGAGTGACGGTCCAGTAACAGATCGCGCAGAATCATCGCTCGCTCTGCCTGGTCTGACACTAGCTTCCCATCATGCTGAAGGGGTGGCCGGATTTTTTGGTGTTTCGGGGCCGCCCACCTCATCATCTTGTAGACGTCCGAGCACGACCGCATCGTTTCTATCCGCTTCTTCCAGTGATATCTCTTGGCTGATGCTACTGTAGACCTCAGGATTTTGGCGCAGGTAGTCCTTTCTTCCTCGGTATATGCCGAGCGATGGTTAAGGTGAGCCTCTTTGCACTTTGGAGTCCACCAGGGCGCAGACCTACCGCTTCCTTGAATACGTCTTTTTCCGAACGATTTCAATCCGTCTGTTAAGGCCTGACAAATCGCTTCCGCGTATCTCTCAACATTGTTGGAAATGGAGACACGGAGTGTTGTGGACATATGGGCCCTCCATTTCGTCTAGGTTCCCGACACGATCTTGTGTGTGTTTAAGAGGTTGGAATGGGTAATATGGTAGCGCTTCAGGCTACCTATTAGATATACGAGCGGCTGTAAGGCGTGGGCACAAGGAGGTTATTGGGGGTTTTCTATGCCTAGATGGCGCCACACTCGTTTATGGTGTGGCTTAGGCTACGTGTCGCTTACACTTGTACTTGTAGCGCACACTTTCCATACTTTTAGCTTTAATCCGAACATGACACTCTTTTAGTCAACTTCTACTTTTGTTCCATGAATATTGCGCCCATTTCATGGCGCGATATTTCCAACAAACATCGCTAGTCGACTTCAAGAATTGAGGCGCTGAGATTCACTGAGATACTGCTCGTACGAAGTCCGGAAGCTTTTCTTTCGGGACTCGCAGTGATCCTTGATATTCTGCCTCTACATGACTTGTACTAGTTACCAGGCCACAGACAGGAAAATGGACGCTTGTCACGCACTCACTCTGATCTACCCATGCCTGTGCCCCCGCGACATTAGTCCATACTAGATCAAGCGTATTTCCGGCTCGATGCGTAGGCTCCCCGATGATAAGGCAAGTGAGGCAATGTTGCTCAGCCCAGGATTGTATTTTCTCGCCGTGACCATACGAGCGCGTCGTATCCGGTTGCTATGCCCAATAAATGGAATTGAAGTCACCTGCAATTATTGATGCTGGCGGAGGTACCCAGTTGATTACCGGTTCGATTGCTGCGTTGTCGTTATGTGCCTTGTACACATTGAGAAATGTGACATTGTTGACAACTACCCAGCAGTAGTCTCCGGTCAGCAAAGAGCCTGGGAAAATCTGTTTGGCAAATATTTCCTTCTCCTTCGTTCGAGTGTACGTTACGGTACGTGGCCGAACGCCTATTCCGCCGTGCAGGATGTGTAGTGTATATCCAGGGTGAGATTTTGTCTCGCTGGACCACCATGGCCCCTGTACAAGCACAACATCGATGCCTATCTCGAAAGCTCGAGAAAGCGCAATGTCGTGCGTTGGACCCCCCCTACCAACATTTATTGACACAAACTAGAGCTTTGGTAGGGGTGAACGACGCCGTGAGGCGCCTTTCATAAACGGGGGGTGGCATAAGTCGGCGTGACTGATGCAGGTGGTAAGGCAGACGAGTCTGGGCTACTCGCACTCCCTGATCTAGCGTTGGCGAGGCTAGCTGCTCGCGTTTTGTCAGCCGCCGCTTTTGCCCTCCTGACTGCTTCGAACTCACGGTTGCCGGCGTTTCGGATTGTGACGAGCTGCTTCTTAGTCAGCGCTCCAGCACGAGTAGGTCGGGCGAGACAGTTCCGGCTATCTGCGCGATGAGGACCTCCGCAGTTGCGACATCTAGCTGTAGCAAGACATTCCTGTTCTGAATGCATCAGTGAGCCGCAGTTTCGGCAAGCTGGAGTCCGAGAGCAGCCGCCGGTACTGTAGTACCCAAAGCACCGTTTGTATATTGCTTGCGTTTGACGCTTCGGGACTGTGGCTGCCCGTCCCGAGTTGTCAAAAAGTCGGAATCCCGTTCGAGGGGGAGATTGTCACGGCACAGAATAGGCACAAGTGAAAGTACAGCTTGTATGGCGATAATTCAGTCTGTGAAGCAAATACTAAGCTGGAGAGGTATGGAAAAGAACAGAATCTAATTACAAAATGCCCTGAGGCTATTTCTATCCGGGCGGGTTTCCACTAAATTGCCGCGCACGTGCTCCTTCCTGCATCAGCCATCAATGTTGTTGAAATTGGTGCTATATGGTAATGAAGGGTATCATTAACATGGAACGTAGAAAGGTATAAGTTCTCTAGCCAGGTTCATGATGACTCATACATTGACCAGCCTCCCAATTATCCACAATAAGCTAGTAATCGTGTCCCTCGCTTAGTTGTAATAATTAGTTTAAGTAGCACTCTGATACTAAGTGGGTTTAATTAACAACTCTCCACTATAGTTTTCAGACTCTTCAATCTCCCAACTCGCTTCACTAGGTGATATTAAACAGAAGCCTAACAGCTTAAGCTTCTCTACATAACTTCCATTATAACAGGTTATGACCCGGTGCCCAAAGAAAAGCATTAATATCCTAGAATTTCCCTTTTCTTTATTATCCAATCAATCATCTAACAGTTCAACAGAAAAATGGCAAACTTACCTTCGAACCCAATTTCCTCCACATCTGATAAAGATAACGAAAGATTCTTTGCAAAGCGACTAAATTGCACGCTTCGAAATATGTCGTTCTCTAATGTCACCCAACTCGTCGGACACGATAACTACGAGTCATGGGCAATCACGATGGAGGCAATCTGGAGAGGTCAGAAGCTCTTTGAACTCGTTGTGAATGGAAAGAAACCAAAGGAAGATGCTTGCCTTGAAGAGCAGGAAGCATACAGCGAATTGTCTACAATTGCTGTTAATATATATATCTTGGTGGTGTCTCCAAGTATACTGAGAAAAATTCTCAAACTACAAGACCCCCATCTGATGTGGAACCACTTGAGTGCCGAATTTCATCGGACCAATAAGTTCACATTGGTTCATCAACTTGGATCTTTGATGTCGCTCTCGAGCACATACGATCCCAGTGGTACGATGACTTCTTTCATTGACATTTATGAGAACGAATACTTTCGGACTACATCTTTAGCCCGAGAATCTTCTAGTCTCAGTCGTCAAAAGATTGCTGATTTTTTGGATGATGATGAGATAAAGAGGGATATGATACTGGCATGTCTGAGTCGACATCACAAGAATATCGTTGACAATTTGGTGACAAAGGATAATTTATCCTACACTGAAGTTAAGCAGCGTCTTCTAGATCTTGATCATGAATTTCCAATTCAATCCTCTTCTCACTCAGCCCATGTCACGCATCACAGGAGGCCGAAAAATGACACTTCCAAAGCATCAAGACCCTATAAAGTCATTAAATCTAAACATCCTAAAGATTCTAAACCGAAAGAATGTTCCTTCTGTAGGAGACACTTTCCGTTGGAGTATAGAGGACATGTTTGGAACGCTTGTGTCAGGCTCCGAGAAAGAAACTCATCCATAGATAAGGGCTCCAAGGATATCCAAGAACGAGCAAATGCTGCTGTCAGTGGACCTCAAGGGGTAAGTCATCATCCTTTCTATTTTGATACCTGTGCAACAGCTCATATGTGTCCTTATCCAGAACGATTCGAACGACTTTCAGTTTGCGCGGGTCATGTAATGTCAAGCTCAAATGAAAAGATATCGATTGAAGGAAAAGGAACAGTGCTATTAAATTGTATACTATCAAATGGAAATATTTCTACTTTTAAAATTGATGATGTACTATACGTGCCCAAATTATCCCTACCACTGTTTTCTTGGAAAAAGGCTAGATCCAAAGGATACATGCTCCAAGATAATGGTACTACGATGAAGATATATAAAAATAATAAAATATGGTTGGAAGCTTACTACGATGGCCCGTTACCCGTGATCAAGGAAATGGCCAATAGTTATGAAACTGCATGCTCTACCTTTGAATTTTGGCATGAGGCTCTCTGTCATTCAGCACCTTCAATGATGTCTAAGACAGATAAGCTCATCCAAAACTCTGGTATTATACCAAGTCCACCAGAAAACTTTTACTGTGATGCTTGCATGTCTTCGAAGTCGGTACACCATAAACCACCCCCATCTATTTTCCGAGCAAAACATAAAGGTGAATATATTCATTCAGATCTTGCAGGTCCATTCCCTGTTCCATCTTATGGCAACGCGCTTTATTACATAAGTTTCATAGACGATGCAACTCGATGCACTACTATCCGATCCCTAAGATATAAATCTGATGCAGCACAAGCTATCATAGATTTTATTACGGCCTTGGAAACTCAGTACGATTGCAAAATCAAGTTTCTTAGGACAGATAATGGCGGCGAATATGTCAATGAATCACTATCCAAATATCTCGCTCAGAAGGGGATAAGTCACCACTTGACTCCTCCCTATTCTCCGGAATCAAATGGTGTAGCCGAAAGACTCAACAGATCAATTGCTGAAGGAGTTCGTGCAATGTTGATCACAGTCAAAGATAAACGGTTGTGGGCTGAAGCAGCGCAAACATTTGTTTACACTAAAAATCGTACTACACATGGCTCTGTAAATGGACAGACCCCATATGAAGCTTTCCATGAGAGAAAACCATCCATTCTACACCTTCAACCCTTTGGAAGAGAATGCTACGTGCATGTCCCCATGGCGAAGCGACCATCTGGAAGCAAGCTTCTACCAAGGGCAGAGAAAGGTTTGTTTGTTGGATACACCGAAGTTGATCACCACTATCGAATATTTGTGTCTCAAAGGAAACAGATAGTTATATCAGGCGACGTGGAATTCCTACCTTACCATGTTGATAATTCCGTCTCTGAGAAAACTTTTGATTCCTATCCACATACCATAAATCAACCAGACTTATCAACATCATCCTTGATGTTGACCAGTTTGTCAAATCCTCCAAATGTTGGACAAGAACAAGATATTCGAAATATTCATCAAAATCAAGATCCATGTCTGGCTGTTCAGTCCAATTTAAGAGAGCCGTCATTGCAAGAACCGTCGTCGATTCCAACTACTGTTCAGATCGAGCCCCAACCAACAGCAGCTTTGTCAAATCCGCCCGACCCATCAAATGAAGATTCAAGAACATCCGTCAACTCCAGACCAAAGCGCACGATACGTCCTCGGACATATGAAGACACGATAACGGGGGAATGGTGGAAAGCTTCTCGTGATCTTCCTCAACCCGCATCGCAGATTTCAACTTGTGGCAATGGAAATGAGTTAGCCTTGTTAAATATTCATGATGAATCTGAGCCCAGCTCCTACAGTGTTGCCAAGTCATCACCTAACTGGGCTTACTGGGAAAAGGCATTTGATGAGGAGATAGCATCCCTTAAAGATAACGACGTTTGGGATGTTGTTCCTCGGCCTACAGGACGAAAAGTTGTCAATGGTAAATGGGTGTGCAAAATAAAAAGAGACGCACATGGGGAAGTTGAACGATACAAAGCACGTTACGTGGCCAAGGGATTCTCACAGATCCAAGGGCTTGACTATGACGAAACCTTTGCTCCAGTTGTACGACTTGATTCATTACGGTTAATCTTGGCGATTGCAGCATCTAAGAAATGGAAAACGAGACAGCTCGACATTAAAACTGCATTTCTTTATGGAGTCTTGAATGAGGATATTTACATGGAACTTCCTGAAGGGTACAGGCAAGGAGATCATGTTGCTAAACTTAAAAGGTGTATATACGGACTCAAGCAATCACCTCGGGAATGGTTCTTCAGGTTGGCTGAATATATCATTCCTTATGGTCTTGCTCCTTCCCTATTTGATCCCTGTGTATTCATCCACAACACAGGTAAAATGATCATTGCAGTTTACGTGGACGACATAGTACTGATTGGAGAACAAGATGAGGTCATCGAAGATTTAGTGAACCACTTCAAGACCGAATTTAAGGTCAAGGATATGGGAACTCTTCACTGGCTACTTGGAATTCAGATCGAGTACTCAAATGTAGGTATCACTCTATCGCAGTCTGCATACATAAATAGAGTCCTGGATAGATTTTCGATGCAAGATTGTAATACGGTCTCCACGCCTATAGAGTGTAACCAACCGCTAAAGGCTGCGCAAAATGGAGAGCCTAGGGCCAATACTACTCTGTATCAGCAAATAATCGGATCTATAATGTATATCATATCTGCCACTAGACCTGATCTTGCATATGCAATCTCTCACCTCTCTCAATTTAACTCAGATCCATCTGTCACTCATCTAGGTGCTGCCAAGCGAGTTCTACGATATATCAAGGGGACAAAAGATGTCGGTTTGTTATACAAATTTGAATCTCCCCTGGTTCTCAATGGATACTGTGACGCATCATACGGAAATTGTCTCGATACACGCAGAAGTTTCTCTGGTTATTTATTCCAACTTGGTCAATCCACAATCTGCTGGAAGTCTCGCAAACAACGTACTGTTGCTCACTCCACTTGTGAAGCTGAGTATATGGCACTGTCGTACGCAACTAAGCAATTCCTCTGGATTGTACGAGGACTTCACCAAATATTGGATAGAAATATACCTGCTTCTCTGTCAACCGATAATAATTCCGCGATTGATCTAGCACATAATCCAAAGCTCAATGATGCAACAAAGCATATTGACATCGCTTATCATTTCACTAGAGAGCGAGTTGAAGATGGAACGCTCACCTTACTACATATTCCGTCAGCTGATAATCTTGCGGACATCTGTACAAAAGGTCTACCAAAACCAAGACTGATGCACTTGTGCACCAATACCTTTGGTACAAAGTGAGAAGGGGTGTTGAAATTGGTGCTATATGGTAATGAAGGGTATCATTAACATGGAACGTAGAAAGGTATAAGTTCTCTAGCCAGGTTCATGATGACTCATACATTGACCAGCCTCCCAATTATCCACAATAAGCTAGTAATCGTGTCCCTCGCTTAGTTGTAATAATTAGTTTAAGTAGCACTCTGATACTAAGTGGGTTTAATTAACAACTCTCCACTATAGTTTTCAGACTCTTCAATCTCCCAACTCGCTTCACTAGGTGATATTAAACAGAAGCCTAACAGCTTAAGCTTCTCTACACAACTTCCATTATAACAAATGTCACATCCTCCCTCTATGTAATTGTATATCATGACGGAGCAGAATGCCGTGCCGTGACACAGATCCGCTCTCGAATGTGAGTGGGTGAGTGAGTGAGTGGGTTTTTATTGTACTACTTGAGTCTTCGACTATCTAGCACATTGGGCTCCTCTCTGACCCAGGCCACACCTTGTACAGTGCTCCTGTCCTCTCTTGTTACTTGTAAGATCATTGATATATTGCCCATGATGAATAGCCATTCAGCTCAGTATTTACCCGTGGAATTCAGCCACCTTTTCCACGGAACCTTCTACCCAAAAAAAAAAAAAATGGTAGCAATGGAAACTGCGTGCGCGGGAAAAAGTCTCAAAAAACCTGCAGCCCCAGCCAGGCGAGGCCTAGACACCGGGACCACATGAGGTGCGCATATTCATCTATATCTCCCTTCTTTGTAGCATTCGAGGCCATCTTGATCCAATCCACCATCTCCGTATTGGGTGCTGGGTTCGCTCCGGAAACTCATCGGATGGCTTTTCCTCCATGATCAAGGGTTGGTGACGAGAAGGGCTTCGACCCTAACGTCTGATCTGATCGTGGTTAGCTTCATGATAATGGTGATAAGGGGGATGTGATGAGAAATGAAGATGATACAGATCGCGAAGGCGACTGGGAATCCTCATCGAAGTGAGGAGGTTGTTACTCAATCTTGGCTCTGCAGACTCTACAGTGAGAGCTGGAGGTTCGTAGGGGACACCACTGACAGGTGTTGAGAATAGTCCCCCATCCGCTCTCGAAAAAGGCTACCCAATTACGGTATCTGGCTCCGTACTTGCTTTTACCGTGCCGCCGCACGGATTTTGGTGTCACCCCAGTGACGCGTTCAATCTCAGAAACAATTTGACTTTCCGAAATAGTCACTTGCCCATCCAGCAAGACAATGTGGACGGGTGTGTTGGGCAGCATGAGGCCAGCCCAGTTTCTTGCTGGCTCGAGGTTAATATCCTGTGGGAGACGGCCTGCACAGCTCAAGAGCTGCTTTCTTGCATCCTCATTTTTGTCAATGAGGACGAAGCCAGCTGCTGTTGGCAAAATCTGGTCAATGTTTGTCGGGGAACATGTTGTGAATACCTCGGGTCAGCTCCAATCGAGCCTCATCGGGCTTCCACCACCGCGGCACTCGGACACTCGGCCGCAGTAAGCTAGGTGAGATTAGGGCACTGATAGCACAGCTAAGTACCTAATCACTCTGGCAACATCCTTACGTCCAAGCGTTGCCTGGTGGACCAATGCATTTAGACTGAGGTGCTCATCACTCTGATGGCTACCGAGTGGCAACAGCATACAATGTGACGACGGTGTTGAGGTTATAAGTTCCTAGGATGCTAGGGTGATAAAATGTGAATATACGGAATTCGTGGGTCACGATGTCTCGGGATTTCAGCTATATCTTCTATATAGTAAAATCTTAAGATGGTGTGTGACTCACCCTCTAAAATTACAGGATGTGTCTAGTATATACAGGTTTCTAGCTTAGTGTGCATTATGCATAAAAACTGGGGTACACGTGACAAATTATAATACAATATTTATGATCATGGATCCTCAAATATCCCTCTTCCTAAATCTAAGCTGTCCTCAGCTCTATTCAGCCTGACCAATACCAACATTAGATCTCAAAAATTTTCGGTCTTGGTTAAGCATATTTTGGCTACCATACCACAGACTTTGTACTGGGTGTCCATCGCGCACATAGGCAGGGAATAGATTTGTTCCGTTGTATCGGTTTACAAGTCTGTAACCTCCAGGTGAAATTAATGAATAGGTATTATTCGCATGACAAGCAGCAATAGCCCATGGGCCATTGTAATAGGGTTCAAACTTATGTCTTCTTTGCCTAGTATGCAAGACCTAGTCTCCTGATGTAAAGGTTCTCAGCAGTGCTTTAGATTCTTGCAAATATTCGCGTGTTTTAGCCCGTGATGCTTTGACACTATTAACATAAGATCGAGCGATTGGTGCTGCATGCGATTTTGCTAGATCATTTGCCCATTCTTTTTCTTCGCTGGTGGTCGCTTCTCGTGCATAGGTGGGATATAATATCTCCTCTTCCGGAGGTTGAGTGCCATACAGGAGGAAAAATGGACTATAACCTAGCGGCGAGATTCTTCTGTTAAAGATGAAAACAGCTCTGGCGAGAGCCGTAGCAAAAGGCATCGTTCTATTATCAAGCAAAGTACGACTTAAGATACCTTTTAGAATTCCATTTACTTGTTCAACTTTACCATTACTCTGAGGCCGATTTGGGGTGGTGTGAGTCATGGTAAATCTGTATTGTCTCTGGAACTGTTTTGCTTCATTTCCTGTGGAACAGTTTGCGTTGTCGCTGATTATCTGGTTTGGGGTGCCAAAAGTTTGAAATATATAGAGAAGTAAGGGTACTGTACATTCGAAATCAGCATTTAAGACAATACGGGACTCCAACCAGCCAGTGGCATATTCGACTGCGTTGAGCAATATTCTTTGGCCCACCTGTGTGTGATCAATGCCCCACCGAGTCAAAGGAGGTGGTGGTTGGATTGGTCTAAGATTTCCAAGACTTGCGTCAGGAGGTTTCATCAATTGACATTGGCGGCAGATTCGAAGAACTTCGTATACTGCTAATGTCATCTCTGGGTGCCAGTATCTTTGACTTGCACTTCGTAAGGTTGTTCCCACTGACGCGTGCCCTTGGCTTTCATGCAATAATTTCATAGTTTGAAGTAAATCCTCGTACTCTAGTACTTCAAGAAATATTAAAACTCCAGGAGGTTTGGGAGGGTTGCCAAATTTATTTGCTCTGTTGGTTTTTATCAAGTGCAATTTTTTGTCATATAATCCAAAATGTTTTCGAACCCAATCAGGATGAAGTTTAGGAGGTAGTACTTCTTCCTGTACGAGAAATTCGAAGATGCATTGAAGATCAATTCGGTTTAGCTGCTCTGGATATTCTACCTGTTTCAGTTCTGGTTCATCTTCTGTCTGATATGGGTCGTCGCCTTCCTCTTCTCCTGCAGGAAATAAATTTGTTGAATTAATTAGATTATCATTATCGTCATCAATATCATCATTATTGTTATCATTATTGTCATCAGTATTATTGTTGTTATTGATTGGAGGCCTTGAGAGATAGTCTGCAAGCACATTTGCCTTTCCTTTGCGATAAATTATACGGATTCCATAGTGTTCTATTGAGTCTAAGAATCTCAAAATTCTTGCTGGTTGCTCTGACTTAGTTTGTATTGATTTTAATGATTGATGGTCAGTGATAACAGTAACGTCACCACCTTCGATCCAGTGACGCCAATGCTGTAACGAAAGTAGTATACTTAGCAGTTCTCTTTCTTGTGCTGAGTATCTTTGCTGAGTATCATTTAGTTTCCGCGAAAAGTATGCCACAGGGTGTAAAAAAGAACGTTCTGAATTTTTTGCATTTAAATGAGGCTGCAAGAGCACAGCACCAATGAACCTTTGCGATGCATCTATCTCTAGGATTACGGGGAGTTGCCAGTTGAATTTTTTCACCAGTGGAGTAGTTGTAAGAGATTTTTTGATCTTGTTGTAGGAATCAATTAAATCATTTGTTAAATTAACCGGCTGATTCTTTTGGCCGACGGACTGATCTGTTAGAGGACCAGCCAGTTCAGAAAAGTTTTTAATTAAACATCTTAGATAACCCGCAGCACTTACAAACCCTCGTACTTCAGAAGTTGTTTTAGGGAGCGGTCTATTGCGAATAGCAGCGACTTTTTCAGGATCCGCGGCTATGCCGTATTCCGAAATTAAAAAGCGAAGGAAAATCCCGGATTTAACAAAAAGTCGACATTTTGAAGCATTTAAAATGAGACCGTAAGAAGTGAACTGATTTAAAATTAGCATTAGGCGGGAGTGTAGCTCTTCAATAGTATCTCCCCATATGGCTACATCATCAAGCAGTCCAGCAGCAAATGATCGAAAAGGGTCGAGAACTTCTTCCATAAAATTTTGAAATGTTGCGGGCGCATTACACAGCCCAAAAGGCATGACTAACCATTCGAAAATTCCAAAAGGTATAACAAATGCAGTTTTCTCACGATCTTGTTCGTGCATTTTTATGTGCCAGAAACCGTTTTCTAAATCCAAAAAAGCGTAGTATTTGTGTCCAGCAACACGCTGAATTTCGTCATATGTATTAGGTAGAGGATGGGCGTGTTTTTTTGTGATTCTATTCAGTTCTCTATAATCAACACAAATACGCCATATAGTTTGGTTACTCTTATTGTTTGTTTTCTTTGGAATAAGAACCAATGGATCTGCCCAAGGTCCTTTACTTTTTTGAATTATAGTATCTTTGTGTGATTTGCAGAATTCTCTAATAGCTAGCTGTTGTTGAGGACTATACCGTCGCGGCGGAATTTTGATCGGAGCGTGATCGCCAGTATTAATTCGATGGCTTACATTCGAAAGCTTGTCAACTTGGCGAAGTGATTTATTGAATAGTGAGGGAAATTTTACCAAATAGAAGTTACCAAAGTTAGAGCCTACTGTCGAAGTAGTTTTATGCCACTTAACAGTGGTTGTCTCAGAAGTCGGAAATGAGTGGTCAATTGATCTCGAGATATTTGCAATAGGTGCTAGGATTGGTTTATCTTGCATTTTGAGAAGTTGCAGTTGACCATCTTTTCGAAAGAGTAGTCCCAAGGAGTGAAAGGTAGTTTGACCAAGTATAAGGTCGCCTGGAAATGTTCCATCGGGAATTATCCCTGCTGAAACCGAGAAAATAGGAGACCATTTATTGACAGAAGTCAGAAATTGAAGATGGATTAAAACATCTTGAATAATTTTAGGGCCTTGGCCACCGATGCCCGAAAGGGTTGAAATGAGAGACTTATAGAGTGAAAGATTTTTAGCGAGAGAGGTGGAAATGTAACAAGTAGATGAGCCATAATCAAAAAAAGTATGAAATTGTGAGTGAGGGAAGGAAGAAAGTTTAGAAATAAAAAGATTATGAGGCCCTCCAAATCCTTCCCTTATTGGATCTTTGGGGAAAGTTTGGTTATTTTTTACCACGCCTACGGCCGCAAAATAGGCGTCTTGACATCCCTATTGGCTTGTGTCTTCAATTTCCAGTTCGTCAATTAAGGCGTTTAGTTCATTTTCTAAATTTTCATCTTCTAGGGTTGAGTACGGATCCCATTGACTCTTTTCGTCTCCATTTGGATGCACTAGATAGGATTTGGTTCCATTCCGGTTGTGTCCATTATTTGAGCGACGTCTTGAGTCTCGAAGATGAGTTAATTTATCTCGGAGTTCGTGGTACTTCCCATAAAATTTATTGCCAGTATGCTTCGACGAACTGGAAGGCATCTGTTTATTTCTTTGATTCAGAGATGTAGGACATTTATTTGCCCAATGCCCTTTTTTACCACATGTGTAGCAGTTACCGTCGCTGTTGGCAAAAGATTCTTCTTCGCATTCATACATTTTGAACGCTGGGGCTTCAAGAGACGGTAAGTCCACATGTTCTATACTATCGAAGATCTTTGGTTTATTGTTAATGGCATCTTATCTTCTATGGGCCATTTCATTATCTGCGAAGCAATCTGTACAACCATCTCTATAATTTCTTGATTTGTCGAGGAATTTGTGTGGGGAAAAGCTAAGGTCCATATTCGGGGCAGGTTATTTTGAACCAACTCCTTTAATAGGTCCCTAGTGGAATCGGAAACACGATCAGTTCCGGACAAGCTGTAGTATGCGTCACGTAAACGCCACGCAAAAGCGTGTGGTGATTCGTCCTTTTTTGGGGTCAAAAGCGAAAACGTGGTTAGAGGATTATGGAGGACATTTAATCTCTGCATTGTCGTGAAAATGGCTTCCAATAGAAGTATCCATGTAGGGCGCTTGCCTGTAGCCCAGGCTCGGACTCCATGAAAATCGCCACTCATCTCTATTGTGACTCTTTGAGGCCATAAATTATATGGGATAAGTGCCATTTTTAAAGCATTTTGGTTGCTTGACAATTTGCGAAATACTTCTGAATCTGCGATAACAAGTCGCCATTCAGGTCTTAAGATAACCTTGTTTTTGACACTTGTAAAAGCCTCATCCTGCACATCGACCGGAAATATCGCCTCTGGCCAAGCTTTCTTGACAAATATCTCCTCAGGAGTGAGATAAATGTTGCTTTCAACGTCTTCTGACAAATCAATCCTCCCAAATTCTATTCTTTTCACGCCCGATTTGTTGATGAGTTCGGGGATTGAAACGGGAGAATTTTCTTCATTCTTCCCCTCTTCTTTCTCTATTCTCTTGCCCTTAGTATAAAACTCCATTTTATTTTGAACTTGAGAGTTCAACGTGCTTTGTATCTGAAGGAGAATTCTTTCCATGTTGGAGTTTATTGTGATAACGAGGTTATGAGAAGTCTAAGAATGGTCGCAATGGATGTAACAGTCAACTTGGGTGGATATAGGATAGCGCTTTAAGTCTAACGTGAAGAAGAAGAAGGATATGTATTGTAGATCTGCTATATTGATGACTATTGAAGATAGGAGTAGAAAAGGTTGACCATGTACAGAGTTCTAGCAGCAAGTATTTATACACAAAAATGGTACACAAACTATACCCTCTATAGCAATAACTCCCAACCATTCAGCCATTCAACAATTATATCATTAGATATACCTGCGTCATATGATCATATTATCATGTATGGCTGAGATACTGGTGTTGTCATTTGCTGTATGTTAATGACGTATCATTGACACAGGATTGCCTGTCCTGTTGGTTACACTTGCCTAATACTAGCCATTTCAAGTTATGTGATCTATAAGTGGGCCTGATCACAACAGAGTTTGCATCCTCCATTCTGTCCAACCGCGTCTCTATTTTATCGATTCGACTATCTGTGTTCATATGGCCGAGATCAATCGCTTTTTCTAAACTCTTAAAACGAGCTTCAGTTTCGGCGAAATTTTCTTTCATTTTCTTGTTGAGCGAGAAAATGTTGGGATGGTTAGTCGACGAAGATGACTGTGGTGGGTTGGAATCAGACATTTTTCTAAAATCTAGTGAGAGTTTTTCTCTTCAAAAATAATTATTTTTGAGGTTATAAGTTCCTAGGATGCTAGGGTGATAAAATGTGAATATACGGAATTCGTGGGTCACGATGTCTCGGGATTTCAGCTATATCTGTGACGGTCTTAAAGTGGCGTTTTATTCAAACTGAACTCAGAGCTAGATACAAATGAAAATCTTAAAGTAACAAGAAGAGACATGACTGAAAGCCGCCTATTTATTTACAAGACTATGATCTCGTTCCCTCATTTCATACCATTCTCAAAATAGATCATGACCTGTCCTCCGACAAACACCAGCATCTCCGTCTATTTTAATTTAGCTTCATTTTAATGTTAGCAATTTTAGTTATTAAAATAGTTATGATGCATGTGGCTTAGATGACTCGCGACTGGTGTTCGAGTCGTCCTGTCTGCAATCTAAATTTGTCATTTAAGAATAGATTTGCATGAACTGAGCCAAGGCCTATACTTGGGTCTATTGAGACGTGGAGGGGTTCATGACATGTATGGTGTTTAACATGGTTGAAAGAGTTCAAGCCTTATTTGTTAGGCAGCAGCCTAATGATAACCAGGTATGAGCCTGTGACAATATCTTCTATATAGTAAAATCTTAAGACGGTATGTGACTCCCCCTCTAAAATTACAGGATGTGTCTAGTATATACAGGTTTCTAGCTTAGTGTGCATTATGCATAAAAACTGGGGTACACGTGACAAATTATAATACAATGTTTATGATCATGGATCCTCAGTGTGTAGCTCTGCAATCCTGGAAGTTCCACACTAGCAACCAGTGTCAATAGTATGTTATGACAGGAGATATTGTCAGGGGCTATGGAAGTGGTTTAGTTTAGTTTAGTTTAGTTTAAATTTAACATTGTGCCTGTCTACAGCTCGTGATCTTAGTCACGTGCTGGACGGCCCAGTCCCTACAGAACTACCCGACGCTCTAACGCGCCCTACAGCACCTAGAAACTACAAAAGAGTCCGACCAGCTGTCCGCCACTCTGCTTTCCAATTTAAATGTAGAAAATTTCCCTCTACCCGGGACTTTACTTCTTATTTATAAGTAGTTTGAAATTACACCCCAGACTGCGAAATAGTGAGGGGAACTTCCAAAAAAGAAAGGTCAGAATACAAAAGAAATTATTAGCAGTAATAAATCCCTCCATCTAACATTAATTTCACGCAATATCATAAATCTCAAGGGAAATATCTAATTCACTTGTTGGATTTTGTCGTAGAGCTTTGTCAGCTCAACCCATTTCCCGAAGGCGAGTGCGCCTTTGGGCGTGCTGAGAACCCATTTAATACTAGGGCTGGGATGTCGGGGCCCACCACTGAGGCGAGCCCAGCTTCTTCCTATGCTGCAGTGAAAGAAGTGGTCCGGACTTTTTTCTTCGCCACAGGAGCAAGTCATTAAGGCATCTTCGTGTGTGAAACGCCGATGATACTGTGCGAAATCTCCGTGTCCGGAGCGAGCTGCAATTAGCGCCCCAAGTGCACGCCTGCTTAGTCCTTTCAGTTCTGGGGATATTCCTAGACTAGGGCCAATCCCTAGTTCTTTATATCTAATTGAGCCTTCCTGAGCCCAGTAAGTGGTAGTAGAGGCGTTGTATAACAGAGAAATTTCTCTTTTTGCTCTTGCTATGGATGGAGGTAGGGATGGCGCACTCATTAGACAAGCCGATTTCGCTAGAGCATCTGCTGCTTCATT
Organism: Blumeria hordei DH14; assembly: GCA_900239735.1. NCBI lineage: Eukaryota > Fungi > Ascomycota > Leotiomycetes > Helotiales > Erysiphaceae > Blumeria > Blumeria hordei. The sequence goes on along the minus strand of OENG01000018.1, from coordinate 7,340,920 downwards.
TCCAGGGATTCCAGAGTGTCCGGGGCACCATCTAACATTGACTGATCCTGCTTTAGTACAGGATGCTCGTTTTCTTTTCGTCCAGCTAGCTGCTAGCTGCCGGAATTTTGCAATCCGGCGGGAGCTTGTTGCAGTAGGTGTTAACAAGAGGAGTCGAAGAGCTGCTTCTTGGTTATCTAGACATATGGTTAAGTTGGTTGCATAAAAGGCCATGGGATTAAGGAGGGCAGCTGCTAGACCTTCTGTTGCTCCAGTGATTTCCGCATCGTACACTTCTGCAGAGGTACCTAGAGGTATATTTCCGCGGGCAATTTCATGGTTCGTGCCGCGTCTAATTGAGTATCCGGCTCCTGCTTGATTCTCAATCAAAGCACCGTCAGAGAAAACAAAAAGATCCATCATGGGTTGTCTGGCGTACCATTGAGTGAAGGAATCGACTCCCGCTGTTCGGCCAACAGCGCCTATCTTTTCCAAACATTCATCACGTCCAGCTTCCCAAGGAGGGGGGATATTATCTTCTGATAGCTCCGGGAGATCCTTTGTCGGACCCGCACATTCTCGAGGAATTCCACCGTCTACGAAGAGGGTGTCTGGGATCTGCTGCCGCAGTGCGGAGGGCGAGGCGATCGTGTATGCGCTCAAGCCAGGCCTTTGCGGGCCCCCAACCTGTTTCGCGCAGAAGAACAGCCACTGGTGTGGTACGGTATACAGGCAGTGCTGCGCGGGCAGCATCATTCATTCGTTGTTGGATCCGACGGACCAGTCCTTTCGGAGTTCCTTTGGAATACCATGTCTCAGCCCCGTAGAGCAAGGTCGCAAAAGCTGCTCCTTGGAGCGCTTGTCTCAAAAGAAGAGGGCTCATTCCTCGAGTGACTCTCGAAAGACTTTTAATGTGGCTTGTAATAGCCAAGGATCTTCCACAGGCTTGTCGCACATGTTCTCTAAACCCGAGGCTCCGATCAAAGATGACTCCAAGCCAGCGCGTGTGGGTATTTGGTGTGATCTCTACTCCATCTGCATATACGCTGGGCTCTAGTGGAGATCCATGTTTTCGGTGAAAATATTGTAGCTCCGTTTTTGAGACTTCGAGAGCGATGCCGTTCTCAAGTCCCCAGGCGAGGGTCATGTCTAACTGCGTCTGAAGTAGCTCTCCACAGCGGGCGAGAGTCGGTGCGGACGCTATAAATGCAACGTCGTCTGCATAGCCGAAACGCTTTGGGGAGAGATGGAGCATACCTTCAATTGCCAGTAAAAATAAGATAGGTGAAGCTGGGGACCCTTGAGGGAGTCCGCAGTGTATCTTGAACACCGGAGATATAGTTCCATCCAGCGTGATTGAGGCTTCTCGTTCGGACATAAAAGAGGACACCCATTGTACTACATTGAAGGGCCACCCTTGACTCCGTAGGCAGTGACACAGGCGGCCTTTTTGAATTCCATCAAATGCGCCTTTAACATCTACAGTAACCATACCGGCTACATGTTTCTTGGCCCAGGCGTCCTGAATATCGCAAGACAATGCAGTGGTGAGATCGGTAGCTGATCTCCGAGGGACTGCGCTACACTGATCCCGGGAAAGAATCTGATATCTCAGCGCTAGGAATGAAAGTCGACGCGCCACAAGTCTCTCCAATCCCTTACCAAGGCACGATAGAAGAGCGATCGGGCGGTATGATGTTGGAGAGCTCGATTGCGGTTTCCAGACTTTGGTATTATAACAACATTAGCCTTCTTAAACGCGCTAGGGTGTATCCCCCACTCATCACATTGGCGGAATAAGGAGATTATTCTAGGACCGATTATTGGCCAGGCGCGCCGAAGTACTGTTGCGGTAATATTGTCAGGTCCAGGAGCGGATGTCGGGACAGTGCAGCACGAGTTGTAGATCTCTACATCTGTCAGCGGAGGCCAGGCAATAGATCTTTTTGCCACTGTAGGATTGCATCATCAAGATCTGCTTGATTAAGATGACGGCTAAGAAGTGCTTCCTTGAAGAGCTGCGCCTTCTCTGCTGGATGGAATATCGGGCCCGATGGTCCCTCTAGGGGGGAGTATGGTATTGCGCCTCTCTTTTATGCCAGCGCGTGACTTGATAGGCCTCTTTAAGGTTGGAGACTTGTTCTACTTTGTTGTGCCAGAATTCCCGCTTTGATTTCCTCACTACTTTTCCAAAGGCACGTCGTTCAGAAGTTGCTGATAGTCCCGCGCGACGGGCTCTGCAAAAGTTTAAATGGGCTTGAGTGCACTCCTTACCCCACCAGCCAGCTTTTGTTGCTTGTTTGCGTTCTCTTGGACAGGCAGCGAGGAGAGCTCCTGCAATGATGTCGACAATGGTTGCGGCCTCTTCTTCAATGATATGGGAGGGAGGTGTTGCAAGCCGATTTGTCACGAAGTCTTGAAACATTTCCCAGTTACATGCAGCAAACTGGAGCTTACCTGGTACAGGTGTCTCGGCTTCCCAATCGAATACTTGACAGAGGATTGTCCTATGATCGGAGCCGACTTCCAGATCTTGTCGAATTTCGCAAGAAGCACTCACGTTGTTCCGGACAAAACATAGGTCGAGAGCGGCACCGGCGTCATGTGTAGGGACCCCCTGGTGATTCAAGAGTGTGAGCCCCTTCGAGGCTGTCCATGATAGCAGGGAGTCGCCATCCACGCTATCGGTTCGAGATTTCGGGTCCCAGGATGAGTGGTGAATGTTGAAGTCCCCTGCGAGTATATCTGGTGACCCTGTGCTGTTAATTAGATACTTTAGACCTTCCCCGGAGTCAGTTGCTCCGATTGGGGCGTTGTAGACGTTCCAGCATGCGAGCGCACGCTTATTCCTGCGCGGAATAACGACTTGTAATAGGTCTCGCGAGTGTAAAGCTGGCTGGAAGGGGGATAACCCTTGCTCTTTGCAGACGTAAGTCATCACCCGTGGCCGAATATTCCAGTTGGAAAGTGGAGAGAAACATTGGAATCTTGGGTGAGTCTTTGTTAGTCTACGGGAAAGGTCAGTAGAAACCCAAGGTTCTTGGATTAGTACCACATTAGCCCCACATTTCGAGGCCAGTTCTAGGGCGGCGTCGTGCGCAGAGGCACGTCTACCAACGTTGATCTGGAAGAAGCAGAGGCCTGGGGTTTTCTGCTTTCTTCTGTTCCTGTTACGGTCCCTCATAGTGACTCCTCAAGGGAAATCAGGGGAGCAAACCTAGATGCTGAGCCTATTGTTAGAATAGGAGTTGGAATCGTGGTGCACGAGGGTTGTGTGGAAGGCGACCCAGCAGGGGGTTCCGGAGCGGGCGGGGGAGGGTTAAGAGCCAGCCAGGACTTGTGTCCTTCCTGGCGCATTACCCGCATTCTCTCTTTGTCTGGGCGAACAAATACTCCGTTAGCTCGGAAGGGTCTCGCGGGGCATCCAGTGGAAGAGGCCACGTGCGGGCCAGCACAATTAAGACACTTTATGGGTGTCGTACAAGGGCCTTTGTGTGAGTCTGACGCACAAAGTCCGCATCGAGCTCTCCGGGTGCAGGCATTGATGTTGTGATATCCATGGCAGCGTTGACAGACCTGGAGGCGTGGGCGATTGTCAGCCGGACGAATTTTGGCGGACCGAGCAAATAGGCGGACGCTGGAGGGGAGTTTATCTGCGGCTGGCTTTGCCACTACTAGTCGTAGAGTACCTTCCCATTCTGGGGATGCCAGAGAGTTACGTGTCCAGCTGATGGAAAAAATCGATTTTGTGTCGATTTTTGCTGCTGCAAGCTCTTCTCGAATTTCAGCATCAGAAAGGGCTTCGGGAGATCCAGAAGCATTGTACCCATATTTGGGAACTGGGCTGAGGAGGAAATTCTCTCGTTTTTCCTGTCTTTCGATCGGCACAACTCCTGTGGCAGGCTGTAGAGCAGGGGCTGCTTGCATGAGTTCTGGGGCTTGATCGGAAGAGGGGGCCACAAGGGCTAGCCCAGAAGGGACCGACCTGATGTCCTTGATTAGTTCCGGTTTTTCGAGAAAGCTTCTCAGCTTTGTTCGGACCAGAAGAGAATCCTGGAATCTCAGAGGGTGGTCGGGCGCTAGACGTATCATAACTCTAGAGTCCGGCCTGTTTTTCTTCTTTGGACTTGTAACCCTGGGCGTAGCCTTTGGAAGGTGTGCAGGTACGGACAAGTTTTTCTTCGCAGCATTTGCGTAAGTAGAACTTGCGGGCGGTTCTGGTTGTGGGGCTGGTTGTGCGCCAACTTTAACATTTGGAGCAGTTTGAGACTACTCGAAGACGGGGAGGCCTGCAATGACTCGAGCTGCGCTTCGCGTCACGATAGCCTTGAGGTCCGCCGCGATTGTTGGCGGTAGACCACGTAGATGTTGGGCTCCAGCGTTTTGCCATGCCAACAATGAAGCAGCTATGTTATTTGTCATAGCTGCCGAGGGGTGTTCGATAGTCCGCGCTGTTGTACGCGCGCTAGATCGCGGGAGAGTTGAGGAAGGTTGCTTCTCAGTTGCAAAGTTGTCCTTGGTGGACGCGTGGATAGAGCTGGAGAGACCCTGGGTGGAATCTCTTCGCAGGGGTTTTATTTGAGAATGCGATAGGGCCGCTGTTCCTGATACGGGAGCTGGCGTTGGAGAGAGGGGAAGGTTTTCCGAGGAAGAGTTGGAAGGAAATTCGGTTTCCAATCCGAGGTCCATGAACTCGTCTTCTGAGTCCATGTAGATGGGTTCAGCTGGAGATTGTTGCTTCTCAGCTGCGGCTGCTAGGATAACTTCCTCCTGAACAGTTGGAAGTGGAGGGCGAGGCCTCGCACGTTTGACTGCGCGCGAGACAACTCGAGCAGGGGACGCGAGTGTCGTGGGAATTTTACGCCTCCCGGGGGGGCATCTTAACGTCTCGGGACGATGAAAAGTCGAATAATAGAGTCACAAGATGTATCTTAGCTTGGGAAAACGAAGCGTGGATGGTATTGTGATGTTGATTGCGATGCTATGGAAGTGGTTACTGTGACAGAAGTAGGAAGCACCTGTGGTGAGTGCGTGATCAGGACTGGGGTACTGAATGTATATATAAGGAAGCAATACTTCCGCAGTTAGATAGAGAATTAACCATCTCACTACTGTCCATTCCAACACATCTTCTCACTACAGCCACATCAATTATATCCGCGCATCCATAATCATCTGCATCCATTTCAGGTATTCATCTGTCCCCTCATGACCTCGTTATTATAACAGACAGGCCTTTGGTGACGAATTCGTCGACGGCCCTATCAATCATCTCGATTTCCGGGGCATCCATCACTTTGGTGGTGATGGCAGCTTCGGCATTTTCAAAATCCATCTCATCGATGGTGATGCCGTACTCGAATAAGCGCGACCGTAGTCGGAGCTTGGCGTAATCCACCAGCGAGTGCTGGCGTTTCGTAACTCGTACCGATGGCATGGTCGCCAGCGGTACGATGGGTCCACGGGTTTGAATCTCTCGGGGATGGTGAGTCGGAAAGGATTGATAAGGTGTTCGAGTGAGGTAAGGGTGTTAGATCGCTGTGGAGGCGATTGGAATGACAATATGATATGGACTGATTGATTGATCTTACCATTTGATTTGATTTCATTTAGCCCGCCGTTGCCAGTATTTAAAGTGTCAGTTGCCCTATCTAAAATCGCTGCCTCTGCGCCAACAGGTACCCTCAAGCCTAAAGCGCTCGAAAATTGTGAGTCACAGCATGTCCATTTGTGACCTCTCCACTCGTTCGTCCCACGCCCCAGCTGTTTATCTTCCCTCAAGGTGTGAAGTCCCATGATAGAAATGGTTCCCTATTGACTATGACTCGAGCTTTTCATCTTGTTACTTAGTTTCTACCACGCGGGTGAGCATAGCAAAATAATTTATAGTAAGAAATGGCCGAATTGTTTCAGGAAAATGCCTCATTACAATTTGAGTAATAATTATGGTTATGTGCTATGTGGAAGTCATATTGCGGATTGACGAGGTGTGGATGATATTATATTTAGAGGGTGACAGTGAATAGACTCATACAATATTATGCTGTAGGTTTATGGACAGAAAGTATAAGACTACACCTGTGTCCATTTGCTGTGGGTACATCTGTGAAACTATATAGATATTTGTCTAACCAATACAGTTGTGATTTTTGCTGTCGCCTTGAGCTACACGCGATGCCCTAGCCTCGACTTCCTCGTTGTCTCATATCATAATAGTAATGCCAATATTAAAAGTTGAAACAAGTTGATTCGCGGTATGGGTAAGTTGGAGGTGTCGCGTAACAAGGATAGGTCCGAAATTGACGAGAAGTCATTGATTTTAGATACGCTTGAGGTTGATTTCGACTTTCAATCGGATGCGATTCTTCTTGGAAATCCCAGGTAAGCAGGGCATACTTGGCGGTTACATAGGTAGCACTGGAAGCTGGACGATTTTCACGGAATAATAACAGGGGTTAGAATGACGGCTTACTAGTAGTAAACAAACCTTGCAGGACTGACTAGGGAAAGGTAACGTAACAGTGAACTACGAGCATGTATATAATAAAGCGAGGCCGGATGGTGTAGTGGTACACCATCTGGGCCGGTCTTCTAAGTAGGGTCTGGATAGCCTGAACATCTACCCCACCTGAGACAGAAGATCGCTGGTTCGACTCCAGCAGACCTCACCTTACTGAAGTAAGCTACATTGATGATGGTGGCATGTCTGGATAACCCAAGGTTTTTTGAGAGGTTTCCCTTGGGTGAGTTTCACGGAGGGCATAGTTCGACAGCGGTGAAGAAAAAGCCGCCTTGTCACAGCCGTAGTGAGACTTGTAAATGATATCTGAGGCATGATGTTCATCACAACTATATCATCATTGTATCTGACTGAAGTCAACACCTGCATGGGCCAAAAAGGCGCCAAATCAGGACAATTGAATAATCAATTATATAATAAAGCGTAGTCTACAGTCAAGTTGGGTTCTTCACTCAACGTCTTCTCAATATTATTCTCATTCCAGATATTCCCTCTCTTCCTTGTGAAGACCACTTCGAGCCCATACTCGTATCAGATCACGACGTGCCCTCTATCTCTTCTTGTGGAAGACCTTGACTCCCTATTTACTCACACTTGTACCCTGTGGACAAATAACATATACACTCCTCGAGACTCTCGAGAGATTGAAATCTGCGTATGAAATAGGAGAGTTAGTCGTAAGCACTTATCGTCATGATCTCGAATATTTCTTGTATGTGCTTATCTTAGGGTGCATAGAATATGAAAAGGGATGTTGATTTTCGATGAATAATTGGTGCACAAATGATGTTGAGAAAGATTACATGTGGAAGAATCATTACGTGTCACATTTTGAGAAGCTTCTAGACAAGTTTTCTCCCAGTTTTGAAGGGCTTAAAGAATTTTCTAAGATTCTTAGACAAATACTATTTCAAGACGACGGAAGATATATTGAAACATCCGAAGACTGTGAACCTTTGTATAGAAGAATGATCAGGGCTTTTGATGTAACTATGGAAGAGATTAGAGGTAAGACATACATTCAGCTGCATCAAATAAGAATTCCCCCTGACTTGATTTTCACTGACAAAGTATTAAATTTTTAGCGGAAATAATCGAGAATAATATTAGATTATGATTCCTTTAGACAACTGATACAGGAATACTTGGAAGTAGATTTGATAAAGTATAGGGTTAAATCGGTACGTGTGTCTTCGTCTATCCGTCTACGCACTTGATAGAAGTACCGCAACCTCGCTTCCACTAATGTATCGCTCCCAGTCTCATCCACACGCTAATACGAAACTACTAATACAGGGTATGTAAGATCACCAGACGTCTTACCCCTTTTTAACTCCTAGGCAAACAATAACCACAACCCTAACTCCATTATATTAATTTGTAGGGTTGTTTGAACAACCCTTCATATAATTCAACAAATAAAATCTTCGAACAAAATCGAAAATAAAGCGCGTTACTGGCTATCTTCATTGGAAAAGATTTGATGACCTGACCGACAGGTGGAACAGTAGCTTACAGCTCTAGGTTGGACACGTAGACTAGTAATAACATTCCAACGAAATAAGCCTAAAGACCAAGCCGTTCTTGAGTATCTAGTAATGAAAATTCGACTTAATAGTTTTTGAACTAGCGTGAAACTTGTAAAAAAGTGATGAAGTAATGCCAGTCAGTCTATTACTGACGTGACTTTCAAGCTAAGAAGAGTCTTATTATCTCACGAATACCTAGGATTGGCATGTGTCTGACAAATTAATTCATTGCTTCTAAACTTGTCAAATTGTTGGTCATTCTTTTGACAGGCTGCGAAATCAGTTTTCTTGATTCATGTTTTGAGTCATTGGAAGTATAGTGTCATGTTATTACAATGATGATATGATATGAATGATATTTGTATCAAACATATAACCAACACCCAAGAGGCGTGGTACAAGTACGTGGTCTCAGTAGACTCACTATTACCTACGTGTGTCACGCATTATGTTTAAAAAGCATCGAGTATTTTTACAGTAGGTGATAGTTTACATTTCGGCTACTTGTGAATCATGAAGGGAACCGTGCAGGTATTTATACTTTACTTTTCGAGTTGCTTCGGCCCTAATTCCCGGTATTTTCACGGCATATTAACCTAGACGCTTCTAGTAACTTCTCGTCTCGTCCCTGGAAGATTCGTATTACTTTGTAGAAGTTCGAGAGAGGCTCTAGAGCTTTCATTCTTCGTTGCTAGAAGTTTCCAACCTTTTCTAGATGATTCCCGATTATCTCCGCTCTACTATCGAATATTCCACTAGTAAGACATGCCAATGAAGCATATCTAAGAATCTACAAGAATATTCCCGTGAACTATGATTAGAAGTTCAGGAATTTTTCTTTTTGCATCAGGTTATAATTGCGTTTGCAGTTTTCTACTACAACACAATGTTGGGGAAGAAGTGCAGAAAAGATGAGTCAATATAAAAGAAGAGCACTCATGCCTCGGATTTTATTTGAAAGTACCACTGCGAAGTTATGATGGCATTTTCTTCACCTTAATTCAACCCTCATCCGTGAGTACCCACCCAGAGGAACGTCTCAAAAACCATGAGTTACCAGACATGCCATCATCATCCATTCACTTTTCTCCGCGCGAATTGTAGTCTGAGGTGTCTCCTTCTCAAGTGGAGAAGGTGCCCAGACTACTCAAACCATATAAGAGAACACCATGAGGCGGACCATAGCACCTTCCATCTTTGGCTTGCTTTTACAGAGTCAGTTGCACGAGAGGTGTAGTCATTGAAATGAGGATGTGCCTGGTTGTACTTGCAGACTTGATGAGACTAAAGTAGGAGTCGAACTCATTGAGGTTGAGAGTTTGACGTGGAGTAATTTGAATCGTTGTCTCATGGGCCAACTTCTTGAGTATTGCGAAATCTGACTGAACTCGGCTCTAGGAGAATATTTTAACCTCAGGTTTTCAGAGGACATCGCGTATAGTTGCTCAGTATTGCCCTCCGCCAAATAAATCATTACATTAGGAAGAATATGAAGGGATAATAGCTTCTCTTAGTATGTTTTCAAATGAAGACCTGCAGGTGTATTTATGCTAGAAAGAAGTCATGAAGGAGTCATAGATACTTCCGGCCTGTAGATAAAAACGCCTATATCTCTTAATGTATTCATACACTCATTAATACAGTAAACATAAATAATCAAACATTAGAAATCACCTGTGTAGTCAAAATGCATTATAACAAACATGCTACCTGAGGCCTGTAGGTCGCTTATGTAATCTCACGGTTCTTTCTACAGCTGAATGCGACGGTCTACAAGGTAAAGTTTCCATAGGATTATCATTACACTGTGAATCAATAATCAAAATCTAAATAAATATCTTCGAAAATTGGAGTTTTAGCGGTTGCATGGGAGTTAATTTAAGAAAAAATAAGTGTTTTCATTGTACACATAATCGAGAAAAATTGTAAAATACACCTCTCCTTCGAAATCTCACCCTACAATTAAACATTAATTGAAGGTACGCTTAAACTGCACCAAAAAATTTTCATGGGATATACAGCCTTTTTTAACATGTATACAGTCTTCTACCCAGGAACAAAAGTTATACTTTAAAATAGATTTGTTAATAGCCCAACGAAAAGATGTCGATTATACTCCCACAAGAACCAGGTCCAAGAGAGCTCGCCCAGCAGATTCTTCAACACAGTGCTCCTCAGTATAACTTTGCCTTCTCACCTTATCTCAACGAAGTATTCGGCTTCGGACTCTCGCCCAATCGCCCCGTATGCAAAGCGTATCTTCAAGGGCATTGCCCTTCAGGATCTTCCTGTCCTGAGAAACATAACAACAATTCAAACTTCAACAATTTAGTTTGCAAGTGAGGATTATTCCATTCAACTTTAGCCATAACTCTCATGCCCTAATATTTAAAGGTAATAACTAATCAATTTACCATCTCTAGACATTGGCTGCGAGGCCTATGCAAAAAGGGTGATAGCTGCGAGTTTCTCCATGAATATAACCTCCGGAAGATGCCAGAATGCAACTTTTTCACCCGACATGGATATTGCTCAAACGGTGGTAAGTTCATTGTGCTTAACTTCAGTATGCGACCCTGATACATTGCAGAGGAATGTTTATACTTGCATCTAGACCCCTCTTCGAAACTCCCACCTTGTCCACATTACGAGAAGGGGTTTTGCGCCCTCGGGCCAGCTTGCTCACAGAGGCATTTACGTAAGGTTCTGTGCGAATTTTATCTAGCTGGCTTCTGCCCAGACGGCAAGGCATGTAAGAATTCACATCCGCGCTGGCCAGAAAACTTGCCAAAAGCTACAGTTCGCGTAGAAAAATCTGCCGAGGAGCTGGAAGATGAACAGAGACTCCTTATAGAGAACGCTGAGCGTGAGCTTGCTTCTGACCGTGAAAAATACGGCGACCGAACCGGTGATACAGGAAACAGAGGTAGAAGTCGCTGGCACAACACTGGTCATAACCGGAGCAACAGGACGGGAAATTCGAATAGGAGAGGCAGATACAACTAACATAGAGTGAGTGTTCTTGGAAACCTACTCAACGGAAGTGTTTGAATGCGGACTCCTTACGACATGTTCCAAAGCCTATTATAATCGAAAAGTTCACTTACCCTCTACATCCATAAATCTCTAGCTACTCTATGCTCTACGACACTTCTATGAGAAGGCTTAGGGTTTATGATGAAGCTAGCTTCTCCGAAACAAGTACTTTGTGAAAGTATTGAATACCTGTGGCGTATATCACATAAATTTTGTAAAAGAAATTAAGTAATGATGTCAGACATATTCTACAGTCTGACGTACTTGTCAATAAACAAGCGATAGACTACTCCATCACACTCCTTGTGGAAAATTCACCAAGATTAGTAGCAGCTTCACTTTCGATCATGTTCGGTTTAACCAATTGTAGAAGACAGCCATGAGCTACGAGAATGCGGATCATAAAGACTTATCACCAAAACATCAGCTACCCAATAGGCAAAGTAACGTAACTACCTTATGGTTCAGATAGGTCAATTTCAAATATCAAGTCGATTAAACGACCGGATCGCATGGTCCCCACAATGATGGCAAATTGAGATTTATAAAGTAATGATTCCCGCACAATATATTCCAAGGGGCTTAACATCCAAAAAATAACTGAAGATCAATCTTAATTAGATCAGCGCTCTGCTACGGGCAAATTATAGTTGGTACGGAAATCAAAAATATCTTTGCACTATTAACTAATGTATATATATACTTGTTTAATGACAAATAAATTCCCTATTTATAGGTCCATGTAGGCGTGAGATCATATTCTTCAGGGGAAAACCTGAAGTAAAATCAATCTTATTACCGTCAGTGTACATTTTATGATCCCAGTCTGCGCTAGGAAGCAAGAGCTTCATGGACGAGACTCAGTGATTATATTGCATGACATTATTAATGCAAGCCCAGATTAATGCTGAACTTAAATGTGAGTCGTGCTAATTGGCAGGAGTTTAAGGATCACATAAGGTCGATACGCATTAAATGAGTATATTAGACACTTAATGGACATGTATATTATCAAATCATTTTATTGTCCTATCTGAGTCTATGACTATGTAGGACATGTAGCTCCTCTATGCCTACAGGCCAAGGATACCTATGCCAGTAGTATTTCCCCTCCTATGCCTCCCATATAGCTCCCCTCAAACAGTGCCACCCCTCACAAGTCCTCATTCGATCATACACTCAGAGGAGCCGTTCGCCCTTCAACATCTCCCCTCTCCAGCCAAAGAAACGATGGCCATTTGCGGGTGTATGGCAGCCGGGAAAAATCGCAAAAACCACTGGGTGCAGAGCTCTCATAATACCGACATTAGGACTAAATCCGAAGACATAGTGCCCCTTCTGAAGCGTTCGAAGAGGCCGGCCAGCTGGGCGCTGCAGACTTGTGGGTACCTTGGGAAATTCACACTCTGCCTTTCTAGCCTCCTTCCAACTCCTTCCCGAAGGTCGTGCTGGAATGTCGGAAAAGTGTTGACAGAGCGTGATTGCTGTATAGTAGCTTAGCCTAACTTCTTTTGTGCCGTCCAGGGCGCTGGGGAGTGCCGTTGACTCATCGACAAAAGAAACCCTCCTGGCTAATTAGCCGAAGCCTCAATCTCGGCGCCCACAATCGTTCCAAAGTTGAATACCCCTCGAAAATGTCAGTCCCAGCATCGTCTTCAGAGACCTATTCCCCCCTCTCGCACCACATCTCAGCCGCCTATCCTTCCTCAAGATGTAGAGCCCCATTAAAGCATCAGTCCTCCATAACCCATGACCCGAGCTTTGTATATTATGACTTGATTTCCTCCTTGCGGGTATACGTAGCGTCGTAAATTTGTAGTCGGTGATGGCCGGTAATTAATGGGGGCAAGCTCCTGTTTGCAATTGGAGTAACATCTTTATTGGTTGTTGAGGCGAGATGATGCGTGGTTAGAAAGAGGATGAGAATGGTCAGATAGGCATTGTCGAGAAGTTGTCAAATGGATATATGCTTGAGGTTGCTTTCGACTTCGATTCGGATGCAATTCTTCTTGGCTATCCCAGATATGCAAAGCATACTGAGCGATTACACCGGCACCACTGGAAGGTGAAGAATTCGTCCTTACCGGCAATGGGCATGTGTATAATCAGGTGCAATTATCTCCCATGTAGACTATGCGTTCAACTTTGGTTATTGTTAAAGTTGAAAGGTGCAGAGCATATCACGTGCTAATCAGGCAACGGGATAAATGGGTTATATATTGTGTCTCGTAAATATTCGCTAATGCGGGAGCGATAAGCGCGTAAGCGCATACCAGCGCGTGTAATAATGAGCATGTAGTGGATGCGCACACCAATTCTGTACTGAACCAATTCAACTCGATATAATAATTTCTAATACACTGCTTCCAATCCCTCGGTTGTAATTCTCGTTTACATGCTGAAGGGGTCATGTTTTAATAGGTTATGAAGTCCGGATGCATATGTATTAAATTATTTTAAAGAATCTGATTGAATTCGACCACAGAGACCGTGACTCAGTCAATCTCTTACCCGCTTCTCCGTTACAGCGAAAGTATAAGAAGCATACTAAAGCGACTTTTCTTCCGGTACTAGGAAAGTACAAGGAAAAGATAATCGACATCCCAAACAATATGTCACCAAATATGGGCGAATCAAGCGAGAGCTATTGGGGAATTCCAATTTTAAATGGTGAAAACCATGACTCTTGGTTCCGACGATACAAGGTGAAACTTCGCGGCAAAGGAGTCTATTACGTCGTGGAGCAGTCAATGGCCGCTGCTTGTGCTTCAGCTCCTGTTCGTGATATAGAAGAGAACCTCGAGAAGCTTAGTCTGAGTGATGATGAAAAGCAAAAGACTACCGCTAAAGGCAAAATTGGAATGAATTGCGAAAAAATAGCACAGTATTACAGGGACGAAGCCACAGCAATTGATTTACTTTTCAGGTCGCTATCTCCAGATGATCAAGCACTTTACGATGAATACGACTCGGCCTACTTACTATGGACATATCTACAGAGTAAGTACCGGCAAACAGATCCTTCAACAGCAAATGAATATATGACAAAGATTCAGCTATTCAATCTGGAGGATATGTCTATCGTTGAAGCTTGGGACAGGTTGAAAGATTACCGCCGAAAGTTGTGTGCTGCCGATAGTAGCCAAAAGAACACATATCAAGACCCAGCCCTACTATTAATTCTGATACGTGCACTACCCAAGGATTTTACGGCAACAATCGATACACTAGATGCACAAACTGGTCTTTCTGTGGAGGAAAAACTAAAGCGATTGCAGTTAAAAGAAACACGGATGGCGACTGAGACCCAGTATGATGGTGCATTCGCTGGATCCTCTAAATTTCGCGGCACACGAAGACCAGCACCGCGTCAGCGCTCACATTTAGATGATAGCGACGAGCCTGGTTTCTCCTCTCCATGCTACATCTGTGACAAGAAGCATTTTATCAAGGCTTGTCCATACATGGATATAGCCAGAACTGCAGTCCGCGAACATATTCGCACAGCCAATGACGACCAGACAAGGGGTAAGAGTAAAATCAACCGACCTGCTAAATACCGTCCTCGACCATTAGACAAGCCTAAATCGGTCATTAAGCAACAAAAAAAGGTAGATCCCAAAGGAAAAGGCAAGGCATACAAGTCCACTACACAGTCTGACTTCGAAGTCGGCTTAGGGGTTTCGAGTGATGACTTGGATAACTGTGATCATGCGCAAATATCACGGGCTCTAATCAGTAAGGTCTCTCCTTCCACCTGGGCCAGCGATACTGGTGCATCTACACACATGTCTGACCAACCATCTCTGTTCAGGTCCTTAACACCAATTCCCTGTCGAACAATACTAGTTGGTGGCGGAAAGCTGTTTGCAAACTTTAAGGGCTCTGTTAAGCTTGCTTGCAACGATGGATCATCCATGATATTAGAGGATGTTCTCTTAGTCCCTGATTTAGGCATCAACTTGATGTCTGGAAGGCAGATTTGCCGAAATAAGGGCCTAAAAGGTGCCTTTAATGAAAACTATATGTATTTTAAAAAAGGAAATAGAATCTTAATCACCGCCACTATGAAAAATGGATTGTATATAGTATCACATATATCGAAAGCGTTTAAATCTGTCCAGCCTTGTGCTTTTAATGCCGCACCCGATGCCATGGATGTTTCTTCTGAAGATTCAAATTCAATAAAAGAAACTACATTATCAGCAAGTGAGAAAGATCGATACATGCTGTATCATCGAAGGTTTTCTCATTTAGGACCACAAAAGCTGAAAACACTTCACCATGTAACCAATCTTTCTCGGCCCATCAAAGTACCACCTTCTCTTGAGGAGCGCATTTGTGAGGTATGCTTGCTGACAAAAATGAGGAATAAAACTTCTAAAGAATTAGCTAAATGGAAAACTGAAAAACTCGCCTTAATACATATCGATATTGCTGGACCATTTCCATTATCTTTACGTGGAAATAGATGGTTTGTATCTATTCTCGACAGTTGTACGAGAAAACTTTGGGTCCTATGTTGCAAATCTAAGGATGAAAGTATTATTGCACTGGATCAATGGAAGCTTGGAGTAGAATTTCAATCTGGAGAAAAGATAAAGGCAGTCCGTTCCGACAATGCAGGGGAACTCCTCAAGGTGATAGCTAGATGGAAAGTACAGCAAGGGACCCAAATGGAATCGACAACAATAGCCACGTCAAATCAGAATGGCCCTGCTGAACGCAATATTCAAAGCTGCGAGAATGGTATGAGAGCATTACTCAAAGACTCGGATCTTCCTTTGGAATTTTGGGATGAAGCTGTTGAAACTGATGTTTACATTCGTAATCGAACGCAAACTGGGCCACTTGTTGATGGTGTGCAAGTAAGTCCAGAAGAAGCCTTCACTGGTATTCGTCCAGATATCAAGCACATTGCTGTCTGGGGAAGCAAATGTGTATCTTACATAAATCCAAATACCATTGCAAAGGGACAAAGGACAGACAAGCTAGTTGATCGTGGAAGAGTTGGTGTGTTTATGGGATATAGTGATACAACAAATAAACAGTTCCGAGTCTACAGTCCAGAACTTGGCTACACATCACGAACAAGCCGGCTTACTGTCATGGAGCATATTAAGGGAGGCACTGTCGAATTGAGGTTAAGAAACTGTACTTCAGGTCCAAACGGGACTAAAAATGAATTCGATGATCGAAAACCACGTGGAAGACCGAGAAAGGATGCTGAAATACCCCATCCTAGTGTTTCCCGGCATCGAAGTCTCCAACAAAATTTGAATACACCTATAATGACAGACATTGAACCGTCTGCAACGATGCCACAGGTACAGAAAATGCCTCACCATAACTCTCTAGAGAAAAAAAGTAGCCCCGAGAAACAACCTCAACAAAAGGTCCCGGGCGAGGAGAACAATCCTGAGCAACAACTTCAACAAAACACTCTGGACGGGAAAAGTAGCCCTAAGCAACAATTTCAAAAAAAGACTCTAGACGAAGAAAATAGTCCTGAGAACAAATTGTATCTAAATGTTGCGGGCGAAGAAAACAATCAAAATCAATTAATTCATCGAAACCCTCAAGATGAAGAAATTACTCCAGAACAACAACTTCACCAAAATGTTATAAGCAAACTAAATAGTTCTGAGAAAATATTTTATCCAAATTCTGCGGGCGAGGATAAGAATCCAAATCAAACATTTCGTCAAGACTCTCTGGACAATGAAAGTAGTCCGGAAAATCAGTCTCACCAAAAAGATTTGGACAAAATGAATAGACAAGAGTCAAGAAATGCTTTTACCGACCAAATGACATCTAACTCCACAAAGACAATCAAATCTGGAGCTTCAAATCCGGAAAAATCTCATCAGCAAGATTATGCCACCAGGTCTAAACGGACGGTTACCGATACCGATTTTATTCTAGATAGTGAAAAACGTTCTCAGAAAAGGCGATGCGAGCAGCCCGAGAGACCGCGTTATTTTACCAGGTCAAAGCGGAGAAGAGAATTGAGTGATCTCTCTCCAGAAGAGGATGAGCGTTACCAGAAAATAGCTCGAGCATTCGCCGCTAGATTACTTGATATAAATCATATGAAAGATGCTTTAGAGTGCTCGTTTCCGGCTGAAGTAATTGCCGGTATCCGAATTCCCAAAACCTACAACGAAGCTATCAGTGATTCCACATACAGTAAAGAATGGAAAGCGGCGATGTTACAAGAAATCATTAGTTTAGGTGAAAATGGCACTTGGGAAGAGGTAGTTCCACCGAAAGGCGCAAATCTAGTCTCAACTAAGTGGGTATACACGGTTAAACTTAATGCCGATGCTACTATTGAACGATTCAAAGCTAGACTTGTAGCTCGCGGATTTAGTCAAGTCCATGGCAAAGATTATACCGAGACTTTCGCTCCGACAGTTCGAATGGATACTCTTCGCCTGTTTCTCGCTAGGGTCGCTAGGGAGAATCTAGAATGCCATCATTTTGATATTAAAAATGCATTCACCGAATCGCATCTCAAGGAAGACATATATCTTTCAGCACCAAAAGGCATTCCTGTCAAGAAAGGGCACGCATTAAAGGCTCTGCGCAGCCTGTACGGCCTTAAACAGGCAGCCAGAGATTGGAATTTACTTTGTAAATCTAACCTTATACGTTGGGGGTTTATTCAAAGCCTTGCTGATCCTTGTTTATTCACCCATCCACAACGGCACGTCCAACTCTTAGTTTATGTCGATGATATAGCTGCGGCAGCTACCGAGACCGAAGACCTGGTCTGGTTTTATAAAAAGCTCTCATCTAGATTTAATGCCAAGAATCTGGGGGAGATCGAGAAGATCCTTGGAATGAGAGTTACAAGAGATCGTGCTAACCACACTGTTTTTCTTGATCAAGAACAATACCTTAGAGCGGTTCTTGAGAGATTTGGGATGTCTGCAAGCAAGTATAAGTTGAAAAAAATTCCCGCAGCTGACTACGAGGCTCTCCGTCCTGCTAATGCTGAAGATACAAGAATCGATATCACAGAGTACCAACAAGGAATAGGAAGCTTGATGTTTGCAATGGTACTAACCAGGCCTGACATAGCGTTTGTTCTAGGAAAACTCTCTCAATATATGACCGATCCAGCAGAACACCATGGCCATGCCTTGAAGGAACTTTTCCGTTATTTACGATCTACCGTATCCCAGAGACTTCGCTTCGGTCCTGGGGAGACTACAGTCATTTCGTGGTATACTCTGATGCCGATTGGGCGAGCGACAAATCAGACCGAAAGAGTGTGTCCGGAAGTGTAGCAATGTTCTACGGTGGCCCAATATCTTGGTTCAGCAAGAAACAGAGGTCGGTAGCTACTTCAAGCTGTGAGTCTGAATATATAGCACTTTCAGCTTGCGCAAAGCAAGGTCAGTGGATTGCTCAAGTCTTTCGAGATCTTAGCTGTTCTCATTATATTGGGAACAACCCCGGCTTAGTACAAGTACTGGGTGACAATCAAGGGGCGCTTGCACTCGTTAAAAACCCCCACCTCCATGAGAGATCTAAGCATATTGATGTTTGTCATCATCATATAAGGGATTTGTTTGAACGAAGAAAGCTTGAAGTTACTTACATCCCCACTGCTGATATGGTAGCAGATGGTATGACAAAGCCATTGATGAGAATCAAATTTGAGAGGTTTAAATCACAACTGGGTGTAGTCGACTAGAGTCATACAAAGCACTGAGACAAGCTCTGTGGGGGAGTGTTAAAGTTGAAAGGTGCAGAGCATATCACGTGCTAATCAGGCAACGGGATAAATGGGTTATATATTGTGTCTCGTAAATATTCGCTAATGCGGGAGCGATAAGCGCGTAAGCGCATACCAGCGCGTGTAATAATGAGCATGTAGTGGATGCGCACACCAATTCTGTACTGAACCAATTCAACTCGATATAATAATTTCTAATACACTGCTTCCAATCCCTCGGTTGTAATTCTCGTTTACATGCTGAAGGGGTCATGTTTTAATAGTTATCCATTTTATACTCAGATAGTCTAAATACATTGGTGTTCTCCGGTATAGTTTGAGTAGCCTAGGCACCTACTCCACTTGGGAAGGAGACACCTTCGACTACATTTCGCGCGGAGGAAATTCAGAGGATGACGAAGGCATGCCTGGATAACTCAGGGTTTTTGAGACGTTCCCCTGGGTGGGTATTCACGGATGAGGGTTGACTTGGGGTGAAGAAAAAGCCGCCATAACTTCGCAGTGGTACTTGCAAATGAAATCCGAGGCATGAGTGCTCTACTTGTAAATTGAGTCATCTTTTCTGTACTTTTCTTTGATATTGTGTCATAGCTAGATAGCTGCATACGCCATTAAAATCTGATGCAAAAAAAAGGTCGGACTTACTCAAGGAGAGTACGTAGAGAGCATCCCCCATCTAAGTGATCATAGCGACTTCGAAATGATATGCAAAATTCGTTCGCTGACATAAAAGCGGCATTTCAAATTCGGGTCAGTAGAAGGCATTTACGACGAATAACTAGACAGGGCGGTCGTACGGCGGCAGCTTGGATCATGTCATGGTAGCAGTCGGTCTTCACCTATACTGTAGACATAAATTACATGAATCTACGGCTCTAATGCTACTCCAATCCAAATTTGTCAAGCCCAGCGCATGGCTTGATTCTATCCAAGTTTCCGGCCTTACAGTAAGTATACCTGTGGTGAAATTTCCAGACGGTTAAACCTGCCCCCCTTCACTTTGCTGATCATTCAGTGCTTCCCACTCGTATTTTTCTTGATTCAAATACCACCGACTACATGAAGACATTAGTCAACCTCCATGGATACCGGACCACAGCTCGTATTCCTAATGCTTGAAACCGTCTCGAATAAATTAAGGTTACGAATCAAATTGATCACCAGAGACCGGACTTCGCCAAGAATCTGAAGTTGAATTGAGACTATTAGTCCTCGATAGAGGTAATGGAAAGAGGGAAGATAACTAAAATAAGAGAGTATGTGATTGACTTGTTTATATACAGAGAGTGTACTGTTGTAATTACGAGGTCAGATGGATAAGTATGGTGGTAGGATAGTATGTGTAAAGAAGATTGTGGAATGATGTTCCTAGTGGTGGGCGAATGTATTTAGACTTTTTTTTTTTTGCATCAGATTTTAATTGCGTATGCAGCTATCTAGCTATGACACAATATCAGAGAAATTGTACTGAAAAGATGACTCAATATACAAGAAGAGCACTCGTGCCTCGGATTTCATTTGCAAGTACCACTGCGAAGTTATGGCCACTTTTTCTTCACCCCAAGTAATCCCTCATCCGTTAATACCCACCCAGGGGAACGTCTCAAACCCTGAGTTATCCAGGCATGCCTTCGTCATCCACCGAATTTTCTTCGCGCAAAATGTGGTCTTAGGCGTCTCCTTCCAAAGTGGAGTAGGTGCCCAGGCTACTCAAACTATACCGGAGAACACTACCAGGAGGCAGACCACGGCTCCATCCATCGTTGGCTTGTGTTTATAGTGTCCGCTTCACTCTCGCAAGCGAAGTCTTGGCGCGCACAAAGTTCAATTCGAAAAACTTCTCGCCAAAGTTCAAATATTACGCCCGCCAAGATTTTATCCATACTCTGTGTCATCTTGTAAACTTGTCCCAATCCCTCTCAGTTCCATCCCAAAAAACTGTCTCCCAGATTTGTGCGCCACGCTTTGCTTCCTTCGTCGGGTGTAAATATCGGCGTGGGCGTGTATATGGTGGTCAATTTAGGCCAGAGAATAGTCGATGAAAGATGTGGTCATTGAAACGAGGATGTACTAAGTCGTACTTGCAAACTTGATGAGTCTTAGGTAGTAGTTGAACTCGCTGGGAGCGAAAATTTGACATGGCGAAGTATTTTGAATCATTGCCTTGTGGGCCAACTTTTTTGGTATTGCGAAATTTTACTGAGTTGGGCTCAGGGAGAGTATTTCACTCCTAGGTTTGTAGAGGACACCGCGTACAGGTGTTCGTTCTTGCCTTCCCCACAATTTACATTGCCAATGGATATTGATTCAACGCCATCTATTTACCCTCATCTTAGCTAATGGACGTGTATCAGTATCGTATCATTAGGTTACGTGATTATCTTTATATCATAAGCTATTCAAGTTGTGATATGGAGATTCCTAGACTCAGAGTTAATGGGGATACCGTCCAGTCATTAAAAATTTTGATGATGCAAGTGTTATAAACGCGCATTTCACATCAGTAGTTAAATTGTTTGTTTTGTTTTATTCATGTATGTGCTAGGTATAGTGATTCCCGTCGCACTCCTACTGGAGCTTGAGCACGAGTGGGGCCGGGCCGGATCAGGTTGACTGCAATTAAGTACATCTACCTCGTCCCACCTAAATGACCGGACCACCTCAGACTTCACTTATGTGTTGAATCATGTAAAGCCCAACCGTCCAGAGAACGCTCTTTTGACGCGCCGAAGCGCAAGTTCTTCCTCAACCTTAGCCACCACGCGCCCGAGCCCTTAACACCCTCATTGACTCCGAAATATAATTGCCATCCAATTTCTCATCGTTGCTCAAGCCTTGCAGTTTCATTTCGTACCGTTGGGTCGTTCTCGTCATTGAGGATTTGTATAATCCCCTCGGTGTATCTTCCCTTATCTTCCTCCTCTATACACGTCCCGTTTCCATCATGAATTTCCTCATTAGGGCGTGTGTAGGTAGGTGATCTGACGAGTGTGGAGGTGGGTCGCAGGTATAGGCCCGACTGAGAAATGCTTCGTCGCAAATATATGAAGATCTTGAGGAATGTCAGATGTTTGAATACGACCCCCAGACAGACCTTGGCCCATCCGTAAATCGTATGTTGGTAGTAATGTTTTTTTTTTCGACTTTCTTGCGGTTGTGAAATCTCTGTCGACTGATTTTTTGACCAAATTACCGAGTACAACTCATTCAAGCCGAAAATCTACCAAATAAAATTCATTTCATCTGTTTTCGTGACTGTATCTCGGCTCTGGGAGAATATTTCACTCCTGATTCGTGTAGGACACCACTGACAGATGTTCAGTCTTCGTCCTCCAGTAGCAAAATTGTCATTCACGTAGCGTAGCGCGCAAGGCTAAGGAAATGGAACTAGATAAGTGATAGATTAGAAACCCCCGATCGCTATATTCACCTGTAGACCACCCCAAAAGGAGACTAGTTACGGGGCTATCTGGGAGTATTTGGGATTTGTTCATCATTATGTAAATAATTTGCAACATTACAGTAACACTCAAAAAAATATCATGCGCACCCCAAAACAAATTATTGCCATAACCATCTAATTACAGTCTGAGCCCTCTGAGTAGCCACAACCATTCAATTGTAGATACTAAGTGTACATGACCATATACATCACCACCCTTTAATGGCAAGATTTTAAAGTATGGAGTCAAATAGGATTTTTCGGATCAAGGTTTGAATTAATGACAAGCCCCATCAAAAACATCCAAAATCCTTCTGCGATTTACTTAATAGCTAGTTTGTGCTGAATACAAACCAATAATAAGGTAGCGATATTCAAACCTACATGAGTCGTCGACCTATTGAGTAACGATAGTATTTTTTTCTTTAGTGACAGAGCCAGCCCTCCCCATATTCCTCTTCAAGTTTCGCAGCAGGCGATGTGACTTCCGACTGAGCTGGTATTTTGAAGTGTCTTAGCGAGTTCCATAGTACTTGATTTTTAAATGGTTGAACATCATCAAATTTGATGGGCGTATTGTGGTACAAATTCTTATCTCGTTTCGACGTTTCCGAAAAGCTAAAATTAGTCATATACTTTCCATTCTTATTTTTTTGGCGGAATACTAGATAGCCGGGAAGTTGGTGTAAATTTGGAATAGATTCGTAATGATGTGGATCATAGGAGGGTCCAAGACTCCCTTTAGATTTATCAAATCTATTAGGAAATTCTGGAGTTTTATTATCAGATGGGTTGGAATTTATAAGGAGTTCCTTGAATACTTTCATAGTATCTACGAAATCGGCAATGCTGCGTTCGAGGTTACGGACATATCCTGATATCAACCTCTCACTTTCAGGATCATCTCCAATAGCGGTAAGAGGCTTCCACCAATAGTCACCATTTGAGTCAGATCTAGTTCGCTCAAAGCAATAGAGATACCCTCGAAACCAAGCCAATGCATATGTATTAGAACTCATTTTTGCTCTCAAGATTTTGGGGTCTTCGAAGAGAAATTGATTCATACGCATAGATCTGTTAGCAATTATAGTGATATCATGATTTTTTGATTTTGGAGCAAAGCATGCAAATTCTCCGGCTATTCCAATCTTTTTCTGGTAAGCTAGGCTGATTATATCCCTTTCGCGACAGCGACTTTTTAAAAGTTGTTTTGTGGTAATATATTTCACGAACTGGGTTTTACTATGATCCAAAGTATTTAGGCGGTAATTTATAGCTTTGAGACATTGATCTTCTGCTTCAATATCCGCTGATTTCATCATCTCGTGTGATGGATCTATTTGTTCTAAATTTTCGGTGACGCTAACCATTATCTGATCGAGATTAATGACTGCAGAACAGTACGCGACAACATATGTGCCATCTGTCTTTATCTGACTTGGCGACATGTGTATACCGTGATGAGCTGGAGGCACTGGAAACTGTCTTCTCATGGGAACTTGATAAACTCCATAGTAAGAAGAATACATATCTGCGCCAGTGATGGCCATACGTCCTGACAGGGTGGAGAATATGGCGAATGCGCACTCCATCATTTGCAACTTTCTTGAATTTTACTGTCAACTTCGAATAGATCTGACACCACACATTCAAGTTTTGCGTATGATAATGATAATTCCAAAGGCCGAGTATTTAGCTTTTATTGGGTGTCGACGAAGTAAACTTTCTCCGAGTTCGACCTTTGTAAATTAAACCAGTTTGGAACGATGAACAGCTTAACTTAAGGGTAAGCTACGCACCAGAAGGTATTTTAATCAGCAGGGTTAGAAATGTTTTGCTTCTTTGAGGTAGGCTGACGACTGCGCAGAGACGAATACAAAGAGAAGGATACCTAAATCCAAATTTATGCTGACCCCAGATATCTAGGCATGGTAAGCGGCACATTAATGGGCACAAGTCAGCCAGAGGAGCCCCGATCATAATCTTATTTTGCTCCCATGGATTATGGATTCAATCAACTTTTTTGGCGGCCTCTGGGCCAGTGCACGTGGCTATGAGTTCTAATCGTAACCCAGGGGACAAGCTTGGTCGTGAAAACACAGCACGAAGTTGCTATCACAACCATCTCATGTTGACAGGAGAAATCCCCCAACCACTTCTCCTTTTAAATCTCAACGTGTACCAGGCATAGCTTCACAAGACCCAAGATATTTTCCCTGCAAGTCTTGGTATTTTGCTTCAGAGGGAGTTTATGCGTTTAGTAGATGGTTATATGTCACGGGTTTTGAAGAAACACGACTTGTGTGATTGATACAGTACCGCGTGATTAGAGTCCAGAGCGCCTTATGTTTATACGGTTAATTTCTTTCGGCTTCCTTAAACCTTCCTGTAGTATGATCTCTAGATCACAAGGTCCAGCGAGAGGCCGACATTCTTAGACGGTCCAATCTTCGAGCCCGGAAGGCAAGACTGAACACCTGTACGTGGTGCCCTCTACGAACCTGGGAGTGAAATATTCTCCCAGAGCCAAATTCAGTAAAATTTCGCAATACCAAAAAAATTGGCCCACAAGGCAATGATTCAAAATGCTTCGCCATGTCAAATTTTCGCTCCCATCGAGTTCAACTACTACCTAAGACTCATCAAGTTTGCAAGTACGACTTAGTACATCCTCGTTTCAATGACCACATCTTTCATCGACTATTCTCTGGCCTAAATTGACCACCATATACACGCCCACGCCGATATTTACACCCGACGAAGGAAGCAAAGCGTGGCGCACAAATCTGGGAGACAGTTTTTTGGGATGGAACTGAGAGGGATTGGGACAAGTTTACAAGATGACACAGAGTATGGATAAAATCTTGGCGGGCGTAATATTTGAACTTTGGCGAGAAGTTTTTCGAATTGAACTTTGTGCGCGCCAAGACTTCGCTTGCGAGAGTGAAGCGGACACTATAAACACAAGCCAACGATGGATGGAGCCGTGGTCTGCCTCCTGGTAGTGTTCTCCGGTATAGTTTGAGTAGCCTGGGCACCTACTCCACTTTGGAAGGAGACGCCTAAGACCACATTTTGCGCGAAGAAAATTCGGTGGATGACGAAGGCATGCCTGGATAACTCAGGGTTTGAGACGTTCCCCTGGGTGGGTATTAACGGATGAGGGATTACTTGGGGTGAAGAAAAAGTGGCCATAACTTCGCAGTGGTACTTGCAAATGAAATCCGAGGCACGAGTGCTCTTCTTGTATATTGAGTCATCTTTTCAGTACAATTTCTCTGATATTGTGTCATAGCTAGATAGCTGCATACGCCATTAAAATCTGATGCAAAAAAAAACGCTTAAGACAAGTCAACACTTTCAATTGTACAGAAAGAAATTATTCTTGCGTCCGCTGCTTAGACGCCAATCCCCAGCTGAATCAATTATCATTCACTCAGAGCACAAGTTCATGGACCCAGGACCAGAAAATGAACACCTCATTGGCTCGCTACCAGCGCTCGAGCTAGCAACAAAGACCCCAAAGCCAATAGCCTCAAGAGTATTGAAGAGGAACTTTGATAAAGGCCTCTCCAGCTCTACATATGCTAACTCCAAAATTCAGCGCCAAGATATATGGGAATGAGACACACAATCCACCAAAAAGTACAAAAAGGACTGCAACAACGGCTGTAAACTATCCTACATAGTTGTGAACCCAAATAGGACATAAATGGATTAAAAAAAACGGCTGTAAACTTTCCTTAGGGCTTGTCCCTCAGGATCTGCAGCATAAATTTACAATTATCTCAATCGGAAATTTAACCCATAGATTAAGGAATTGATTATGTAGATTTCTAAGTAGTCTTACATGACCTAGGATTCAGCAGAGACTTAAATTTATATCAATCATCCAACGGCTATAAGACCCAAGCCCGACTCAAGGGTCATGGTACGCCTCACTACGCTAAGATTCCTTCCTCGTCGGAACAAAATTGAGAAGTCCCCTGGACTGCCCAGAGATAGTCATGGATACCCGTTTGGTCCCATATAGGATTGCTCTGGTGGCTTTCTCTCCAGAACAAGTCCAGCATATTCTCCAGGCAGCTCTAGCTGTTCAGCCCCTGACTGGAATTATACCAATAGAAGGTCAAGAAAAGCATGCAAATTTCCACTAGGCCCAGACCAAAAATACGTGTACAATCCATCCGGATTTCATGAGGCTCTATCTATTGCCAGAATCTGGTAGGAGCTTGCAGCCGCCAAAATCCAATCAGATTCAATGCATTTCATTTTCTGAAAATGCCGCTCCCGGGAGTCCCCGGAATCTAATGGAATCTCTTGACTGGTAATCTCTAAGCTGGCTTCAGAAAAACCTCCGACCGGTACCTGCTGTCAGGCCTTCCACTATATCAACGCTTGCACACTCTGGGTACGGTGTAGTCACTGTGCGTTTGACCCTAACAATTAACTGTGCCTGATACCACTAAAATGCTTGAATTTCCCCAGTCCTCAGGAGGCGTCACGGTAGTAAGATGGTAGTTGGCGTCTTTTACGGTTAAGCGATAACTGAGCCTCTATAGGCCTTCGTGTAGCTAGATAGTCTTTCCTCTTCTCATCGCAAAACTCAAATATAATACTTTGCCACGCACTTAGTAAACCTGCCCTGTGACATTTCGTGCGATATTTTTTTTCAACACCCAGTCGCAAATACCAGCCAGAAAATTTTCGCTTTCTTTGTTACACAGCGAATTTATATACCCAGCAACCCGCCTGATTCGCGACCCGGTGAATAGATTTAAGAAAGTATCTTTCAGCACAACCTCAATAAGTCCTTTCAATCCAGCCTCAGACCGAAAGATTTACAAGTTCATTTTTCTCATTTTGCCTCTTATTTTATAAAAAATCTAGCCGTAGATGTTATGGCCAGGCATCCTTGAAGAGGTTTCAAGGAGAAGGTTCTCAGGAATAGTGGATAGGAGAAGGTTTCCGAGAAAACTCTGACAGTTAGAGATGGAGGGGCTGGCGTCATTACTATATTTGCCATAGTATTAGTTGAGTCAAGTACTGTCTCGAGTTAGATATAAGGAAGCTGGAGCTGCCACATAGTAGTTCTCCAGCTTCTCAATCTTTCATTCTTTTGATCTTTGATCTCGAAATCTAGCACTTATATAATATCATACTTTTAGATCCTCACAGTCCGATATTCTCAGTCTTCAATTTCGTATTTACATACTCGTACTTGTGTTCACCCTGATCTATCAGCCTTGATCGCTGGCTCGGCAACTCGACTGCTTGACTTTGTGTCTCAACTCTCCTGTAGTTCTCCGACCTTTGACCACCTGGCACCTCGCCGGTTGGATTATATCTGAGTATCCTTCTTTAGCAATTATAATCTGAATAATTATTAGTACATTACCTTCGGCAGACGGCGATCTCCAGTATCCCTAGCGCACGCCGTAACAGTAGATCTCCAGAATGACTACTGCAAACAATGAACTCGGACAGAGAATCAGAGAATCTTTTACTTCTCGCTTCCCAAATTTATCTGGAGTTCTCGCTGAATACGATTTTACTCACACTCTTGTGAATAGGCCCTTTTTTCCCTCAAAATTAGCGGAAATTTTGAATGTACTCCCAAATCCTAATCTGGATGACCCCGCAAAGGCCATTTTCGCCATAATCCTTGCATTTGAAGATGGATTTGAGAAGCTTAGCCTTAAAGCAAGTGATAATGAGACGGCGTACAACGAAGAGCGTTCGCGGAATGCAAAGGCACGCAATGCTCGTTTAGCAACAGAAAACGAAAAAGATGCTCTTCGCGCTCAACTCGAAGCTGATAGACCTACACTCACAAATACTCGTGTCGAGTTATCAGATTCTCTGGGAAAGAAACTTACAGCAGAAACCCAGCTCCAATTTGCCTTGCTTCAAAATGCCCAGAACCACCCATTAGGAGAAGGCATAAATGCTTAAGTTCCAACTGCTCGTAGAACTCAAAAAGACCCAGATAAGTTCACAGCATCGAACAACGAGAAGAACCCTGTCTAGTGCCAGGAAAAATACGAGACATTCAAGACATAAGTGCAAGGAATAATCTCTATTGATTCTGCATGTTTCCCCACAGAGGCATTTAAGATTTTGTATATATGTGGCTCAATGGATGACCATGCCTGGGATGCAGTTTGTGATGGTCAAAAGTGTCGAACTAATCGAGACCCGCATATGAGGCTGAATAAGGCTGATAAGGAGGCACACGCAATCATCCGTGCATTACACATTGTGTCTATTATTATCCCCCTGCAGTCATTCTTTGTTTGTTTGTATTTAGGTTATCATCTGGAATTATATACTATAATTGGTTATGCCTGCATTTTACTGTTTGCGATATTAACGCTCATTATGTTTTATCTTGTATTTAAGATTAGATAGCAAACAATGTTTGTAAGACGGGATGGGGAGATTACATGGTCTGGACGATGCAAACTTACTGAAAGAACACGAGCGAACTTGTACTTAAACAGAAGTAAGATCATGGAGGATAGAGCAATCAATCATCTTTCTTTCCCTTCTCTCTGAGAAAATATCAAAGTCCCAATCTTGTGACAGTTATCAGCACCATTTGCATCTATACCAGCATCAAGGTACTTCATCATCTTCATCATCTTCATCATCTTCATCATCTTCATCATCTTCATCATCTTCATCATCTTCATCATTTCTGTTACGAAACTTCACAATGTATAATACGCAAAAGAATGAGGAAACATTTTCCAAAAAGATACATTTGGTTGATCAATCTATGTGGTTGCCATGGATAAATATCATCAAAGCAAAAGCAACAAGGGGTTCTGGACCCGGAGTTTGGCAATATATTGATCCAAGTAAGACTGTTCAGCCCAATCTTCCTGAATTGCCATTGGAACCTCAGCCAAGAGACGTCAAGCCGACTGCACAAACAATCCTAGACCTCGATGCAGGAGAATTCACAAAATTTCAATATCTAGAGAACCGTCATGTCATGACAGTTAAAAGTAGGAATGATATCGTTAAGTCCATCCAAGACATTGATAGTTACATTATGGGCAGTATTAACTTTGAAAACGAGCTTTGGACTCGTAATGTGCACTCGACGTGGGGCCTTCTCAGAGCGCTTCAAAAAATGTTGGCTCCGACTGATCACTCGGTAAAATTTGAGATATTAAACTCATATAACGCACTTAAGAGGTATAATAAAAATCAATCCGTTGACAGATTTTTGTATGAATGGGAAAGGGTATATGGACTTGCCACCACCATTAACTTACCAGATGTATTCGAAGAACGCCCGTTATATGACTTCGCACTAGCACCTGAAGAGATTGATCAATCATATGCGACTAATCTTGAACTAAGAGTAGACGAAAATGTTAGGTTACGCTCAATTGATAACTCAATCGAGCCAATTAAGCTAGAAAATGCTATTGAGGAATTCAGGCATTATTTTAACAGACATCAGGCCTCCCGTCGGATATCAATACCTGCTTCGTTTGCAACAACGCACAATGGGGTAAAACCAGCTCATAAAGCTTGTGTGTGTGGAAGTAGTCATTTATTCAAAGAATGTTATTACCTGAACCCAGATCTGAGACCTTTAGGATGGATAGGGAAAGACGCCACATACCATGAAATTAACCGAGCATTAGCTGATCCTCGAAGAATCAAGATTAAAACATTAATTGAAAAAACTTTGAAATATGACGGTAATATAAAAGGAACTGGTACTACGGTTAATCATCAACTGGTGAAACAGCCATTGTCAAAAGTCATCGAAAGTAGGCCGCACACTGAAGAACTCCAAAATTCCTTTCAAAACAATCATATGAATTTTGCAGCACTTGCAGCAACCAAATCTGCTCATACTCTAAAAGATTCCTGGATTCTAGATGGAGGATCCAATATTCATATTTGAAATGATGCAACCAAATGGGGATTTCAGGTTGTAAAGCAAGCTAGGAATGAGGTCGTCCGAGCAGGAAATTCAGCAATTCCCATTGAGGCTTATGGTAATGTTAAAGTAAAAGTTGATACACCTTCAGGGAAAAAACATATCGCTTTATACAACGTTGGATTGGCCCAGGGATTCCTAACCAACATTGTATCAATGCAACTGCTCAACCGACGGGGTTTTCATTGGAGTAGTCGGATACCCACTAGACTGGAATGTGAGGACGGCTCTCTCGCTTGTACTTTATATCAAGATGGCGAACATATCTTGTTTAATGATCTCAACAAAAATTTTATTCAAAATACTACTCTCATGGCTACGTTAGCATACAATCCGAAATTGCGAACACTTACCGAAGCTGCGCTACATCGAATCATGTCACACGTGAGTCCAGAAGTAATTTCAAGTATTAATGGGCCTGATCATGGTATAAACATTGATAAGTCTGTTCCTGCACCAAAAACTTCGAAATGTGTTCCTTGCTCTCTAGCAAAATCTAAAAATATAATCTCTAGAAAATCAGGGTCAGAGATCCCACGGAGTGGTCAACCTTTCCATACAATATGTTGGGACGCAATGGTAGTGGAGGAGGCTTACAATGGAAATAGATACGTTAGCCATTTTTTTGTCCTGACAGTCACTTTAATTTCATCTTTCCTTGTCATTCAAAATTAAATTTCAGACATTCATTACAAACGGTTATTCAAGTTATAAAAACTCAATGGAAACGAAATATTCATATATTTCGCCTCGATGGCGAGACTTCATTAATTCAAGAATGCAAAACCCTCGTTAGAGATCATGGAATTATTTGTCAGGTATCAGCTGCTTATACTCCTGAGCAGAATGGTTCTACCGAACGCTCCGGAGTGGTGATAATGACTAAGGCTAGAGCAATGGGATTAGAAGCATCTTTACCTACTAATCTATGGCCTGAAACAGTGGTTACAGCAGGGTACATAGCAAATAGAACACCAATTCGACAGCTGGGATGGAAAACTCCCTTCGAAGTTGTTCATGGAGTCAAACCAAGCTACGCACATCTCCATGTTTTCGGTTGTAGAGCATACGCTCTCGACAAAAATGTCCCTAATTCAAAGAAACTTAACTCGCGAGCACACTTAGGACATCTTGTGGGTTATGATTCAACAAATATATATAAAATCTGGATACCAAGCAAACAGAAGGTAATCAGAACGCAGGACGTTACCTTCGACGATAGCGTATTCTATAACCCAAAAGACTTGGACCTAGGAGCAGTTCTGAGTGAATCAGCTGAAAAAATCATTCAAGCAATCGAAATGCCAGAATGGAAAGAATTAGTTATTGAAAATGTGAGAGAACATAGCAACGTTCTTGTGGAAGTACCTTCTAATCCTCAAGAAAATTTTGATAATAACCTGGAGACAATCTGTGTAGAAAACTTACCAAAATCTAGCGAGCAAGATCAAAATTTCTATCCCACTCCAAGCTCAACGCCATCAACGTCAAGAGTGCTAGAGCAAATGAGTAACAGCTATTCATCGAATTCGAATTCGGATTCAGATAGTCGCACAACTCCTGGAGAGATGGTTAAACTAGAATTCAAAAATTGCGTTGATAGCAGTATCAACGAGAATAATATAATTCCAGGGAAAAGGATCCGGAAGCCAAGAAATTTCGTCATGTTTCACAATTCTTTTGCTGAAGCAAAGAATTTAATCAAGCCTACTAAAATCCACCGAAAAAATCTTCCCAAAGCTCCCAAGAATCGTAGAGAAATGCTCCAAAATGAGTACTCAGCCGGGTTTAAGGCAGCCGAATTAAAAGAATTTAACACTCTGTTTGAGAAAAATCTCTGTACAAAAATTAATGAGCAAGAGCTTATAAATTTGCAAAAGGAAGGCCAGCTGAATACGGATCAAAAATCTTTACCACTCATGTGGGTATATACATACAAGTTTGACGCGGATGGATATTTATTGTCTTTCAAAGCGCGCCTTGTTGCAAGAGGAGATTTGAGCAACACCGCAGAAGAAACTTACGCAGCTTCGCTAGCCGCTCAGGTTTTTCGTGCGATAATGGCAATATCCGCTGTATATAGCTATAAAATCCGTCAGTACAATATAGTTGCAGCTTACACCAATGCCGACCTTCCAAAGCCAATCATAGCAAGCTTGCCAGATGGATTTGAGAAAAAAGGGCACTACTTACTTATCAGAAAAGCCCTCTATGGACTTCCAGAATCGGCATTACTCTGGCAGAATCATCTCCAATCAACGTTTATAGATTTAGGCCTCTCGCCTATGCCAGGTGTTAGTTGTCTATTTAACAGTCCTCACCTAATTGTTTTATTCTATGTAGACAATATCATAGTAGTCTACCATGAAAGAGATAGTGTAAAGGCTGAAGAATTTGAAGAGAATATGATGAAAAGGTATCAGACTAAGCCGTTGGGACAAATCGATCACTTTCTTGGTATCCGAGTAACTAGAGACGAACTTCTAAGGAAAGTTTGGCTCGTACAGGACGCGTACATGGACACAATTATAAGTGAATTCAACATCAACGTTGAAGGAATTAAAGTTCCATTAACACCCTTACCAGCCACGCCTTTGTATCGGAATCCCGGTCAAGCCACGGCCAGGGAAATACATAGGTATCAAAAAAGAGTAGGAAAACTTAATTACCCGGCAGTTATAACTCGGCCCGACATCGCTCAAGGTGTATCTAAACTCTCTGAATTTTTACAAAATCCGTCGAAAGAACACATGGAAGCAGCTGAACATATGATGCTTTATCTTATCGGAACAAAGTATAGGGGTATCGAATATGATGGAGGATTATCAAGTACAAACAGTCAAGCATTTGTCGCATCAAGCGATGCATCTTTCGCAGACGATCCAGAAACAAGGTGCAGCTCTAGTGGGTTTTGCTTCCAACTTTTTAATGGAATGATCCACTGGAAAGCAATAAAACAAAAAACCGTTACAACATCAAGTACCGAGGCCGAGCTTCTGGCCCTAACCGTTACGGCGAAAGAATACTTGTGGTGGACGCAATTTTTCAAAAATCTTAACCTTGAGATTGAAGCACCTGTTATTCTATGTGATAATCAGCAGACACTCCGATTGTTGCAGAAAGAAACCCCTAAACTTGCAACAAAATTAAAGCACGTCGATATCCATCAATGTTGGCTCCGGCAAGAAGTCCAAAGCGGTAGGATAAAAGTTAAGTGGATTGAAACAACAAAAATGATTGCTGATGGA
The DNA here is from genome assembly GCA_900239735.1 of Blumeria hordei DH14. NCBI lineage: Eukaryota > Fungi > Ascomycota > Leotiomycetes > Helotiales > Erysiphaceae > Blumeria > Blumeria hordei. The sequence goes on along the minus strand of OENG01000018.1, from coordinate 7,307,453 downwards.
TTCACCAAGGCACTCCCAGCTCAAAGACATCGTATTTTTATCAAACAAATGAATCTAGTGGATGTAAATATTAACGATTCAAATCCAAGCTCAGATCAAGCCCCTTAAATGATCATATCTGACAGCCTCGCGCCTCTGGTGTCGAGCCTGGGGGGGTATGTCGAGCTAATCGAGACCCGCATATGAGGCTGAATAAGGCTGATAAGGAGGCACACGCAATCATCCGTGCATTACACATTGTGTCTATTATTATCCCCCTGCAGTCATTCTTTGTTTGTTTGTATTTAGGTTATCATCTGGAATTATATACTATAATTGGTTATGCCTGCATTTTACTGTTTGCGATATTAACGCTCATTATGTTTTATCTTGTATTTAAGATTAGATAGCAAACAATGTTTGTAAGACGGGATGGGGAGATTACATGGTCTGGACGATGCAAACTTACTGAAAGAACACGAGCGAACTTGTACTTAAACAGAAGTAAGATCATGGAGGATAGAGCAATCAATCATCTTTCTTTCCCTTCTCTCTGAGAAAATATCGAAGTCCCAATCTTGTGACAATAAGTCTATCACTACTAGTTTGAGTGACTCCTCGCAATAGCAATGGCAGAATGAGAATGCGCTTTGGACTGACCTCGACAGTCGATATATTCGTTTAAATTCGGCAACACTCGCAAGAAATACATTGGACAGTTATTTTCAAGACACCCCGAGGAATGGTACTCGACCATACGGTGAATGGAAAGCCGAATTTATCACGCTTTCTACCAGTGCCAAACTAGGTCCTCGGGAAAAAGTTGACAGATGGCGTCGATTCATTTGTGCCGACATCAAGAGGATACTCCGGTCTCAGGTAAACAATCCAAGCGATGAAGATTTTGACACATGGGTAGTCAGATGGGACAAGATTGTGCGAAATCAGCTCCAAGAGTCTCACTATGATTCTCTCAATCACTCTCGCGGTTTAAATACGAAGGAATAGTTCAATGAACCGGCCGAATTCTCATCAGATATTTCAAATGCTGTTTTCGGACCCAATCCCCACGATGACCCTATGGATATTAGCCGATTGCAGATTTCTGATAGTGAAAGACAGCGCCGGCGCAGCCAAGGTCTTTGTCTAGCCTGTGGTCAGAGTGGCCATATTGCCCGAGACCACCATCGAAAGTTTAACCCGATTCTGATGCCGAAACGTGCCAATTATACATCAGTTCACAATAGGAAAAATCTTCAAGACACAGAGTTTAGTTTAGTTTAGTTTCATTTGAATTTGAATTTGAATTTGAATTTGAAATCTTTTACGTGACAGGTAGAACCTAACATCTATTTAGACGTGACACGGGTAGATGGGCTCTGAAAGCTCATTGCTACCTACATGACAGGCAGTGGAGCCAGAAGCGACAAAAGAAAAGAAATAAAACAAAAGGAACAGTATATGTCTGAGTTATGGTGCCCTGCGCCGCATCCCTATCTTCCACACCCATCTCCTCTCGGGTCAGAAACAATCTCAGTGTGGTCACCTCCCACCCTGTTCATTCTTCGGCAGACTATAACATCTGCTTGTAGTTAAGAATTGAATGAACTTCTGCCATCCCTTCTCCCCTATCATTTCCCTGGCCCCAGGTGGGGCCATTTTCTCATAGCTTCTCCAACGTAGCAAAGCAGGTCGGCACTCTGAAAAATGCCAGGGCCTTTTCTCGCGGCCGCAAACGCATTTCAGATCTTCATGTTCGCGGTTGAAACGTCGATGGTAGTCGGCGTAGTCCCCGTGGCCTGTTCTCGCCGCAATGAGACGATGATACGGCCATCTTGGTAAAGCTGGTTCCGGTGGTCTTTTGCAACGCATGAACAGGTCCACATCTTTGTACCGTTTCGGTCAATGCTTCTGCCACCACTCTTCTACGAGTTCTTGGCTGCGCAGTTTAATCCACCTCCCTAGTGCCGCAAAGGTTAGATCTTGATCTTCTCCACTGGGCGCAGCTGAGGTTAGTGACCGGTTATTGGGAGCTCCCAAGGCTGATTTGGCCAGCTTATCGGCCTCTTCATTGCCTTGGATCCCCACATGACCGGGTATCCAGCGTATTTCCACACGCTTATTGTGTCTCAGCGACGAAAACTTGTCCACCGCTGACTGAGAGGAGTTAGATCTTCCTCTTTCGAGCGCCTGGGTGGCCGCTTGGTTGTCAAGAAGAATGCAGATCAGTAAGTCTTCTCCTACCTCTATTGCAGCCTTTAAGGCTTTCATGGCACCCACAACTTCTGCGTCAAATACCTCTGCTCCAGGAAGTGGACCGGAGCCACTTGCAACTAGCTTGCCTCCTTGGTATACTACATACCCCCAGGCTGACTTTCCGGGACCCGATGATGATCCATCAGAGAAAGCGAAGACTGTGTTAGCTGGACGGGAAGCTAACCACTTCTTTATGCATCCAGACCTATCTTCATTTTCTCGACTACATGGAATAGATGCTGGGGTGCCACGTGGGAAGTATAGCTTTCCCGGGCCTTCGGCTGTCGGAACTCGACGCACACTCATTTGTAGGCGTGTCATGTACCGTTCTGGTTGTCTGAACAAACGATCTCTTTGTCCCGATCTAAGACCTAAGCGTCTTATTGTCTCTTTCGGATCCTCAGCCGCTCGAAGGGCTAGAGGGTGCTGTCATGGTTCTTATTATGACTCTCCATAAAAGGGTGAAAATGTGCCTAAGCAGCGGTGGGGGGTCTAGTTGTCATAGTAACCCAATTGTACAGGAATGGAAAGGACTGGTGTTGTTATTGACACTAGCGTCGAGCTAGTCCGAGGAGACCCTTAAGTAGTCCTCGTTGTTGAAATATCATATATCCTCGAATGCCAAGGATAACTCATTTGTAAGTCCGGCTAATTAGGTTATCAAATTCACCTTCCTATATCATTGTCATCAGCACATTCCTCACGGAAAGTTTAACGTACATTGGCATTTATTTCACACTAGCATTCCAGCAGATGACTGTGTCTCAAATGCAGGTTATAGTTCTCTCGGATCTATTACCGACACACATGTATTTAGCTTTATATTCCTGGCTCATATATCTGTACTTATATAGATTTACATCTACAGGGATCATAATTTATGATCCATGGAGATTGATAAATACTGGTCAAAAACCTCAGTTGATAAGATATGCGCACATGCAATCTCACTCTTATCAGCTCAGTTTACTCAGAACCATACATCTCAATACACTTGTTTCCAGTCAATTCTTCCTTCTACAACTTCATACAATACTTACTGTATCGGTCTAACCGCCGACACTGATTCCGCTATAACCTCCATACTCGCTCAAGCTCATAACTTTAACACTCGTTCACGTCTTTAGAGGGCGTGCGACGTTTTGTTAGATTTCCGTATCTTGTTTGCATCCTATCTTGTCTACGTTCCATCTTACGTATCTTGTTCATATCTTGACCCGTGACTTCTATCTTGAATACTCTCTCGCCCCGTAACATCACGTCGCACCTCTAAAAACCTTGACTCACTATGACCGACTCTCCCATCACATTCACCTGCGCATCAGACTTTCTCTCACATCTCCCAAAAGTGGATGAAGCTACTCGAAAAAAATTAATGACAGAAATTTTCGAAACAGGCTCTAATCTTCAGGTCGAAACCCAGAGCTTAAAGAAAAATATATCTCAAATAGAGCAACAGAGAACCGAAATCCTTGCTATAAACTCCGAACTAAGGCAAGAACTCTTGGAACTGAGAGCCACGCACACAAAGTTATTGCAGGCTTCGGCAGTGAATAATTACAAACTGAAGGAATCTGAAGGTCTGGTGGAGACTCTTCAATCACAAATCTTGGACAATCAAAGGATTGGGCCAGTGGGAACCCCACAATCTGAACTTTTCTGTATTGATGAGAAGTTTACCGGCCGAGATAAGGCTCAATATCCTTCATTCCAGCGACAGATTAAGATAGCTCTGGCCCAAAATAAAGACAGGTATAATTCACTTCAGTCTCAGATATCATTGATCTACCAAAATTTGGGACCAGGGCCAAAATCTTTCCTGGATCGATATTTGTCCGAGGACGGCTTGTTTATTTTTGAGTCTCTCCGCTCGGTATGGGATGTTCTAGATGTTTCCTACCGGAACCCAAACGAAGAGGAAGAAGCCCGGGACTCTCTGAGTCGTTTACGCCAATCTAGTCAATCTTTCGGTACTTTCTTGTCGGAATTTCAACGCCTTCACAATTTTTCCGGCATAACAGATCCTAAGACTTTAATCTCATATATGCGCAATGGAGTGTCGAGCGAATTGCGAATATGTATCGGACAACACCAGGACATTCACAAGAATTATGACTTTGATGAATATGTTAACCTGTGCAGAGATTGTGTGGTTCGACTTGATCTTGAACGCCCGGCTCACTACTTAGATCGTGGTACAAATCATAGTGCACCTAGACCTAATTACCGAGACCAAGGCTCAGAATTTCGAGGGCCTAGTCCGGCCTTCATTCGAAAGCCAGCTCCCCGACCCCCTATAGCCTTTGAGGCTAGCAATACATCTTCTGGAGGTGATCCCATGATACTGGACAAATTTAATATGTCACATTTGGGTCCGGATGGCCGACTCACACGAGAGGAACGTTTCAGGAGATTTGAACTGGGATTATGCATGAGATGTGGAAAATCAGGTCATCAGGCAATTGGCTGCAACACTAGGAATAGAGGTATGGTCAACCAGCTCTACATGGAGCCAAATATTCCAAGAGATCCAGAACAACAGTTAAAAGATTAGATCAGGATCATGGTCACGATTCTGGTGGCTCTAAATGTATGATAATGAAATCAGAATTAATTATATCATCATTATCCGAACCATCCTTGAAAAAATTAAACTCACTTGTATTTTCTTGTCAACTTATATCTGATAATAAGATAGTAAACTCATGTGCATTTATTGATTCCGGTGGTAATGGTTATGGTTTCATTGACATCTCATTCGTGCAATTACACTCTTTAAAATTAATTAAACTGGAAAATCCACGCACCTACGAGTTGTGGACGGCAGAAGCTCGTCAGCAGGTATGGTGACTCATTTCGTGATGGTCAAACTATCTATATCCAACCATACCGAAGTTTCCCGCCTATTTGTCACTAAGTTAGGCCTATTCCCTATTATATTGGGTCATGGATGGCTATCTCGACACAACCCTAGCATCAATTGGTCGACCAACTCTATGTATTTTTCGTCACCTTATTGCTCAAAATCTTGTATCATGCCACTCAAGCCCAGTCATTCGGGCCGTGTAATTATCAAAGCGATAAAAGGACTGAACGCTGTCAACCTTGTCTCATCTCTCAATATACCCGATCGAGAGACACATATCGACCACCTTGACATTAAAATGATAGGTGCTACCCCTTTCAATCATCTAGTAAATCAGGATTCTACCGAAGTTTTCACTTTATCTCTCTACGCTATAGATCAAGCTCTAATCGAAGATGAGGCCAAAGAAATTCAAGTCGGATTACCTCAGTGGCTCCATCACCAAACTACGGCTTTCTCTAAACTGGAATCCGTGAGCTACCTCCACATCGCCCGATCGACCATAAAATAATGCTTAAGGATGGTTCTCAGCCCCCTTTTGGAAAACTCTATGGTATGTCCCGCGAAGAACTTGGAGCCCTTCGTGAATGGTTACACGATAATCTTTCGAAAGGTTTTATTCAAGCAAGCTCTTCTCCTGCAGCCTCCCCAATATTATTCGTAAAAAAGTCTGATGGGGGACTGCGACTCTGCATGGATTATCGCGCGTTAAACGCTATTACTGTCAAAAATAGATACCCTATTCCTCTCATCACAGAAACTCTCGATCGATTATCTAAAGCCCGCTATTTCACTAAACTTGATGTGATCTCGGCATTTAATAGGATTAGAATAGCGAAGGGGGATGAGTGGAAAACCGCGTTTGCACCCGCTATGGGTTATTTGAGTCACTAGTAATGCCGTTTGGTCTAACTAATGCCCCTAAGTACTTTTCAGAATTATATTAATAGCACGCTCCAGGAACATCTTGACGTATTCTGTACAGCATATTTGGACGATGTCCTAATATACAGTAACACGCTAGAGGAACATCGAAGCCACGTTAACTTGGTTCTAGACAAGCTTCAAACTGCAGGGCTTCAATTGGATATCAAGAAATGCAAATTTGAAGCTACAGAGGTAAAATATTTAGGACTAATTATTTCCTGTCGAGGCATTGAAATGGACCCAGTCAAAATTGAGTGTGTCAAACTCTGGAAGACCCCGTCATGTGTCAAAGATGTTCAGGCTTTCCTCGGGTTCGCTAACTTTTACCGTCGCTTCATCAAGGAATTCTCTCGTGTAGCACTTCCACTAACTGAACTAACCAAGAAAAGTACATTATGGCAGTGGTCCACAGAATGCGAGAAAGCATTTGTTTCTTTAAAGGGAGCTTTCACCAAGTCACCTATTCTGAGACACTTTGATCCTGATCGCCAGTGCATTGTTGAAGTCGACTCAAGCGACTGGGCTCACGGTGGTATCTTGTCCCAGTACGACGATGAGGAAATTCTTCATCCGGTAGCTTTCTTCTCAGGTCGCTTACAGCCATCCCAAATTAACTATGAAATTTACGACAAAGAACTCCTAGCAGTAGTCACGCTTTTGAACACTGGCGCCCAGAGCTTCAAAGCACAATACATCCCGTAATAGTTATCTCTGATCACAAAAATTTGGAGTATTTTATGTCCACAAAAACACTTAATAGACGTCAAGCCCGATGGTCAGAATTTCTATCCAGGTTCAACTTTGTTATAACCTATCGACCTGGTAAACTAGGAGGTAAACCGGATGCACTAACCAGGCGATCTGAGGACCGCCCGTCAGATAAGGAGGATGAGCGTCTCTCTCAACAACTCCAGGTTGTGCTCAAGCCTCATAACCTCGATCCCATAATAGTCCACAACCTCAAAAATAATCTAGAACTCTCTCAAATTTCACTTCAAACTCCTATTCATTCACTCACTACTTCCGAACAGATTGAAAGTCTCATTACGGACGGGTACAAAGTAGATAAATCTCTCCAGAAATATATCCAGATCCTGCAAGGCCCAGGCCCTCACCGGTCTAAACATCTTGACCTCTCCCGATGTAGTATCAAAAATAAACGGCTGTATTATGACAATTTGATTTATATTCCAGATATTCCAGACCTTAAACTCCTTTTAATAAAGAGTTGTCACGATCATCCTAGTGGGGGCCATCATGGTAGAAATAAGGTTTTCGCAGAAATTTCTAGATATTACTGGTGGCCCAACATGCTTCAAATCATCTCTCAATACACAAATAATTGTCATATCTGCAAGCGAATAAACCCATCAAGACTTAAATACCAAGGACTGCTGAAACAGCTTCCCATACCCGAACGACGCTGGCGGGATATATCTGTGGATTTTATTGGGCCCTTACCTGAGTCGGAAGGTTATGATTGTATCATGGTTGTTGGCTGTCGACTCACGAAGGCACGCCATTTCATTCCTTGTAATACAAATATTGATGCAATGGGTACTGCAAAACTATTTTATCGGCATATCTGGAAACATCATGGGTTTCCGGAATCAATTGTATCAGATAGAGGTCCGCAGTTTGTAGCAAAGTTTTGGCACGCTGTTTGTGAGCGTACAGGAACGAAACTTCTCTTTTCAACTGCATGGCACCCGGAAACTGATGGCCAAACAGAACGATTTAATGCCATCCTAGAATGCTACTTACGAGCATATTGCAACTATCAACAGGATGACTGGGTTGATTGGCTTCCATCTGCAGAGTACAACGCGAATAACACCGAATCAGAGACGACTAAGGTAACCCCATTTTTCGCTAATTCAGCTCAGCACCCCAGGTCAGCAATAACTCCATATCACCAGTTGAGTCCTACCGCGTCCAAATACTCAAAAATTCAAGTAAATTTAGGAAACAAGTTTGTTGATCAGATGAATCAATTAAACGATTTTCTTCGAGTAAATATGAGAGCTGCCCAGGCCTTCTACGAAAAATTTGCAAATCGTCACCGCTCTTCAGCTCCAGGTTATCAGGTTGGGGATAAGGTATTTGTTAGTGCTCAAAATATAAAGACCAAAAGACCATGCAAAAAGCTAAATTGGAAAAATTTAGGACCATTCGCAATCTCAAAAAAAATAGGTAGTCATAGTTATCAGTTGCACTTACCTGATGACTTGAGATCAATTCACCCAATCTTTCACATAAGTCTTCTTAGACCAGATCCAAACAACCCTATTTCAGGACAAGTAAACGAGCCCAATCCGCCCATTGAAGTCGATAAATCTGGAGAAGACTTATACGAAGTTGACGCTATTGTAGGATCTAGGCGCCTAAAAGACAAAGGATTTCAATATCGAGTGAAATACACGGGACAATACAAAACTTCATGGCAACCCTTATCTGATATTGTTTCAGGAGATTCCGATAAACTTGTCCAAGCTTTCCACAAAGCAAATCCTCGGAGAATCAAACCTACGGAAAAAGAATACGCCGAAGCCATTGCAGACGCAAATTTAGGATAACTGTTGAGACAACAGTCGTAGAAGGGGGAGCTGCTGTCATGGTTCTTATCATGACTCTCCATAAAAGGGTGAAAATGTGCCTAAGCAGCGGTGGGGGGTCTAGTTGTCATAGTAACCCAATTGTACAGGAATGGAAAGGACTGGTGTTGTTATTGACACTAGCGTCGAGCTAGTCCGAGGAGACCCTTGAGTAGTCCTCGTTCACGTCTTTAGAGGGCGTGCGACGTTTTGTTAGATTTCCGTATCTTGTTTGCATCCTATCTTGTCTACGTTCCATCTTACGTATCTTGTTCATATCTTGACCGTGACTTCTATCTTGAATACTCTCTCGCCCTGTAACAGGTGCCAGATATCCATTCTTCGCATGCGAGCTGCAGACTGTAGCATCTTTTGATGAAGAATTATTGATGCCGGGGGTATTCCCGCTTCACGATGAAGAGCGCCATTGGGAGTGGTACTCTGATAGCTTTCATTATTGTTTTGTCCAGTAGAGATATATGCCAGCCTACTCCAGTGCCGACTTCTTTATCTCGCAGTGTGGTTATTTGAGTGAGACCTGGCCACCACGCTTCTGCCCCGTATAAAGCTGTGCTCAGAACGCATGCGTGTACCGCACGAATCAGAGGACCGGGTGCTGCACCGCGTTGAACTCCGTTTATATGTCGTAAGAAATGTACTAGACGATTAGCTTTTTCAGTCCATTTCTGTACATGATGCTTGAAGTTTAGCTGGGTATCAAGCCAGACTCCTAGCCACAAGATATGAGGTGACGGTTTGATCCGGCGATCTTTCACCAAGATGGAGAGATCAGCCGCGTTGATTTTCTTTCTGTGACGCCCCGACATTTTAGTGGCCACGTGGTCTTCGGTCCAATAGTTGGTAAGCTGACACATGGTCAATCCAGGAATTCCAACAACTAGTTTCACACACACGAGCCTTGTGTGTGACAGATTACAATACGAAAGGTTTGTCATGGATATTGGTTTTCATGCGAAACCCTTGGGTTGTAGGCAATGAGGGACAGGAGGTTTCGTGTTGGCAACTTTATTTGAACAGTTGAACCTCCTATGTACATATACAGATTCATATCCTCCTAGATACTTTTCTCTTTAGTTTAGAATCTTATGATTTGAGTCCACGCCAGCTTTTGACCACTCGCCAATCGTCTTTTGTCCCTCGAGTTTCCACACTTTCTAGGCCCTCCTCCGGTCACTAGAAGTTCTGACTTTGCTGGGTCAAAATCAATCCTGTGTTCTCTTGCGAGAAGAATTAAGCTGTAGAGGTCGTCTTGAGCTGCGGAGATAGCATCCGCCGCGGTGTTTCCAATTCTGACAATAGCTACATCATCAGCATAACCAAACCTACTCGTTAGACCATGATCATCAAAAAGCACAGCGATGTAGAGCATGAAAAGAAGTGGCGATAGTGGCGATAGTGGCAAGCCCTGAGGTACTCCACATTCCAGTATCTTCTCTTCTGTGATTCCACCACGGTATTTGACCTGAACCTTTGGTTGGCAAAGAAATGTCTGAATGAACCGGCACAAGGATCGTGGCCAGCCTTGTTCTCGAAGGCGTTTGAGCAGTCGGTTATGAAGGACTGCGTCAAATGCACCTTGAATGTCGAGTGTGACCATAGACGCACACTTACCACTTCTCATGGCTGCCTCAGCATCATGGATTACACAGGATGCAAGGTCGACTGCAGATCGTCCTGGTACGGAGCCGAATAGTTGTGGGTGAACGACTTGGTGACTTATTGTCAGCCATGCCATTCTCTTACCTACTAGACGCTCAAGTCCTTTGCCTAAGCTCGACAACTGTAACGGCTGTTAAGCCTAATTATCCCTGTAGCCTACACTAGCTAGCGCAGGCAATTAGATCAATGGTGTCATCCAGAATCTTCTAGGAAGTTGTTGAAGAATCCAAACAATTCTGGTCATAGAGGGAATCCTATGGAAGGAGGAGTATTCTGGATTATATATATTTGTAGTCACTAGCTGTTAGAATTCTCTCTCTAGAGAATTATAATTAAGATACTGTACCTACAAGATCGCCCATGCATTTTGTTATGAAACCGTGACAACAACAGAGATATTGGTTGCCAACCCTTGGCATTTGACAGTTTCTACCCGGCTTTGGAAGAAGCACAACTTCTGCCACCCTGAAAGCCGCAGGAAAGTAGCCGATTTTTAGACAAGCCTGGTAAAGATCTTTCACGAGAGGTCCTAGATGGGACCAGCATGCTTTAAGTAACCGTACCGTTATCTTGTCCGCTCCCGGTGCCGTATTGTTGACGGAGACAGTGGCGCTTGTCACATTGTCCAGTGATAATTCCGTATCCCATGGAATACGTTCCTCCTGTCCGTTCTCCCAGATAGAAATGTCGTTCTCGCCGCTAAACCTAGCCAAGAGAGTGTCTCGTAGCGCACTAGCTCGCTCTCGCGGGTCAGATAGCCACCGGTTTTCGTCAATCTGCAGAGGAGGGGGCTCAGCAGCTGGTCGAGGCTTAGCCCATCTCATGAGCTTGAATACCTGTGCGTCAGTAGTCACTGCCTCTACTTGCCTCTTCCAGTACTCTCGCTTGGCTTTTCGCACCACGGCTCTAAGGCTCTTGCGGGCCTCTTTTGCGAGGTCAGGGTTGTCTCTCGCTGCCTTGTACTCTTGCCATTCTGTGCGACATTCATTGGTCCACCATGGCCCAGTTCTTCCGCTTTCGATGGCTGGGACTTTCCCTGCAATCTTGAGCGCATCTCCAAGTGCTTGTAGGAGATCATTTGTGAAGTGTGACGGTCTTAAAGTGGCGTTTTATTCAAACTGAACTCAGAGCTAGATACAAATGAAAATCTTAAAGTAACGAGAAGAGACATGACTGAAAGCCGCCTATTTATTTACAAGACTATGATCTCGTTCCCTCATTTCATACCATTCTCAAAATAGATCATGACCTGTCCTCCGACAAGCACCAGCATCTCCGTCTATTTTAATTTAGCTTCATTTTAATGTTACCAATTTTAGTTATTAAAATAGTTATGATGCATGTGGCTTAGATGACTCACGACTGGTGTTCGAGTCGTCCTGTCTGCAATCTAAATTTGTCATTTAAGAATTGATTTGCATGAACTGAGCCAAGGCCTATACTTGGGTCTATTGAGTCGTGGAGGGGTTCATGACATGTATGGTGTTTAACATGGTTGGAAGAGTTCAAGCCTTATTTGTTAGGCAGCAGCCTAATGATAACTAGGTATGAGCCTGTGACATGAAGTTTTCGATGTTGACAACACTGTCAAGAGGGCCAGATTTGGTCCATTGGCTAACGCATCGGCTAAATTCCTTCAAGTTGGCGTCACTAACACGAATGTTCTTTACAATTCCAGAGAGATCTGACACTGTAGGGTTAAGCACGGTACCTTCGATGGTCGAGTGATCTGAGGTACAGTGGTAACGTTTGGACACTGATGCTATAGCGGCCGTGTTGCTCCACGTTAGATCTAGGACGTTCCTATCCCTATGCGTTGGCTCTCAAACAATACTGACTAGGTCCATGTCGTGGGCTATTGCCCATTCCATAACTTGGTTACCATTGCCGTACTGATTTGTCGCTAGCGGTTGCCAATGCTGTGACACAGAATTGAAATCGCCTCCAACAATCACTAGACCTCTAATTTCCCACCGGAGTAGGGGCTCCAAGGTTCCACTAGTGCCTGGGGCACGGTATACGTTGACAAAGGTCAGTCCGCCCATCTTTACAAAGCAGTAATCAGATGTCGGGCCTGACAACAGTGGAAAGAATTGAGTCGCATGACTACCTTTGCGCGTGAAAGTAATTGCGTGGGGCCGGATGTCTTTTCCTCTGAATGGTATATGGCTATTGTAGCCAGGGTGACTTTTTGTTATAAAACCCCCCTCTTTCTTTCTTGGCCATGGTTCCTGTACCATGACTACATGTGCACCGGCATCCCATGCCTGCTGCAATGCTTTATCCGTATTTTCCCCACCCCTTCCGACATTCACTTGGTGAAAGTGGACGGTGTTGTACTTGTCTTTTGGTGCTTTTGTTGAGGGGTTTCCTAACATTAACACGACATTGTTGAGTCCTGGGCAATGACAGTTTCAACCGCCTTGCCCTTCCTTTCCGAGTACGCTAGAGCAGCGTGATAATCACGATGTCCGCGTTCTCTTATGATATGTAATTCTGCGGGGGTGCGGGGCAGAATTATCCCGTTTTGTCATCTTGGCCTAGCCATACAGCTACCCTCATTCGAGTGGTGAGGTCCCGCGCAATTCGAGGACTTTAGCACCTTGGCCTGGCACTCCAATGTCTCGTGGGTTCCTCCGCATCGTCCACATCGCTGGCTCCTGGTACAGGAACGCGTTGTGTGAAATCCCCAGCAGCGTTGGCATTGCTCGATTGGTCTTCGTCGCGAGAAGGGAATGGCTGGTCCGCTCTTGTCAAATAGCCGAAATTTTGTGTTTTCTGGTTTTTGTTGGAAATGAACAATCCAGCTCGTTGAATATTGCCCCAGATTTGTTTCTGTGGGCCTTACCTGTATTGGTGTGGCGCCGCATACTGCTTGGCACTCGTTCTTCACCATTTCGTTGGTGACTGGGATACTGCCTTCAAGCGTCCTAATGTACAATGGTACATGCGGGATTATCAAAGACGTCCATTTGGACGCTGTCTCGATCACAGTATTGTCTTCCTGTAGGAGAGGTGCAATTCCCATGACTGTATCTCTCAATGCATCTGATGCGCATTCGAGAGCGATCCCCGACCTGACTGGGTACATGGACGTGATAGCAGAAGTTGCTATCCCAGCTTTTTCGGTGATAATTTTCTTGATCGTGACTGGCGATAACTTGTGCCAGTGGTGATCTTTCCTCAGTCGTAAGAAAAAGCGCTTGTCCTCCTTTGGGATTGTCTGAGGTTTCGGGTTGTTTGCTGAAGCAGGCCTTCGCGGAACTTGCACGCTAGGCGGCGTCGGTAGTTTGGCCGCTTTGCGGGCTACTGTCACCCAGGGCGAGCTGGTGTCTTGGGGCTTTGAGGGAAGGGCGTGGCTATGATCCTCAACAGCAGTGATATTCCTAGGGGCGACTGGTTTGGGAGTGCTTGCCATAGTGGGAGGTTTCTTACTTAGTAGGCTGGCTGTTTCTGCCTGATCTACTGCAAAGGCGGTTATTACAGGCGTGATCTTTTCCATCAGCGTCGCGACGACTGCTGCTGCTTGTTTCCCTCCTTTGCTCTTAGCCCAGGAGTCGATTAGTTCTAGAAATTCCTGGGCTATACCCAGTCTTTCTTTCCGTTGTTGTTCTGCTTTTTGCATTGCATTCACAATGCCAAGCAGGCTTGGGTGAAGTTGCCCTCCAGGATTGGAGGGCGTTGACAATGACGATGCAACAGCAGGGGCCATTGCACTGGTTGGTAGCTTTTGTACAAAGGGTTGTTGGTGATGTGATGTGATATGAAAAAATGTATAGTTTAGTTTAGTTTAGTTTAGTTTAAATTTAACGTCGTACCTGTCTACAGCTCGTGACCTTAGTCACGTGCTGGACGGCCCAGTCCCTACAGAACTACCCGACGCTCTAATGCGCATTAAAACACCTAGAAATTACAAAAGAGTCCGACCAGCTGTCCGCCACTCTGCTTTCCAATTTGAATGTAGCAAATTTCCCTCTACCAGGAGCTTCACTTTTTTTTTTTTACAAGTGGTTTTAAATTATACCCGCAAAACAAGAAAATAGGAGTACACAGTTACATCTAACAATAACCCCACAACCAATTGTAGAATTTCACTTGGAAATATCTAATGGGCTCTTTGGATTTTGTCGAAGAATTTAGTCACCTCGACCCATTTTCCGAAGGCAAGGGCGCCTTTAGGCGTGCCAAGTACCCATTTGATGCCGGGGCAAGGGTGACGAGATCCACCGCGAAGACGAGCACGGTTTCTCCCTATAGTGCAGAGGAAGAAGTGATCGGGGCTTTTTTCTTCGCCACAGGAGCAAGTCATAAGGGCACCTTCGTGTGCGAAACGTCGATGATAAAGGGCGAAATCTCCGTGTCCGGAACGAGCTGCAATGAGCGCTCCAAATGTCCGCCGATTTAAGCTTTTCAGTTCTTGGGTTATTCCTGAACTGGGACCAATTCCGAGTTCTTTATATCTAGCCGGAGCCTCTCGTTCCCAGAAGGCGTCGCTGGAGGCCTTATATAGTTGAGCCACCTTCCTTTTTGCCCTTGCTATGGACAGAGGAAGAGAAGATATGGGAATTAGACATGCTGACTTGGCTAGAGAGTCTGCTGCTTCGTTTCCGGGGATTCCAGAATGTCCGGGGCACCATCGGACACTAACTGTTCCAACCATAGTGCAGGATGCGCGTTTCCTTTCAGACCAGCTGGCTGCGAGTTTCCGAAATTTCATAATTTGACAGGAACTTGTTGCGGTGGGTGGTAACAGGAGAAGCTGTAGAGCCGCATCTTGGTTGTCTAGGCAGACAGTTACGTTGGCCGCATAAAATGCCATGGGATTGCGGATGGCAGCCGCAAGCCCCTCAGTTGCTCCGGCGATTTCTGCATCATAAACTTCTGCTGAGGTACCTAGAGGTATAGTTCCACAGGCTATCTCGTGTGACGCGCCACGTCGTATCGAATATCCTGCTCCTGCTCGGTTCTCGATTAAAGCACCATCGGAGAAAACAGTGAGGTCCAACAATGATTGCAGAACGAACCAACCGGAGAAGGCATCGACTCCAGCATTACGACCGGCTGCCCCGATCTTTTCCAAATATGTATCCCGATTAACTTTCCAGGGTGGGGGAATAGTCTCTTCTGAGAGTTCTGGAGAAATTCTTTGTCGGATCCACAGCATTCTTGTGGAATTCCATCTTCTACAAAGGGGGTGCCTAGGATCTGCCGAGGCTATGCGTACAGCTAGGCAATCTTGGATACGTTCCAGCCAGGCTCGTGCCGGACCCCAACCTGTCTCCCGAAGAAGTACAGCAACTCAAGACACGGAGAATCGCTCAAACTTTCGACCTCAGAGCAGTTATTCACGTGCCCCTTTGTAAATCTTCCGTTTTTACTGTTGCATACACAGATGCCCATGTCATACTATCCCCCCATGTACCCACAACTAATGCCGCAGCAACTCTCCCAGCAACCAGCGCAATCTCGTTTGCGTGCCATAGTTGAAAATCCTGGATATGTGTCTGATACTAGTTCTGACCCTAAACCCCTGTTGGAGGCCGAAATAAATCTGAAAAACTAGATCAGTTAAAAGGCAAACCTCTGATATAAGTCGCGATCAGAGGTATGATTGGTATGGTGAAGAGGATGAATCAATCCGAGCAGTGTTGTTAGATAACTCACCTTTAGAACTATGCTCTACTAGCTCTAAAAATTCAATGCTGCTTGAAACTCAACTCTCAGACCCGCGCACTAGTGACTCTTCAATGTTCCACACATTCAGTTTAATTGACAGCGGCTGTAGAGCCTTCGAATTTGCAGATGCTGGGTTAGCCTTAAAGCGCTTCAAGATCTCAACCAATAAAATTATCAACCTCTGCTACGTTTGCCTAGAAGATGGGAATACTGTTGTAATCCTAGTCTGTGCTAACATAACGTAGAGACGTGCATGGTCTAGGTCATGGATTAATATAGTCGCTGTGCCTACACAATTGAGGTAAGCTACGTAGTGGTTGTAGAGATCTGTTGAGGATCAGGATGTTGAGAAGTGATAGCAGTGCACGGACCAGCTTCTCATGTATTTAGACAGGTAGTCAGGCACTGCCCCCAAAAGTGTCCAACATAGATCACACACTTTATCCATTATACTTTAGTAAATAATAATCCCTTCTAAAGTCTACAACTCAGTTCTCGAGCATTATATCACAACTGTCTCTAAGTCTATCCCAAGAATATCTCCAGTGCTCATCATTCATAACAGGTTACGACCCCGGCGTTTTCCTCTGCACACGAGTTAAACATGTCCAAAAACACTTCACTTGTCATCCTCGTTGAAACAGATTCTTTCAGCCGATGGGACGCATCACTTTGGGCACGATTGGCCAAACGCGACCTCACCGGCCACGTCATCCACGATGATCCCGACGTCGATCCCATCTTTCGACCGAGTGAACCAAAACGTGAAGATCAAATAACAAATGATGCCTGGGAGGAGATATGGAGGACTCACCGAAGAGCAGTCTTGACATGGAAGAACCATGAGACAGAGGCGAGGAATATAATCCTCGAACGTCTCAGCAAGAAAGTCTGGCCCAGGGACCACATAAGACTTTCCGCCAAAGCCCTGTACAACAGCGTCTCTTCGCCTAGAAGAGAAACGTCCTCGGCCACCTACATCGATGCGCTCCGACAATTCTAAGCAGTCAAGTTCACCGACTCAATAGAGCGGTACTGCAACAAATTCCAGACTGCTTACCAGAATATGATCACCGCAGCTGAAGCCCTTAGTATGTCCGATGACAAACCAACCAAATGGGCCATTTCTGAGGCCGCAGCTGCGGGATTCTTTTTAATCGGGACTATTCACGTCCCCTGGTTAAGCTCCTGGAGAGACAACAGAGCCATTGATGCTTCAGACAGACCGACATCCCTAAGGTCAATGATGTCATCACTTCGCACTGTTGCTGCAAACAATCATAGGCAAATCAACACCTATGAACCCATCCACAGCGCTTCCGCAGCCAAACCAAAATCATCACCAAATCCCGACGCCAAGTGCAAGAGATGTAAGCATATACATACTAATAAAAAATGCTTCAAGAAACATCCAGAACTTGCAACTGGTCAGAAAGGGCAGAAATGGAAGGAGAATATCCAAAAATATGGTGAAAGATTGGGAAAAGGGAAGGCAATTGCTGAGGCCAGCGACAGTGAAGATGAGGAGTATTATAGGAGTCAAATGGAAGCGCTGCTCAGCGAGCCCTGCGACGAAAAAATATCAAGCGGAGTAGCTGCATCAGCATTCAGATACAATAAACTACCTATAATCTATGACACGGGTGCTTCGCACCACTTTTTGCCTGATAGATCCGTGTTTGCTGAAATATACAATCGACAAAATCCCTTTTGATTTGACCAAGCCGTAGGCAGATCATTGCTAACTGAACAAGGAAGTGCAACTATAAAGATTGGGCAACAACAATTGATTTTAAATGACTGCCTATACTCACCCAGATCAGCCTCTGGTATTGTCTCCGCAGGTAGACTACAAAGAATAGCAGGGGTGTTCCCTGACTATGTCAAAATGCCCCTAGTAAAACATAATCATGAACAGAGAGACGTGCCCATTGCCCGACTAATTCTCCACAACAACATCTACTACATTCATCCCTTGTTACATGACAAGCTGTCAGGATTGCCTTCTGTATAATCTATATATGTGGAGATAACCAGAATCAAGTTTTCTATGATTCTGGTCTGGCCTTTTGGCCGAGTGGTTATGCAACTATCTCATGCATAATGTAGGATGGCGCCCTTTAGCCTGAATACCACCTCTTTGACCCTTGTCTCCGCCCTGCTGTCTACATGCTGCTCTGACACAAGCGCATCAAAGATAAATCCATTGCAGCACCTGGGGTAGCGAGGATTCAGAAGACCAGCAATGCGCAACGCTGGCATCAAAGACTAGGACACATTGCACAAAACATTCTTAAGAAGACAAAAGATTACTCTTTAGGACTTGAAGGCATTGACACAAGTGATCTTAAAATATGCGAAACATGCCATCTAAGCAAGGCTCAACAACATGTGTTGCGGGACCCAAGGCCAACAGTGTATGAGCCATTGGACGAAGTATTTGTGGACACCGTAGGTAAATGTAAGGATTCCCTGTTTCATTCTTAATTTAGTATACATTTTTAGTCTTCTTCCAAGCAGCTATGACAATACCGTAGCTCTTGGCACTGGGTACTCTATTATTAGGAGAAGACTTATGTCATGATGGAACAATGGAAGGAAATCATGTAAATAAATAAGAGCTTGATCTACTGAAGCTGAGCTCTCCACGCTTAGTTTTCTGTCATATCCAACACCTTCGGATTACCTCGGATTACCTCTTGTACCTTTAGTTACCACTAGTACCCACTCAAACCTTTAGACCTTTTAGCTATTTATATTACCCTTCTTTCAAACCTTTAGTTCCTCCTAGTTATCTCCACTAGACCTTCAGTCATCTCTTGCGACCCATCCGACCTATTCTCACCTTCCAATTCTGCTTCAGGTCAAATGCCTACGCTCCAATCTGACAGTAAACTAGTCCCATCTGTCGATGAAAAGCAGTACGCCGTAATAATCACTGACGCGAAAACTTGCATGCATTGGGTACTCACCAGCCAAACAAAAGACCAAATCGCCTCATCATTAGTGCAATGGGTTAAAATCATGCACCATATTTATGACAAACAAGTGCGAACTATCTTTAGAGACGGAGGATCAGAATTCTCTAAGACAAAAGTCTTTTGTGAACAACATGGAATACGTACCCATACGTCAGCTCCATACACACCAGAACAGAATGGAGCATCAGAAGCTGCCAACAAAGTAGTTCTCAGAGTAACAAGGTCCATCCTTATAGATGCAAATATGCCGCCATGTTACTGGTCCTACGCGATGCAACATGCATGCTTCATTCTCAATAGGTTATACTGCTTACGAACAAAAAAGATCCCCATCATCGATGTCACGGTTTCAGTACAACATGCTTGGGCGATCTTGTAGGTTCAGTATATTAATTATAATTCTCTAGAGAGAGAATTCCTATAGCTAGAATACAAATATATATACACTCTGAGATACTCCTCTTCTGTAAGGTTCTCCCTATATCTGGAATAACATGGAATCCTCGACAATACCCTAGAAGATTCTTGATACACCTGTGGTCCTCATGAACCTTCAGTATGCTTCCAGAAAGTTCATTGAGAATCTTCTAAGCTCCTTGTATTCCGAGATCCTTCCCGAAGATTCCCTTGCATTCATTGCCTGCGCTAGCCAGCGTAGGCTACAGGAATCCCTAGGCTTAACAGCCGTTACAATCGACTTCTCACAAAGCCAACGACAACTGCACATGGATAAAATTGATCTCAGGAATCTACCACGATTCGGCTGTCGAGCATACAAATTAATCAGTTCTAAACCAAGCAAATTTGAACCAAGGGCAGAAAAAGGGTGGTTCATAGGCTTCGAAGTAAACACTTCCAAGAACTTCCTCATACTCCATCCACACAAAACTCCAACCAAAGGATGGAAGTGGATTGTCAGTTTCACTCCACACGCAACATTTAATGAAGATGTTCTATTGGGAGATGAACTAGACCAAATAAATAAGGAAAGAGCCACAAACTACTGGAACAACGATCAACTAATCACACCCACATTAGGCACATACCAAAGTCCTTCATTGCCGCACAACAAACTGCCCAACCAAGATGCGTCAACATCAGATCCTAACAATCTGCCATTAAACGCATCACCGCCAGATCTGAGTCAATACCCAGGAAACATACCTCAATCTGAGCTAAATAACGACCCAATACCTGCAAATAAACCTCTGCCACCTAAAAATACATTTATGACGCTACCTTCTCTTGAAAAGAATGAAAAAACTTACGTTGATCAGCCTTCAACCACCCCTCCGGTGCCTCAATCAACCTGGCAGCATATGAGTCCCAATCCCTTGGCATTAATCAATCCGCAACCGGACCCATCGGAGTCAGATATAAACTCAAACCCTGACATAAGCGATCCAATCAAGCTCAACTCTCCTGAAAGTGATTCGGAACAACATCCAAACACAATATCACCAGAAAATCAGGAAGCCCAGAAATACAATCGTATTATGACAGGTTGGGACCCAATACCATCAATAGCTGGGCACAAAAGGCCACATTCACCGGAGACTGGGTTAATACAACAGAAAGGTAGCTCAGAAATAATCAATGTAAACAATGGGGCAGGTATTGGAAAAGTTGACATATCAAATATCTCTCGCAACCAAACAGATAATGCACAAAGTTCCGAATCAGAACTACAACCAAATGATTTCATCATGACTGGTTGGGATCCAGTCAAATCCCTAGCTGGCCAAAAGAGAGCCTGCTCGCCAGAGGGAGACATGATGCGTACAAAACGTGGACAAGCAGTAAAGCGAGTTGACTATTATCGCCTCCATCATGGAAAGTCAGCACTTGAATCAAGTGACCCAAAGACCTGGGAAGAAGCGATGTCCAGCCCAGAGGCTCAAAAATGGAAAAAGGCTGCAAATGAGGAAATAAAATCACTCATTGACACAGGAAAATTCGACATAATTAAACGCGAAAAATTACCAAAAGGTCGAAAGCCAATGAAATGCAAATGGGTCTTCAAAAAGAAGTACAATGCGGATGGAAGTGTTGATAAATGGAAGGCACGATGCACCGCAAAAAGATTTACTCAAAGACCCGGCATTGACTATCAGGAAACCTTCGCCCCTTCCCCGAGGCCTGAAACAGGTAGGATTATGTTAGTAATAGCCCATTACCTTAAATGGTACAGATGTCAAGGTGATGTTCCAACAGCCTTCCTCAATCCAGACCTCAAAATTGATCTATACTTGGAGTTACCAAAAGGATTTAAAGAGGGATATCATGTCATCCGCCTAAGGAAAAGCCTTTACGGCCTCAAACAAGCAGCAGCCCTCTGGTACAATGACGCAAGAGCAACCCTAGCAATACTTGGCCTTCATCCAACAACATCAGACGTGTGCTTATATTCAAATGCGCAAAATGATCTATTTGTACTCCTACATGTAGATGACTTTCAAGTCATAGGGCCAAACAATACAAAAATAGAATTATTAATGCAAGCATTAAACAAAAAATATAACCTCAAACGCGTCAACACAAACTTATTTCTTGGCATACACATCAAGGAAAATGAAAATAAACTCGAACTTTCTCAGGGCCAATACGTCCGCACTCTTCTAAAGCGACATGGATTAGATGACTGTAAGCCAGCAAATACACCAATAGAAAGGCTAATTGAACCCAACGGTTCTCAATGTTCAAGGCAATCACAGCTAGAGTACAATTCGATCATCGGAGGTCTCCAATACCCAGCCAATAACACACGTCCTGACATTGCCTTCGCTGTAAATCACCTTGCAAGATTCTTAAACAATCCATCCGCAGAGCACATCTCAGCTGCCCGCCACATCCTTCGCTACATAGCCAAACATCCGGATAAAGGCATCACATTTACCAGAAGCAACAAGAAACCAATCCTCGAGGCATACTCAGATGCAGATTTTGCAGCCAATCCCTCGACCAGTCGGTCGACATCCGGGACATTAATCAGGCTTGCATCTGGACCCATCTTCTGGAAATCACATTTGCAGCGAGAAGTAGTTCTCTCAACAACAGAAGCAGAGTATCTTGCAGCCACAGAGACCTGTCGACAACTGCAATGGATCAAATCTCTATTTGAAGAACTCAAACTCACAAAGCTCATAGAAGGAACGGAATGTACCAACCTGTACGTCGACAACCAATCAGCACTGTCTCTGATCAAAAACCATGATAACCATAAGCGATCCAAACACATAGCACTGAGGAACCACTACTGCAGAGAACAGTACAAAAATGGTCGCATAAAAGTCACATATATTCCATCATTAGACCAACTAGCAGATCCACTAACAAAAGCCAAAACCCAAACACAAATCCACTGAGAAACAGTCACTTCCGTGTCACAATCGCTCTGAGCCAGCACATCGACAGAGGGAGTGTTGTTATCCTAGTCTGTGCTAACATAACGTAGAGACGTGCATGGTCTAGGTCATGGATTAATATAGTCGCTGTGCCTACACAATTGAGGTAAGCTACGTAGTGGTTGTAGAGATCTGTTGAGGATCAGGATGTTGAGAAGTGATAGCAGTGCACGGACCAGCTTCTCATGTATTTAGACAGGTAGTCAGGCACTGCCCCCAAAAGTGTCCAACATAGATCACACACTTTATCCATTATACTTTAGTAAATAATAATCCCTTCTAAAGTCTACAACTCAGTTCTCGAGCATTATATCACAACTGTCTCTAAGTCTATCCCAAGAATATCTTCAGTGCTCATCATTTATAACAAATATCCAGGCTACTATTACTGATTATTTCACTATTTGCTTGTACTTAGGCCTGCACTCAGAAATAATTGTGCTCTGTGTAACAAGTCTGGGTGCGTGCAATCCAATAATCTTACGAATGCCATGGCTTCAGCTTCACAATCTGTTGTGCTTGCTTGGTTGAGTTGTTAGGAGACAGGGGAACGGAGGATGGGCTGCTGTATTAGGAAAGGGTGGAAAATACAGGCTGGTGTACAGACGCTGTTCATGTACTTTACAATTTCTTCATCTGCTGAGTTTAGTAAATCAATCTATCCAAAATAATATCATACTTCACATCATCCATTAGATGATATTATCAATTGTCGGGATGCACATCTATCATCACCTTCATAGATCACCATTGTCAGTAAGAGTTCACATTTAATACCTACTGACACCCATTTGGCCACAGTGATATGCACTCAGTGTCCATTGTGCCATCACCCAGCGTGAGCGCGCCATCTCTGCAACTCACCATTGCACATGAGCCCGTGCCATTCCACCGACGGACAGCAGAGTCATTTAATCGCCATATACCTCACAGCTCATAACCACAACACAATCCCCTTTGTGAGTGGAATGCTATGACAGTTAATTTTGGTTCAAAATTCTGTCAACGTCAATGTCTCCCATGGAAAATCTCATCGCCCGACTTTTACCAGCTCCTAATACCCCCTGAACTACTCCAAGCCCCGCTAAAAATTCAGACTATGCCCTCTCCAATTGCACCAAGATTACACCGAGCCACTTTGGAAGATTGTCCCATTCATGAAATGAAAACTATCCCTGACAATGACATTGAAAGTTCTATGCATCTCTTACGAAGAAAAGTAGACCAAGTTGATGTGGATAGATTGTTAAAGTTATGAGCTTGAGCGAGTATGGAGGTTATAGCGGAATCAGTGTCGGCGGTTAGACCGATACAGTAAGTCTTGTATGAAGTTGTAGAAGGAAGAATTGACTGGAAACAAGTGTATTGAGATGTATGGTTCTGAGTAAACTGAGCTGATAAGAGTGAGATTGCATGTGCGCATATCTTATCAACTGAGGTTTTTGACCAGTATTTATCAATCTCCATGGATCATAAATTATGATCCCTGTAGATGTAAATCTATATAAGTACAGATATATGAGCCAGGAATATAAAGCTAAATACATGTGTGTCGGTAATAGATCCGAGAGAACTATAACCTGCATTTGAGACACAGTCATCTGCTGGAATGCTAGTGTGAAATAAATGCCAATGTACGTTAAACTTTCCGTGAGGAATGTGCTGATGACAATGATATAGGAAGGTGAATTTGATAACCTAATTAGCCGGACTTACAAATGAGTTATCCTTGGCATTCCAGGATATACAATATTTCAACAGATACTAGGTTAATTTCTATGTTATGATGAGCTAGTGGAAGGAAAGCAGGTATATATGATGGCTTAGTCTGTAGCTTCAGAGTTCTTCACGCTTAGTTTTCTGTCATACCCAACACCATTAGAACACCTTTGGATTACCTCTTGTACCTTTAGTTACCACTAGTACCCACTCAAACCTTTAGACCTTTTAGCTATTTATATTACCCATCTTTCAAACCTTTAGTTCCTCCTATTTATCTCCAGTAGACCTTCAGTCATCTCTTGTGACCCATTCCGACCTCTTCTCACCCTCCATTTCCGCTTCAGGTCAAACGCCTACGCTCCAATCTGACAATAGATTATAATTGACCTAGTCCACACACCTTCCTCTATACTCAGTTACACAGGCTGTTAAGGTCCATACTCCAAGACGTCGTACATCACCTTATAACCATAACAAAGCCACTTCACAACCCATACGCATCATGGCATACTGTTATGGCCAGGCATCCTTGAAGAGGTTTCAAGGAGAAGGTTCTCAGGAAAAGGAGATAGGAGAAGGTTTCCGAGAAAAATCTAACAGTTAGATATGAAGGGGCCTGGCGTTATGACCATATGTAATAATAGCATGTAGACAGCCAGGAGGACCCAGGGGTCAGATAGGTGGTATTCAGGCTAAAGGGTGACGTCCTACATTATACATGAGATAGTTGCATAACCACTCAGCCAAAAGGCCAGACCAGAATCATAGAACACTAGACATTGGTTATCTCCACATATATAGATTATACAGAAGGCAATCCTGACACTATATTTGCCATAGTATTAGTTGAGACAAGTACTGTCTCGAGTTAGATATAAGGAAGCTGGAGCTGCCACATAGTATATCTCCAGCTTCTCAATCTTTCATTCTTTTGATCTTTGATCTTGAAATCTAGCACTTATATAATATCATAATCTTAGATCCTCACAGTCCAATATCCTCAGTCTTTTATTTAGTATTTACATTATTCGTACTTGTGTTCACCCTGATCTAGGGGGACTATTCTCAACACCTGTCAGTGGTGTCCCCTACAAACCTCCAGCTCTCACTGTAGAGTCTGCAGAGCCAAGATTGAGTAACAATCTGTTGAGCTAAGGTTATTCTAGGTTTATCCGAATTTACTCATAACATGACTCAGGTCGGAGAAGTCAATGTCACGGGACTAAGTCCTAGGAATGGCTTAGCGAACTTAGGACTTAGAGACTTCCATGTACATAGTTAGATTTACTCTCCTTATTGCACAACACAGTTATCTATCCCGACCCATCCAGATCCAGATATTCCATTCTTATATTCCGTGACATTTTGTGCGATCTCCAACACACGTGCCTTACCGCGCCCTGCTTCCCTGATCCAGTAACCTGTAACCAGAAAACAATTTTATCCTTTCAGAAGGTTCTTCTCGAACGCGAAAAGGCACCCCTAGATTCTTAAAATCAATTTATCCAGCTTTTATAAAAATGGCCAGCAACCAGGGCGCGTCCATTATGAATCAACTTTTAGATTCCTTCCGTGGAAGTTGGCCAAATCTTGCCAGCGCTATTTGAGACTACATATTCCCACCAGACTCAAATCCGACTCCTCTCTTGACAACAATAGCCTCAACTTCCGATTCACCTGAAAAAATAATGTTTTGTAGTTTGTTAAAATGTTTTGATCTTAAGTTTGGCATACTTAACAGGCAGATCTCCCACCAGTCAGCAACAATATCTGAATTTGAGTCCAATTTTAAAAGCATGAAAGGGCACATCAGTGAGCTTGACGAAAGACTTACTCTCGCTTATCAGGATACTTTAAAGGCGTGAGAAATAATAGAAACGAAAAACCAGCAAGTAGAAAGCCGTCTGAACGATATCAATACATTAAATATGAGAATAAGCAAATTGAATGCTCACATATCATCGGGGAATGATGAAATTTTTAAGTTACGAACCCAAATTCAAAACAATATTGCTAACTCCAACATTGTTTCTAACAAACAGGCTATCCGAATACCTCGCCGTACCACAACAGACCATGATAAGTTTACTGGTAATCATAACAACATGGAGAAAAGACAATTGGCATACGAGCGATGGAAGACACAAGTTCAACAGACTATAATTGTTGATAAACCCTGCTTCCCTGGAGAATTTGAGAAAATTTCATACATTACAGGGCAACTCACAGACAAGGCATGGGATTCCGTGCAAGATGGTGTTCAGATGATGAACAAGAACCCTCACCATCCTGCAAAATGGGCATGGGAGACATCTGAAGAATTGTGGTCAGTATTGGACGGGCGATACATGTTGCTAGATGTAACTCAGACAGCCAAAAATAAATTGGATACCTTATTTCAAGAAAAGCGCGCCTACGGAGACTTCAAAGTAGACTTTGATCATTTTGCAGAAAAGGCTAAATATGATGACAGGACAAAAGTCGATATGTTAAGGAAGCAGTTAAATATAAGGATAACCAATGTTATAGACAATCAAGTGAACCTGCCCGAGGATGACGACTTCAACGGTTGGAGTCAAATGATCAATAGGATTGCCCGAAACCTGGGACAGCAGGAGCACATTGCAAGAATCCAACAAACGTCCAGCTATTCTCCACGCCAAGATCTAAGACATAGTCAGGATGCGATTGATGCTGGTGATCCGATGGATCTCGGTCGTGTGAAGCTCACAGAATCGGACAGGAAACATGTTGGAATTTGCCCCATTTCTTACGATAATAGGCATTCCTTGTAAATATGAACAACTATCCTGCATGATACATTTTAGTTTCTTTTCGCTGATAATCTTTTCTCTCATGCACTTGTATGTGCGGGGTATTATGATACCGGGTTCAAATGCAGCAAGAGAAATTTTCACACATACTTTGCGGCTAATGGGATGGCGTTAATGGTGCGGGGTTCAATTCTATCCCACTTCACTGCATAATGGTTGTGTGGTCAGCTGTGCTGAAAATTTCTCACTGTAATAATTGTTGTTTGCATACCCACTTTTCTTCTAGGATATGCGCACATAAATTCTCGTTTTACATGTAACTTAGAACTTTAATGGAAACAATATTCTTTGAGCTTTACTTTCTGCTCGTCTTACTCGGAAATCGCAACAGATTATGAGACCAAACCCGCTCTACTTATCTCTGGGCATAAAGACTTCTGACTATGTCTTCTTTTTCTTTCTTCAGCAATTTCTTGCTTCCATTCACCTGCTTACTCTTTATTCTTTTTGAACTAAGTTCAAACGCTTTCGACATCTTTCGACATCTCACTCCCATCTTCTTGAACTAAGTTCAAACATCTCTCGACATCTCCCGACATCTATCGACTTTCTCGACTTCTTCTTACCCACTTCTCTCGGCATGTCTACCAACGACATTTTGAAGGCACTCCAATGTGCCCCTCAGTTAAGTACCTCCACTTTCACTCGGTGGTCTGACCTTGTCAAAAAGGTTTTCAGCAATCTCGACATTGAAGCTCACATCTATGAGCACATATCGGGACTCCACAATCTCAATGTGGAGAACGCCAAAAATTCTCCTCTTCATCGACAGGACCGTCAAATTCAGGTCGCTCTTATCTCGCTTGTCCCGGAGGAGTTATTCCACCTCGTTTCTAATTTGAAAACAGCAAAAGAGATGTGGGACTCCATACAGACATTCTTTAAGCCGAGATGTGAAGGTACTGTCGTGACTCTTCTCAAGGACTTTTGGCGCTTCGAAATGCCCGATGGCACCACTGTCGACAAGTTCGCTGAAGAACTAGTACGTCGTCAGATGCGCATCGCCTGTACTGACCCTACACTAAAGCCAAGGGACGATATTATGAAAGGCTACCTTCTTGATTTCTTTGATACCTGCTGTGGGGGGTACTTTGCTGGGTCTGTCACTACCCTTCGAAACAATACGGACTGTTCTTTGCCAGTGCCGTGCAATCTCTTCGGTCGACCCAGGCCAACTACGAGGGCCACAAACCTCTTCCTTCTGCTTCTTTCGCTTCCGGCAGCCGCGAACCAGGAACACCACCCGCCAACTATCCCTCAAATACATCGTTAATCCCCACCTGGGTAAAACCTGTACACACTGCGGACGAGTTAATCATACTCGTGAGACTTGCTTCTCGTGGCTTAGAACTCCTGATGGATCGAGATGGGCTGCTAAGAACCCTGAAAAGGCGGCAATAACTCGATCCCTTTTTCGCAAATTTGGAAGGAAAAGGGATGGGCCTAGCTCCGGAGGTGCCTCGAACAGACGAAATTCTGGCGAAGCTTGGATTGTGTCGGAATACGTTTTGTCCGCATCCAGCTGCCCGGTAGTGAAAGATGTGGTCCTTGACACGGGTGCAACTAACCACATTTTTGCGGACAGAAACTATTTCACTTCTCTGTCTGCAACTAAAAAACGTGTTCAGACTGCATCTGGGCATATTCTTTCGGTTCAGGGTATCGGCTCTGTCAGTTTCGATGTCGGAAATTTCTTTGATAGTTCACTGAGTAGAACTATCACCCTTGACAATGTTTGGTACCTTCCTTCTTGTACCAAGAACCTTGTCTCGGGTTCTCAGTTGCATTCCGATGGCTATGGAATGCACACTTCTAAAAATGGGTTGTCTATTGTCCGTGGCGAGGACAATAATTCTTTAGCAACCGCTCGGGTAAAAGACGGCTTATTCTGCTTCAACGTCGTCAAATCTTCACCCAATTCTTTAATTTCTTCGCGTACTTTACTTTCGTCGCACCGCTCTTCATCTTCTAACTTAACCTCGTCCACTGCTTTAATAACGAAGGGTAAATCGTCCGTTTCTCGCGGAAAACTTTCTTTAAATTCTGCAACTTTAACTTCTCTACCTTCGAATTCTGTATCTGAAATTTCTCGGCTTATTCATCACCGATGTGCGCACATTGGTGCTGGAATTCTTTCATTACTTGACAACAGCCAACTAAATCAGATGACCGACAAAAAGGTCCCTTTCGAAAAGAATTCTTTCTTACAGTCAATTAAGGACTGCGATGTTTGCCTTTCTTGCAAACAAGTTGAGAAAATCCGTCGTGACCCCTCTCTCCGGCCAAAGAGTGTTCTACAGCTGGTTCATTCTGATACTTGGGGGAGGTGTCGTGCGACCGGTATACTCGGTGCCAATTACTTTGTCAGCTTCACCGATGACTTTTCACGCGAGAGCGAAGTCTTTCTACTTCAGAGTCTCACTGAGGTTCCCTCTTGTTTCGCTAAATACAAGGAATCAAAAGAACTTCAGACTGGGGAGAAAATTAAAGCTTTTCGAAGTGACGGCGGCAGCGAGTATAATCTCATCAACTTGGGGGCATTTCTCATCAAAAGAGTGCCCCATATACACAGCACCAGAACGGAGTGTCAGAGCGATTAAATAGAACGCTCGTCACGATGGCTAGGTGTATGCTTTCTCATGCACATCTCCCTCTTCGATTCTGGGATGCTGCAATTTCTTCGGCCTGTTACTTACTTAACCGTCTTCCTCATTCTCACCAAAAGATTTCTCCTTACGAAATCTTTCACGGTTTTTCTTCTGGCCTTTCTCACTTGAGAGTCTGGGGCTGTCTCTGTTATGTTCTTATAGACAGTGAAGACCCCAACGATACAAGCTTTCTCCTACTTCTCTTAAAGGAATTTTTATTGGTTATTGTGATTCGCCAACACAATACCGTGCTTACTTGCCCTCCAAGCAGGGTCGCAACAAAATTGTCGTCTCAGCAAATGTCCGATTTGTGGAGGACAAATTCTGGGATTGGAGTAGGTCCGCTCAAGAGCAATTTGGTGATTTAGAAATTGAGTCTGGAAACATTGGCAGCTCAAATCACAACAAAGAAGATTTCTCAAGCTCTGAGGGGGCTAACCCCAATCCCGTATACTCAAGGATGGATTCTTCTAACCAATCTCATCCCATTTCTTTCTCGACAACTTCTTCTGTTGCCTCTCAGGAATATCTTTTAATCCCTGATGAAGGCATAACTTCAAGTGTTCCTTTCAACACCCCTCCAACTGCTACGCTCCATCCAGTTTCTTCAGCAGGGCAAAATGATCCAGATGCTCAACCTCTTGTAGCAAGTCTTAGAAGGAGTAGCAGGATAGCCAAACAGATTGAGAGCAGTTCTAATTTGCAGCCGGAGCCTCGAATTCTTTACGTCGGTGGAGATGCCCCATCCCCCGAAATTTCTCAGAGGCAATTAATGGTCCCAATAGTTTAGAATGGAAGGCTGCAATAAAAGACGAACTCGACTCACTATCTGAAAAGAAGGTGTTCACTCCCGTTACTCATGTTCCTCACGGGAGGAAACCTATTGGATCTAGGTGGGTGTTCAACGTCAAATCAGATGGCAGGTTTAAAGCAAGACTTGTCGCTCAGGGATTTCGTCAAATCTATGGCGTTGATTTCTTTGAAACTTATTCGCCCACCCTTCGGATGGATTCTTTGCGGATTCTTTTAGCTGTATCAGCCTACCTTGACTGGGAAATTCACCAAATCGACATTAAAACAGCATACCTAGAGGGTGATCTTCAGGAGATTATTTATATGAAAGCACCCGAAGGTTTGTCTGGTTCGAAATTCTTACTGGTGAATAAGGCCCTATACGGGCTTAAACAATCAGGCAAGGTATGGAATGATAAGCTTAATTCTAAATTACTTTCACTCAATTTTCTTTCTTCTTCAAGCGATCAATGCGTCTATGTACACTCCAGGAAGCCTGTCGCACTGGGTGTATATGTTGACGATCTGGTAATATGTGGGAAATTTCTTTACGATATCCTTGACTTAAACAAGCAACTTTCTTCGGCTTTCCTAGTTAAGGACCTTGGTGAACTTACCACAGTTATCGGATGGCAAATTACACGTGATCGAAGTACTCGGACCCTTCAAATTTCTCAGTCTGAGTATATTTCTGATAAAATTAATTCTTTTGGTTTAGGAGAGGCAAAATCATCTTCCTCGCCTCTTGATGGGTACGATGGGATCCTTCCAACCCTGGAAGGCGATACTAGCGCTGATGAGTCAGCTTATTCCAGTGCTGTGGGAAGCCTTGGTTATGCTGCAAATAGTACCCGTCCCGACATTTCTTTTGCCACCTCACAACTCGGCAGTTACAATTCTTCTCCTTCTCAACAACACTGGAACAGTGTCTGTAGGGTGCTCAGGTATTTGAAAGGCACCCTCGATTTTTGTATTACTTACAGTTTTGGGCCTGCTTCTCATTCTCAGGACCACAAAGCAATTCTTTTTTCTGATTCCGACTTTGCTTCCGACACTCATTCACGGCGATCTACAAGTGGACACATAATTATGCTTGGTAACGGCCCCATTTCTTGGCAGTCCCGAAAACAGAAATCCGTTTCGACATCTACTGCTAAGGCCGAATATGTTGCACTCTCAGAAGCTTCGAAACAGTCAATCTGGGTCAGTCGTATGCTTAAAGAACTACATGTCGCCGACCAATTTCTTTACAACGGAGGCATGTTAGTATATACCGATAACCAGAGTGCTATGGCAATTGCAAAGGGCACTAATTCTTCAAAGACCAAGCATATTGATGTTGCCTACCATTTTTTTCGCGAGAAAGTCGAAAGTGGCGAGATTTCTATTTCTTATATTCCTACTGGCAAAATGATTGCCGATATTCTCACCAAACCTCTTTCTGCACCAAAGGCTCGGCCTCTTTGCGCAGAAATCTTTAACTCTAAATGAATGTATAATTTCGGATACGTTGTTCAGGGGGAGTGTTGGAATTTGCCCCATTTCTTACGATAATAGGCATTCCTTGTAAATATGAACAACTATCCTGCATGATACATTTTAGTTTCTTTTTGCTGATAATCTTTTCTCTCATGCACTTGTATGTGCGGGGTATTATGATACCGGGTTCAAATGCAGCAAGAGAAATTTTCACACATACTTTGCGGCTAATGGGATGGCGTTAATGGTGCGGGGTTCAATTCTATCCCACTTCACTGCATAATGGTTGTGTGGTCAGCTGTGCTGAAAATTTCTCACTGTAATAATTGTTGTTTGCATACCCACTTTTCTTCTAGGATATGCGCACATAAATTCTCGTTTTACATGTAACTTAGAACTTTAATGGAAACATTATTCTTTGAGCTTTACTTTCTGCTCGTCTTACTCGGAAATCGCAACAAAACATAGAAAGGATAACCACTTGTGCTTAGCTTGTGGCCAGAAGGGCCATTTTGCGAAAGATCACCACAGAAAGATAGATCCGATCCCAATGCCAACACGTTCAATTAACCAGCCATCAGTCAGCGGGGGAAATGGCCGTTTACTATCTAGGGCATATGTCCCCCCGATATCCTCCCAGCAAAAATATCCTCCGCACCAGAACATGCAACCATGGCTAACACCTCATATGTATTATAATCAAGCGCAATACATCCCACAGCATTATTCACAGGGCTTCCAGTCAGATTATCTACGTCCGACAGCCCCTGCACGACTTCGCGCCTTGGACAATACTGGGAGCATCACAGATACCTACCCTGAAGACGAAGATTCCAAAGATGTCGTACGGGCTGTGGGCAATCAGTTAAAAGACAAACCCCTGCCTTAAGTCGTCGACAGGGGTCAAAGAGTTATGAGGATGAGAATGAATTTATAAGAAGTGTATTACTAGATAGCTCACCGCTAAAAATGTGTTCCACTAGTTCAAGTAATTCAATGCTTCTAAGTTCTCATCTTTCTAATCCACGCATTAATGATAGTGTGAAAATTTCCACAACAAGTCTGATTGACAGCGGTTGCACAGCTATTGCATTCGCTGATGAAGAGTCGATTGTAAAGCGGTTTGTAATTGAAACTAAACCACTTGTCACCCCTCGCTCCGTACGTGTAGCTGATGGTAGCTCACAAGCGGCCATCACGCATTATGTCGTCTTCCGTTTGCATCTTGGTCAACACTCGGAAAATTTAATCTTTTATATAACAAAACTCAGCAAGAGTAATCCAGTTATTCTAGGTATACCATGGTTAAAACTGCATAATCCAGTTTGTGATTGGAGGTCTATGACGCTCTCTTTCAGGTCTGAATATTGTAAACGTAACTGTATTCATAGAAGATATTGGGAGACAATGTGCTTACCTAGTAAAAGAGACTCCTTATTCTGTAATCCTCGTTGCAAAAATGAGATGGCACCTTCATGCAGATCACACAATACCACAGTCGAGGATTGCGAAGATGAAGGAGAACATCTAATAACAAAAATGAAAGAAAATAATTGTTCAAGTAGTCAAGATATTTCTGTGAAAGATGGGATTCTCGTGGAGGAGACAACTCCAATTTGGGAAAGTCCAGAAGACAGTGATTCGCTAGATCTTATTCGCCGGAAAGTTGACCAGGCGGATGTGGAAAAATTCTTGGAAAATAAGCCTGATTTAACCATTGATATGATAAAACAAAAATTGCCAGATGAGTTAAATCATCATGCAGAGCACTTCTTACCAAAAAATGCCGGAATACTACCACCTCATCGTCATTGGGACCATAAGATTGAAATAATGCCAGGCAAAGAGGTTCCGTCCTGTAGAAATAGACCTTTCTCTCCCTCGGAGTTGCAATGCATAAAAAAATGGATTGACGACATGCTTGATAAAGGATTTATAAGACAATCATCCTCTCCCGCTGCCGCTCCCTTACTACTAGTCCCGAAACAAAATGGAGGGGTGCGTATCTGCCAAGATTATAGAGGTCTTAATGAGGTTACAATAAAAAACCGCTATCCTCTACCCTTGATCAGGGAGACCCTGGATTCTATATCTGGTGCAAATTTTTATACAAAATTGGATGTCATATCTGCTTTCAATCGTATCAGGATTGCAGAGGGACACGAGTGGATGACAGCTTTTACCACACGGTTTGGATTATATGAAATGTTAGTAACACCATTCGGTTTATGCAATGCGCCAGCAACGTTCCAAAACTATATCAATCACACGTTACATGATGCATTGGATAAGTATTGTACAGCATACCTAGATGACGTCCTGATCTACTCAAAGACCCGAGAGGAACACACAAAAAATGTAGATGAAGTAATAAGACGGTTGGGAAATGCAGGTCTACAGCTTGATATTGCAAAATCAGAATTCTATACAAAGAAGACAAAGTATCTGGGGCTAATTATTTCTACTGATGGGCTCAGCATGGATCCTGAAAAAGTAAAGTCAATTGAGAGTTGGAAGGAGCCATCTAACTTAAAGGAGTTACAGCAGTTTTTAGGGTTCTCAAATTATTATCGGTGTTTCATTAAAGGATATTCGGGGCTTATGCAGCCATTAACCCGCCTCTTACAGAAAGGGGTAAAATGGAATTAGTCAGATGATCAGGATGAGGCATTCCGATATTTAAAGGATTCTTTCACGAAAGCACCAGTACTCAGGTATTTTGATTGTCATAGACACACAGTGGTCGAGACTGATGCATCAAATTGGGCTTCGGGGGGTGCGCTGCTTCAAACAGGGGACGACAATATTCTTCTTCCAGTCGCTTTCTTCTCTTCGAAACACAGCCCAGCTGAGTCAAATTATGATATTTATGATAAAGAGTTGCTAGCCATAGTAAAATCATTGGAAGAATGGCGACCAGAGCTTGCGGGGGTCCAGTCCACATTCGAAATTATTACAGACCACAAGAACTTGAAGACATTTTTGACAGCAAAACAACTTAACCAGCGTCAAGTAAGATGGTCTGAATTTCTATCTCAGTTTAATTTTGTGATATCCTATCGACCAGGATCTAAAGCACTAATCCCAGATACATTGACTCGTTTGCCAGGTTTGAAGCCGAAAGATGCTTCGGATGAACGTCTTCAGCAACGTTTCCGTGCAATGATACCAGAGGATAAAGTTCACCCGGATTTAAAACTAGATTATTTAAATGATGAAAAATTTCCTGAATATAAACATTCCGAAATTCTTGCCCCGCTTTCTAATGAAGTTGCACTGATAGATCTCATATATCAGGCATATAAAGAAAACCCTACCGCTAGAGAAATGGTTGAGCATTTGAAGGACCAATCCAGGAGAAAATGGCCTAGAAATTTAAAAAAATTATTAATGAAAGATATGGCAGAGTTCAAAATTAATAACGGGTTGATTTATTTTAGGAATCAATTATTTGCGCCAGATTACAAAGAGCTACGTTTATTAATTGTCCATGGTACCCACTTTTCAGGACCCGCGGGTCACCCAGGACGAGTAAAAACGTTAGACTTATTACAAAGATCATACTGGTGGCCTAAAATGAGTAAGTTTGTGGCTAATTTTGTTAAAGGGTGTGAGCTATGCGTTAGAACAAAAACCCCAAGAACATCACCACCGGGCTTCCTGAAGCCCCTCAATATCCCAGTCCGCGCATGGGTCGATATCTCAATTGATCATGTGGTTGACTTACCCCCTTGTAAGCGTTCTGGAAAGGTATTTAATCATATCCTCGTGGTAGTGGATCGTCTGACGAAAATGCGCCACTTCATACCAACATCATCCCTAGATAGTGCAGAATTGGTAAGTTGTTTTATAAAGGAAGTGTACAAGCTCCATGGTGCACCAGAATCAATTATCTCCGACCGTGGCTCTGCATTTGTCTCGGACTTTTGGCATCGTCTGAACACACGTCTATCTGTGAACTTGAAACATAGTTCTGCTTTTCATCCCCAAACGGATGGTCAAACGGAGATAATTAACTCGGCATTGAACCAGTATCTACGTGCATTTGTTAATTTTACGCAGGATGATTGGGTTGACTGGCTCCCATTTGCAGAATTCTCAGGAAACAACAGTGTTAGCGAGACAACAGGTGTCTCTCCATTTTTTGCAAATTATGGCTACAACCCACGCCTTGGAATAGAACCACCAGCCCCCAAGACCTGTGACTTGAATGGATCGATGAAGAAAGAATACCTAAGGGCTGATGCTATTGCGGATCGTTTTAATCGCATATTGGAAAAACTTAAAGCACTAAGCCGTCAGTCTCAAGAACGATATGAGAATAATGCAAATGCTAGAAGATCGGAGGCTCCAGTATATCATCCAGGAGATAAGGTCATGATAAGCCTTAAAAATATTAAGACAAATAGACCAAAAAATAAATGGGATGACAAATGGGATGGTCCTTTCAAAGTGGTAAAGGTATATGATGGGCGGTAATTGTTGAACTTCCGAAACATATTGGGGTTAACAATAGCTTTCATACATCAATGGTTCGACCATGGCCAGACTCGATCATCCCAGGCCAATCTAGTATCAACGTAAACGAGCGTCGTAATACTGTAGGCCGGGTTGTAGAAAGAGAAAATGACGGTAAAATTGTCGATAAATGGAAATTTGATAAGATCCTTGATGTACATGATGAAAATATTGAAAAGACCGGTCTTACATACCTTGTGAAGTGGAAATACGATCAAAATCCCACCTGGCAGCCAGAATCAGATTTGAAAGGATGTCACAAGGCAATAATAGATTTCCACACCAAAAACCCTGGTAAGCCAGGGCCTCCGGAATGGGTGAAGATGCCGTCTACAAATCAATCAATTCCAGAACAACAACCACGAAGATCAAGTAGAAGACTGAAACAGATTAAAAAATTGAAATAATCATAATAAAAAATATAAAAAGTAGTGAAAGTTTGGGGTCCAAACTTAAATTTTGGAGGGGGAGTACTGTCACGGGACTAAGTCCTAGGAATGGCTTAGCGAACTTAGGACTTAGAGACTTCCATGTACATAGTTAGATTTACTCTCCTTATTGCACAACACAGTTATCTATCCCGACCCATCCAGATCCAGATATTCCATTCTTATATTCCGTGACAGTCAATGATGATACATGTGTTGTAATCTAACGCTTTTCATCCTCGGACTTCATGGTGAGCAGTAGTTGTATAGCACGTGATGCCATGCGGGGGAGAAGGAAAGGAACGGCGAAAGTCGCTAGCTAGACCTAAGCGATCTGGCCCACTTGTAGATGTAGACATCCCTCTTGTACATAGAACACAAGGAAAAACCAACCCTAACTAGTATAACAACAATAGTAAGGAACTTTAACATCCACACTCAGTAACCTCATACATTGTGACCCATAAATCTCTATCTCATCTCTATCACTCAACGACAAAGCTTCAACAACATGATGTGTATCAAGGAAAATATCTTTTTGTTCGGATTTTACATAACTCATGCTTTGAATTGGGTTTACATTTATGTTTCCGATGATATAATAATATTATCTGTCCTGAGCACGTTTTGGTATGTTTCGGTGGTAGCATTATTGCCAGCAAGTTATCTAGTAGGGTTTCTGTTCGGATTAGGTCTTCGTCAATGAGCTCTAGCCTAATTGTGCTAGGTTGCAGGCTACTGTTACAACTATTCATGGGGTCTATCAAGGCTCTCTTGGGACTTGGTTACTTAACTTGGAAATGGTTGGTGGGAAATCTTGGATACTTGATAATAAAGACAACATATTAACAGAAGACTAGGTTCTTGATTCTTGGATATCTAGGTAACAGTACAAGACTGAAAGCTGGAGAGCTTTCGACATGAAGATGCCTCAGCTACTTATACTTCGACACTATCTACTACAGACTACAGTAATCTAGTTCCAGCCTGATTCCTGTCGAACTCCTGAGAGTGACCTAGAATCTGATCGAAGCTCAGTGAACTGGTAAGAGTACACAATACCATCCCGAAACATCTAGAAACTAATTGCTAGAATAGCTTAGAATGCCATCGAAGTAACTCAACACCATGAATCATCTCCACATCAGTCAGTCCGTGATAGGGTCATATTCAGGGTAGTGAAGTAGTTTGGGTTTGGTATGGGTTATAAGGTTGATACCTGAGCATGTCTCATAGTAGTCAGGCATGCGACTCAAGTAGCAAATACACGGTAAACCTCAACCCCAAAATGATGATACGTATCAAGTTTAATATGCTAGGTCCTGTATGGCTAGTATGGATGGGATATGGGGGATTTTACCTGTAGATAGATAAAGACGCTGTAGCCCTCTGATAGTTGGGTCAAGTCTTCTACCAAAATAATATCGAAATCAATCCTAGCCTCTCATTAAGCAATCTCATGAATTATTTCCGTGTCTGTCATTACAGATCAATAAACAGAATCGACGATCAATATTTAGAAAGTCGATAAGTTTCATATGAGGAAAACTATGTATTTTAGATACTCGATAGCCAGAGAATAGAAGAACAACCCTTCGAGGATTTGTCACCTTCTACTCCCATTTCCAAAATAGTCCAACACAATCTCCTCACTTTGATGAGGATTCCCAGTCGCCTTCGCGGTCTGTATCGTCTTCATTTCTCATCACATCCCCCTATCACCATTATCATGAAGCTAACCACGATCAGATCAGACGTTAGGGTCGAAGCCCTTCTCGTCACCAACCCTTGATCATGGAGGAAAAGCCATTGGATGAGTTTCCGGAGCGAACCCAGCACTAAATACAGAGATGGTGGATTGGATCAAGATGGCCTCGAATGCTACAAAGAAGGGAGATATAGATGAATATGCGCACCTCATGTGGTCCCGGTGTCTAGGCCTCGCCTGGCTGGGGCTGCAGGTTTTTTAAGACTTTTTCCTGCGCACGCAATTTCCATTGCTACCAATTTTTTTTTTTGGGTAGAAGGTTCCGTGTAAAAGGTGGCTGAATTCCACGGGTAAATACTGAGCTGAATGGCTATTCATCACGGGCAATATATCAATGATCTTACAAGTAACAATAGAGGACAGGAGCACTGTACAAGGTGTGGCCTGGGCCAGAGAGGAGACCAATGTGCTAGATATTCGAAGACTCAAGTAGTACAATAAACAAACCACTCACCCTGATCTATCAGCCTTGATCACTGGCTCAGCAACTCGACTTCTGGACTTTGTGTCTCGACTATCCTGTAGTTCTCCGACCTTTGACCACCTGGCACCTCGCCAGTTGCATTATATCTGAGTACCCTTTGTTAGCAACTATGATCCAAACAGTTATTAATACATTACCTTCGGCAGACGGCGATCTCTGGTACCCCTAGCGCACGCCGTAACACACACCCTACATCCTTGTAAGGGGGCGGATCAGATGTAAGAAGGCGAATTGGATGTAAGAAGACGGATCAGATGTAAAACGGCGGATTGGATGTAAGAAGACAGATCGGATGTAAGAAGGCGGATCGGATGTGAGAAGACGAATCAGATGTGCGAAGACGGATCAGATGTGAGAAGACGAATCAGATGTGCGAAGACGGATCAGATGTGAGAAGACGGATCGGAAGGAGATATCAGATCGTAGGTTAAGCTAAATCTACAAGAACGTCGCACGACCTCTAACAGGTGCGCGTAGCTCTTAATTTATACACAAATTACGGACTACTTCCAGCAGAATATGACGAGCTTCCAATAACCCCTTATTCCCCTTAACTATTACAAATAACACCTGATAAACCACCTGTTCTGATCTGCACTCAATTATACTATTGAACCATACCCATTACATCAAGTTGGGCGATCAAGATCGTCCATAAGATGATGATCCTACCTAGCTGAATAGGAACACTGACAATCCTCCCCCTCCCCTTGAGATCCCCTTATACAGAGTCTATCCTCGCAATCTAGTTGTATATATCCCTCCTGTAGAAGAATATTATTATTCATCGGTAATATTTGCGTACACTGACTGTTTGACTTGACTGTTCACAACAAGGCCCTGCTCTCACCTTTGGAGAATGGGTCGGGCTGACAAAGAATTTTATGACGAGATTCAATCAAGCGACTAAATCTATTTCGAAAGGAACAACTGTTTGGATGGGAACATGTGAGGATCCCGGATTGATAGACCTATAGGTTAGTACAAGGCTATCATAAATAGTAATGCTTATGTAATGTTGTCATGTCGGAGTCCGGGCGTAAGATAAGGAATACTGTACTTATATAGACGATACCCTGTATGAATAGAAAATCAAGTTACATCTAGTCTCAAGCTCTACTAAACATATTGGTAGTTTGGAGCCACGAGACACCCGTAACCTACACGATCTTAAAACTAAGCTTATCTCACATTTTACACATTCTAATCCACTAAGAACCTCACATGTATTTCCTTTTTTGCAAAGCGCGACTTATTTTGGAATATCCTATAAATCACGCTTTCAGTCTAAGTGTTACGGTTTGTCCGTTATCTGAGCTTATGTGGATACCTAAGCGTATTGTTGAGGATTCATGTTGTAAGAATTAAAGGAAATGATAGAGGAAACTGGGAGATATGGCACTACTAGCCAAGGGACCAGATCAGTGTCACAGCGTAGTGATTCTCGATAATGTGTGGCTGGGCGGCAAGTATTCGGCCTAGGGCGAAGAAATCA
Organism: Blumeria hordei DH14; assembly: GCA_900239735.1. NCBI lineage: Eukaryota > Fungi > Ascomycota > Leotiomycetes > Helotiales > Erysiphaceae > Blumeria > Blumeria hordei. The sequence goes on along the minus strand of OENG01000018.1, from coordinate 7,266,922 downwards.
GTAAAGACAATCACTGAGGGGCTGAATGTTATAAATACCCGTTAGTTGTAGCTAGATTTCTCTTTCCTCTTTATACAGTTTATTAAATCGACATAATCATCACCAACTCGGGTTTCCCGTCACAATATAAACTGTATCTCTTCATCATTTGCCCGTCATTAAGTATATCGCAGTCCTAGTTGACAGTGGCTTAGGGCATCCTATAATCACAGGTGTTAATCAGTAAGCACCTTAACCAAGTTAAAGTTGTACAGGAAGTTGATGCCAACGTTTGCTCTACCATCATCATCAACAGACGAGGCATCTAGCTCTGGACGATCAAGTCGTCAAAGTAGGATCTCATTTAAATCAGCGCAGGGATTTGAAGTATTAGTAACGGGTCCAGATATGGACAGAATTAACATCGGAACGGACTTGATGGCATCTGGTTTGTCTGACCAGAAGTCGATGCCACAAGAGAAATCACGAATGGACATGCAGACAATAGTCGAGGAGATGAGGAGAAGAGACGTTGATCACAGGAGGGAAATGGAGATGTTACAATCTCAAATGAGTCAAATGATGCTACTCATGCAGGGAAAATCACAGGGTGAAGGCCAGGTACCCCCAAAATTGGCTAAAGATAACGACAATCATCAACCCAAACGTAGGGAGCTCTCTGGCAAGGAAAAACCACTTAAGTGGCCGGAAGCCTACGATCACAAGGATAGGAACAAATGGGCAACCACCCACGGAATACTTCGATATATTTATCGGCGCGATGTAGAGGAACGGCAAATCCTGCAACCATCAGATTTCTTCATGCAGCTCTATAGCCACGCGGTGACAGGGACTGCCAAGGACATGATCACCGGACAATTTCAACACATGCTTGCAATTGATGCAATATGGGACGCTTTGGGATTATTACAGGCCATGGATGACACCTATCGCGATAGAAACGAAGAGCAATCGGCGGCTGCGCTATTTCATGCATGCCGACAATTCAGGGATGAGAGCTTGTTGTCGTACCCACCGCGTTTTCAGCAATTGCTCACACGAAGCCCCAGCTCTACGGGAGATGATAAGAATAAGATGTACCAGCTCCGGAATTCACTCAATAAAACCACAAGAAATCACATGATCGGTCGCTCGCAGCCACAAACCTTTCGTGAACTCGTTGAATATCTGTCTTCACTAGGTTCGGAAATTGAAGAGGTTGGCATGACAAGAACTAAGGAGTACTTACTCGGTCAGGCTGGGTATTTTGATGACGGCACGCGAGGTGTTGCTGGTGGTAAACTGCTCGGAGGAACCTCTCAAGGACCCCCTTATCATCCAGCAAACAGAGATATCGCCAATAACAAGGATTTAGATGGGGACACAAGGATGACCGGTGTCAACAAAGTCCGTGCAAAGTGGGTTTCACAAACTGAGTTAAACAAACGGAAAACAGATGGTGTATGTCTGCGATGTGGAAGGAAAGGGCACATAATAGCAAACTGCCATCTACTCCCAGCTAAACGTCCCGAAACCACAGTTCAGGCTTTAACTTCTGTAGAAAATGATGCGAGTACTGAAGAATTCAATGTGGTGGGAAGTGAGTTAAAAGGTTAGCTCCTGAACAAAGTCGTGTTCAGGAGCCTGGAAAGGAAGTTTCAAATATGGTGGTTGGATCAAATCAGATTGAAGATACCGACGTAGAGTACAAAATGAATGGATCGTCTTTTATAATAAACACAATAATTAATGGAAGTTATTCTGTACCTACTTTGATTGACAATGGATGCGAATGCCTAGCCGCCGTTAGTAACTCCCTAGTACGCAAAGCTAATCTTCCTCGGACAAAAATAACTCCCCGTAAGCTTACCGAAGCTACACAAAATCGCCACCACGAAGATCTTATCACGGAAATGGTTAAAATGGAACTTGATATAGACAGATACCAGCGTACCTTATTTGCATATGTAATATCAGGGTTGTCTCATGATCTGATACTCGGTAAACCATGGATGGAATGGGAAGATGTTGTTTACAACGCAAAGGATCATTTTATGGACATCAGAGAAGCTATTGTGAACAGTCAGCCACTCAGAGTTTGGGAGAAAGTTCAGCAGCCGAAGATGGATGCACTACAGCTAGGGTCGAATATCAGAAGTTTGTCTGCAGGTGTGTTCCTTGCAACAGTCAGGAAAGCCAGGAAATCGACGAGCGGTACCCAGTTATTTTCTGTAACACTTGCAGATATTCAGAAAGCGCTTGCACCATCAAAGAAATCACCAACAAACTTGGAAAGGCTTCCTGTGCAATATGAAAAATATTTAGACTTTTTTTGCAAAGAATCAACAGATAAACTTCCACCTCATCGGAAAGGTTGCGATCACGAAATTAACCTTGAACCCGATAAAAAAGTACCATGGGGTCCCCTATATGGAATGTCAAGAGATGAATTGTTGGTACTAAGGAAGACCCTGACAGAATTACTTGACAAAGATTATATTTGCGCTAGTAGTTCACCAGCAGGGGCCCCAGTACTTTTTGTTCGGAAACCAGGTGGGGGCCTTCGATTTTGTGTTGACTATCGTGCTTTGAATTCCATTTCAAAAGCTGATCGCTATCCGTTGCCTTTAATTAAAGAAACGCTTGCTAAACTGAGCAGAGCTAAATGGTTCACAAAGTTAGACGTACGAGCCGTGTTTCATAAGTTGCGCATTAAGGAAGGCGATGAGTGGAAAACGGCTTTTCGGACACGATTTGGGTTGTTTGAATGGCTTATCATGCCATTTGGATTGAACGGTGCTCCGGCCTCTTTCCAGAGATATATCAACGACGCATTACGTAAATATTTGGATGATTTTTGTTCTGCTTACGTAGATGACGTACTTATCTTCACCAACGGAGATGAAAAAGAACATCAAAGGCACGTAAAATTGGTCCTTGAAAAGCTTCAGAATGCCGGGCTAGGGCTAGATATTGATAAGTGTGAGCTCAGCGTTAAAGAGACAAAATATCTAGGTTTCATCATATCCTCGAATGGTGAGAATTCGTCGGTTAAGATGGATCCAGCAAAGGTTAAGGCGATATCGGAATGGGAAGCACCAACGACGACGAAAGGACTCAGGGGATTTCTAGGGTTCGCCAATTTCTACCGTGGCTTTATCAAGGGATTTTCAAGAATTTGCGCACCCTTAACGTCTCTGACAGGTAAGGGTACACCATGGAAGTGGGGCCACGAACAAAATGAGGCATTCGAATTGCTCAAGGAAAAGTTTGTTGCAGAGCCTGCTCTAGCTCAGTATGATCCTGACCGTGAAACAATATTGGAGGCAGACTGCTCTGGTTATGCGCTTGGTGGATGCTTATTACAGAAGCAAGAAAATACCACATGGAAACCAGTGGCATACTATTCTCGGAAGCTGACCGGAGCAGAAATGAATTATGAAATTCATGACAAAGAACTCCTAGCTATTGTAGCAAGTATGAAAGAATGGGACGCAGAATTAAGAGGTTTAGCTCAGGCTTTCACTATTCTAAGTGACCATATGAACTTAAAGTATTTTCTAACCACGAGAAGGTTGACAGAGAGGCAAACTCGGTGGGCTGAATTTCTATCTAGATTTAGGTATACACTTGTGTACAGGAAAGGTGTAGAGAGTGAGCGTCCGGACGCACTCTCAAGAAGGGATCAAGATAAACCAAAGGAAGGTGATCCTCGACTTTTGAGCCGCGAGCGACAGGTTTTAACGCCAGTCCATGCATCAAAATTGAGTGTTGGCCATTCTGTTCTGGCAGAAGGTCATGAAATATTTGTCAATGAGGATCTACAAGAGCCGTGGAACCAAGCAATTAAAAACGACAAAAAATATATTCAAGTAGTAAATGCAGTTCGAAGCGGAGAGCGTGTGTGGCCTAAAGACATCAAATTACAGATAGAAGGTTCAAATGAGCCTAGTCCTATTAAAGCAACTATTGCAGCGTGTGAATTTGATGAGACTATTGGAGTAGTTCGTTACCAAGGACGTATATGGGTACCTCTCTACGAACCGCTAACAACAGCACTTATCCAGAACATCCATGACGCAGCAGTCTCTGGTCATCCTGGAAGGGATGTAACGCTTGCTCAAGTCGCTCGAGAATATTTTTGGCCTGGGATAAGCAAATCAGTCAAGCGATTCTGCAAAAATTGCCATGTATGCAGAAGATCATCAATTTGGCGACACCAAAAACTAGGGCTTCTTAAACCGTTACCCGTACCTGACAGATTTCATCAGGAACTTTCTATAGATTTTATGGTAGACTTACCAAAGTCAAATGGTTCAACAAATATCATGGTGATCACTGATCGCTTGTTAAAATCAGTAACACTCGAAGCAATGGATAAAATGGATGCAGAAACGTGTGCTAAACGATTCCTAGAATGTCATTGGCGTTACCATGGATTTCCAAAAGCTTTAACTAGCGATAGAGGGACAAATTGGACAAGTAAATTTTGGAGACGGCTATGTGAATTAGTTGGAATTCAACAGAGATTGAGTACAGCTTACCACCCTCAAACTAATGGAGCAACGGAAAGGATGAACCAGGAAGTCCAAACTTACCTGCGAGCGTATATTTCCTATACTCAGCACGATTGGTCCGACTGTTTGGCTGCTGCTCAACTAGCGATAAATAATAGGGACGTGGCATCCTTGGGTGGTTTGAGTCCATTTTTCGCGACACATGGGTACCACGTTAATCCTATCCAAACAATTAACGATAATTCAACTATCCCTACATCCACAGGAAAAGAAAGGGCTGAAAACTTTGTCGAGAGATTGGAAAATGTAACGGCTTTTATGCAATCCGCAATGGCCGCTATTCAAGAACGTTACAAGGATTACACGGATAAAAAGAGACACCCGGCACCAAGGTATGAAGTTGGTGATAAAGTTTGGCTACTACTGCGAAACATTAGATTGGAGGATCAACCTTCAAAAAAATTAGGGTGGCAACATGCAAAGTATACTGTCACAAAACTGATTTCGCCAGAGGTGGTGCAACTTGATATCCCTGGAAGAATTTTTAATAGATTTCACGTCGACTTACTCCTACCAGCAGAAGAAAATCCGTTGCCATCACAAATACTAGAAGATGAAAACCCAGGTCCAATCACTAGTGATGATGGTGAAGAAGAGTACCAGATTGACGAAGTACTTAGGTGCAGAACAAAAAATGGTGAGCGACAGGCTTTAGTGAAGTGGACTGGAATGGCACAGCCAGAGTGGACATCGCTCATAAATTTGCAAGATGCTGCAGCCCTCGACGTTTGGGAAAAAAGTGGGGCTCAGCAGAGACAAACAATGGGCCAGCGTCAAGGAAAGAAAAGAGGAGAGGGTAAATAGGGGGGTTATGTTACGGTTTGTCCGTTATCTGAGCTTATGTGGATACCTAAGCGTATTGTTGAGGATTCATGTTGTAAGAATTAAAGGAAATGATAGAGGAAACTGGGAGATATGGCACTACTAGCCAAGGGACCAGATCAGTGTCACAGCGTAGTGATTCTCGATAATGTGTGGCTGGGCGGCAAGTATTCGGCCTAGGGCGAAGAAATCAGTAAAGACAATCACTGAGGGGCTGAATGTTATAAATACCCGTTAGTTGTAGCTAGATTTCTCTTTCCTCTTTATACAGTTTATTAAATCGACATAATCATCACCAACTCGGGTTTCCCGTCACACTAAGGGAGATAAAGCATGATGTAGTGATACTTGTAAAGTATATGGCAGAGAGAATAGAATAGAATTAAATACAAGTCCCTACTGAGTCTATGACTATGAAGGTCTATGGCAGAGGGGAGTTTGTGTGCCAGCTTGTGAGCTGATAAATACTGTAGCATAAAACGAGCATTGAATGCACTGGTATGTATTCTACCACTCTGAGGAACTCATTAGACTGAAATGAATGAAAAGTCACCACTAACGTTGTGTAAAAGATAGTGCCGAGACTACCTAGGGCTTTACTCATGTGTGCAAAGGAACCTCCAGTTACTTTCTTTGACACTGTTAGCGCGGGCTTGATTTACAATTCCTCTGGGATGGAATAAGTAAAACTTGAAACTGGGCTGTTTAAGGGATTAGCCCTGCAGGCGCTGTTGGGATAGCTCGTACATTTTTTTTTTGCATCAGATTTTAATTGCGTGTGTAGCTATCTAGCTATGACACAATATCAGAGAAAATTTGCAGAAAAGATGACTCAATTTACAAGTAGAGCACTCATGCCTCGGATTTCATTTTCAAGTACCACTGCAAAGTTATGGTGGTTTTTTCTTCACCCCACGTAATCCCTCATCTGTGAATACCCACCCAGGGGAACGTCTCAAAAACCTTGAGTTATACAGACATGCCTCCATCATCCATTCACTTTTCTCCGTGCGTAACTTGGTCTAAGGTGTCTCCTTCACAAGTGGAGTAGGTGCCCAGGCTACTCAAACCATACTAGAGAACACCACCAGAAGGCGGACCATGGCACCTTGCATCGTTTGCGTGTTTTTATAGTGTCTGCTGCACTCTCACAAGCGAAGTCTTGGCGCGCACACAGCTCAATTCGTAAAACTCCTTGCCAAAATTCAAAATTACACATCCGTCGAGATTGTATCCATCTTCCAATTAAAATAGTTCTGGAAATTGGAGGAGTTAAATACTAGCCTTGAGGTTGATTTAGAGATATGATGAATCTGTTTAATGTATGAAGAAGTTTACTGATGTTTAATGGATAGTTCATTGTAAAGTAATTGCTATAATTATATCTGTGTAGCAAGAAGTCCCTCTATATACATGGAGGCGGGGTTTTCCGCACACTAGTGTGAATTCCAACATACTTCCTAATCTAACCTAACTGGGAAGGTTGTTGGAGATCCTGAAGCCAATGTATGCTGTGAGGCATCTATTGGCTAAGTACTATTCATGCCAGTGAGTGATGATATAGGTTAATCATATCTCATGGCGCCAGTGCATATTATTCTAATATGAACTATTTGTCTACTGCAGTCATGTTGCTGCCTTAATTGCAACACTTCCGTGTCATCTTGAAAACTTGTCCTGATTCCTCTCACGTCCATCCCAAAGAACTGTCTCCCAGATTTGTGCGCCACGCTTTGCTTCCTCCGTCGGGTGTAAATATCGGCGTGGGCGTGTATTTGATGGCTAGCTGAGGCCAGAGAACAGTTGATAAGAGGAGTGGTCATTGGAACGAGGATGTACTAAGTCGTACTAATAGACTTGATGAGTCTTAGGTAATAGTCGAACTCGTTGAGAGCGAAAATTTGACATGACAGAGAATTTTGAATTATTGCCTCTTAGGCCAACTTGATCGGTATTGCGAAATTTGACTGAACTTGGCTCTGGGAGAATATTTCACTCCCAGGTTCGTAGAGGATACCGCGTACAGGTGTTCAGCCTTACCCTCCTCTTCATACTTCACACATGTGTCGGACATGTCAAGTCCAGCCGGCCAGAGAATCCGAGTTTGACGCGCCCAAACGCATATCTCTTTCCAGCCTCGGCCACTTTGCGCCAGAGTCCTTGACACCATTTCAATCTCCAATCTATCTCTTCTGGACATTTCCAATCATGCCCTATCCTGGTATCTTGTCATCTCATCCTGTGGCCATTCTCTTCATTGAAGGCCTCATGCAGTCGCAAACCGAGGCCTACTCCGTTATTTCTCCCTTTTACTCCTTCATTTTAGCTGTCCTTAATCCTTATGTCAACTTCGCCATCTTAGAAATTTTTTAGAATTTCTATGCCTCTGGCCTTGCCCCGTCACTGCCAAACCCCTAACCGTGAAGGCTGAACATGGGCCGAGGAGCTCAAAACTGAGGCACCAATGCCTCAGCCTTTTTCGAATGCTCTAGCTAGTGTGCCGGCAAAATGTTGTCCGTATTTCGTCAATGGCGATTCGTTGGAGATCGAGTTGCCGGTGACCTTGGCCTAGGTATTTTCGTATATAAGGCCGATACTTCAACCGTACCTTCACAGCGCACGAAAGTTGCAAGTAGATGAATTTTAACTTGAATCTCTGACGTGTATTATGACTTTTAGATTTTGCAATACTGCGGAAGGTGGTGAGATGATTGTGGAGAGGATCACGAGATAGATTAGGTTCATTTCAAAGACCTATCTGGGTCTTAGCCTAAGGAGGACTTCTAGAATCTACTTTAAAGACGCCATTTATATTTAGCACGTTTTATCCTGATTACTTTGGATTTTAATCTTCTGGGTAGTGAGGAAAAGAAACAGTGATTGGGAATGGAACAGAACAGTGTCGGTTTATAAACAATGAACCTATAAAATCCTAAGCCAAATTGTAGGAAGCTGTGAAGAATTATTGATTTCAAGGTACAATTTGGCCTTCATTTACGGAGCTGAAGAACATGGTGAAGGAACAGTTAGTATTGATAAATTTCAGACTGATATATCTTTACTGCATGCTCTGAAAGCCCACCAAAGTTGGTCTATCCATTGAAATCCACACCCAACTCGCATTTTGTCCGTGTTAAACAAATAATGTACTTCATGAAAAAAGATTATTTGAACCAAAATTTATGATTGAATGGAGGAGCATAGACCTTGAGAAACACGTAGTTCAACCACAAAATAGCCTTCTAGAAGATTTCACTTAGCCCCCAGTACTTGACTGGTCTTAGATTGTTCTGAAGTCTTGGACAGCAAAGCTTGAAATATCATGATCGAAAACTTGATGCTTTTGTTGCCTAGGTCAAACTAAAATTACCAGACGTGAAAAACGATGTAAAAAATGGTCATCTTGCTGGAGATCTATAGTAGGGGCGGAAATTTTCGCAGGACATGATTAGGACATTCATATCCGCCAGGGTTTTTGTTCAAATATTGTTGATGATATTGCTCGGCATCCCACCATTCGCCAGCCGGGACGATTTCTGTAGTCACTTTGTTCTTCCACCATTGCTCGTTGACTTTCTGGGTGACTTGACGAGCCACCTGTTCCTGCTCTTGGTTGTGATAGAAGATGGCCGAACGATATTGCGAGCCCTGATCCGCACCTTGACGATGGAAGGTCGTCGGATCGTGCATTTGGTAAAAAAACTCGACAAGTTGTCGGTATGAGACTTTCTGCGGATCAAAAGTTACCTGAAGCGCCTCAGAATCTAAAGTCTGATACTCAGTCTACTGTAGTACAAAGGCGCAACCAGACACTGGGAGTACTTACGGCCCGTTTGACCAGAGCAGACAGCACGGTATAAGGGGTTGGAAGATAAACCACCTGTGTAGCCTACGCGTGCTTCAACCAAGCCGCGTGATGCAAAGCTTTCCCGAAACATTTTCTCAACGCCCCAGAAACAGCCAGCAGCAAAAGTTGCTTTTTGAGCCGCTGTTGTAGAATTATCTATACAGACTGGTTTCCCGCTCATGGTTAATAAGCTTCGGAGAAAAGGTTGGGAGATTAGGGGTCTGGCAAAGCTCATTTGTGACGATAGTCAGGCTCATGGGAGTTTTACTGAACATTGACACCCCTGATCCGTTTAATTAGTAAGAAGGCGCGCTGATTATTCCGAAATAGGCTCAAAGTGGCAATCTAGTTTGTTTAAATTGTTTAAAACAGTACAGCCTCGTTTTGTCAATATTTGATAGAATGGTATTTGCCTTACAACAATGTCTTCTTCGTCCATGCATTACGTTCAACAAGTAAATTTAGCAAATTATTGATATTTGATACATGATGGCCACTGTTGCCCTTTAATTGTTAAATTAAATAACTGTCACATGATGTAATCACTGTCACAGGATGAAGCTTGGTCACATTTAGGCTTGTGCCCAATAATTGAGGCGTATACTTTGTTTCCTATGTTAATTCCAAATATGTCCTGCACTCCACCATGATACTCATGCGCATGGAAAGAAGCCTCTAGCAGCAAACAGAGCTTGATAGATGGTGAGAAACATTAGATAGCTTGGTTACATTCTAAATGAGATAAAATAGTATCACGTTTGATGTGCAAAGGACCGTAAATATTTCATTTAGTCAAATAAGCAACTGCACATGTTTAAAATATCACTTGATTGTGTTCTCCACTAAAACGGTATCACATTCTTTATTTTTTTGTGTTTAATGTCCTGTAAAATCTATGGCTATGTGAGGACATGTAGGTCCTATCTGCATCTGACCGGGACTATTTATGACTCGGGTAGTGAACTCCCTCCTATACCACCTGTTGTGAGGTTAAAGATCGAGAGGGATTTCGGACTGTTGGAGAGGAAGAAAGAATGGTATTTGAGTACAGGAGCAGGTGAACGGAGCTTTAGATGTAAAGCTGTGGAGTTAACGAGAGGAGCGATGAATATAGCCTTCAGAGATATTCAGTTAATACAATGAACTGAAGGTCTCTGGATGGAGGAAGGACTACATCTATATGCAGGAATCAAACTTGGTATGAAGAAAGTTGGGGGATTGATGAGGAAGGTGCTAGTGTCTCAACTTGACAGCATTATCAATATGAAGTTTTAGCCTTGTGTTTAAGCGAGCCCCCGCGACTAAAACAAATAGATGTGACTACATTAAACATGGGATATGCTCACAAGTGAATTTTTTATTCATTTTATTTTCCTGTCTGAGTCTGTGACTATGTAGGACATGCAGGTCCTCTCTGCCTACAAGCCAAGGATACCTATGGCGGTAGTATATCCCCTCCAATACCTCCCATATAGTTCCCCTCAAACAGTACCACCCCTCACAAGTTCTCATTCCATCATACACTTAGAGGAGCCCTTTGCCCTTCATTATCTCCCCTCTCCAGCCAACGAAACGATGGCCATTTGCGGGTGTATGGCAGCCGGGAAAATTCGCAAAAACCACTGGGTGCGGAGCTCTCCTAATACCGATATTAGGACTAAATCCGAAGACATAGTGCCCCTTCTGAAGCGTTCGAAGAGGCCGGCCAGCTGGGCGCTGCAGACTTGTGTGTACCTCGGGAAATTCGCACTCTGCCTTTCTAGCCTCCTTCCCGAAAGTCGTGATGAAATTTCAGAAAGGTCTGGACAGAGCGTGATTGCTGTTTGTTAGCCTAGCCCGACTTCTTTTGTTCCGTCCAGGGCGCAGGGGAGTGCCGTTGACCCATCAACAAAAGAAGCCCTCCTGACTAACTAGCCGAAATCTCAATCTTGGCGCCCGCGATCGTTCTAAAGTTGAAAACCCCTCGAAAATGTCAGTCCCAGCATGGTCTTCAGAGACCTGTTCCCCCTCTCATACCACATCTCAGCCGCCTATCCTTCCTCAAGATGTAAAGCCCCATTAGAGCAATGGTTCCCCATTGACTAGGACTAGAGCTTTGTACCTTATTACTTAGTTACTTCCACGCGGGTAAACATAGTATCGAAATTATATGATGGGGGATGGCTGGTTTTGGTGAAGAATATTTTGCTTGCATTTAGAGTGACAATCTATTTCTTCATTGAAAAGTTTCGATTTTTCGTGGGGGTGAGTTAAACGACGCGCGTGAGAAAGGTAGGTGCAACATCAACGAGATGTCATCAATTATAGACACCATTACATGTGCTTTCGTATTTTCATTACGGTGCAATTTCTCCAGGCTTTCCAAGATGTGCAAAGAATAATGCGCGATTACATTGGCACTACTGGAAGTTAAATAATTCGTCTTTTCAGGCCACCTAATTACATACTTGGTATAGCGCAACATTGGGAGGGCGACGTTTGGCTTGTAAGTCATGTGATATGACTACGTATAAATCCGCCATTGCCTCCCTCCTTTTCACCGTATCAATCCACCAGTCATCAACTTGTTTCACACTACATCACTACACTAATTGTCCTCCAGATCACCTTACTACATGTCTAAATTCCAAGAGATTTTCACATATCAAGCAACCAACTCTATTGATTATATTCTCCAGAAATGTAGAAAAAAGCACAGCAATGGCGCCAGCTCTGAAAAGGGTAAATTTTAATCCCAAGCTCTGGTACTTTCAGCTAATAGAATAGTTCTAGTCCGACTGTATCAAGATTTATGGAATTACGTTCGCCCATTACAAGGTATACAAAATATGGAAGAACTAATGGACTTATTTCTAGGCGTTATGGACGCCATCGCTAAACGCAAAGATCTCATTTCATTTGAACAACTTGTTAATGACATTCTTAGCAACAAATATGAGCGTGATATATTACAATCAGCCATTGATCTTGGAATAAAGTTTCTATCAACATCTACCTTAGGACCGATGGCCAGCAGGACAACATACCGAAGAAACCTTATGGAAGGATCTAATATCCACATGACGGCCGACAACTTGGAAATGTTTTTGAAAAATAACCTACAAGATAATATTTTTTGCGACATCCCCAACTTTTGGGACTGTTTCTTTCTAGAAAAGGATTGGACAGACCAGGCCTCTCGCATATGGGAAAGTTATGAAAAATATGAGATTGCTGAGTATAAAAAACGATCGAAAGATTTAGAAAAAATAAAAAGCGCAAAAGGTGTCGAGGATCAGAAACGTCGTCACAATGCCAAGGAAGAGAAGATCCTTGAAGGAGGCATGACTGAAGGTGAAATATGGGACTGGCTCAACTTCTTTGAGGAGAATTTCTTAAATCAGATCAAAAGCCGCTCAACAAGATCCACAAAATACCCCATAGTCATCGAAAATAAGGGCTCCATTCTACGAGGGCGGTATTGTCGTACAAACAGGACGCAACGTTCCCAGGAGAACACGGGTACTACTCAGATTGACTTCTTGATTAAAAGTATTGATTTAGAGGATGATGATGTTGACTGGAGAAATATGAATGTGGGGGCGGAGTTTACAATATCACCCAGTGAGGCTATGAGAAAGAAAAAGTTCCTACAACTATCGAGATGTGTTCGGGAAGCATATTGCGCTCAGCCCCTGCGACGATTCATGCATGGATTTCAGATGTATGAAAAAGAATTCGAACTCTGGGTTTTTGATCGCTCGGGCGCTTACAGCTCAGGCAGAATGAGTATTACAGATTGCAAGGGGATTTTCGTGCGAGCGATATGCTCGTATTTATTGATGAGCGATGAAGAACTCGGTCGTGACATGTCACTCCTACGGATTGATGGAAAATCGATCGCAAATTTCACAGGAAGTGACGATAACTCAGACCAATTATTTGAGATCAGACCTACCCCTGTCATACAGTCACCGAATCTTGTCACTCGAGGGACAACCTGCTACAAAACGATGGACCAATCAACGATGATCAAGTACTCGTGGAGCAGGTCTGCGGGTAATGCGGAAGTTAGATTCATGAAGGATGCACTTCCAGTACCAGGTGTTGTGAAGTACATAGCATCACAGTTTATTTACCAGACAAACAGTCATCTGGGAAGCCTCAATCTTTCTGATGCCAAACCCTGGGATCTAAAGTCCGACGACCATAATGTATCCCGAGGTTCTAGTTACCATACCATGGCCCTACCTTCCTTGGAAAGAAATCGGTTTCTGTTCAGGATTGCAATGACACCATGTGGCAGAAAAATCGATACAGATGGGTCGATTCTTGATTTTGTAGTCGGAATTAGAGATGCGATCAAGGCTCACCAGGGGCTTGTCGATATCAGTATCCTACATGGAGACATCTCGGAAGGAAATATAATCCTGAAAGATCCAACTACAGATGATGACTCCCGTGGTATGTTGATTGACTTTGATTGTTCCGTGAAGTTGAAGGGAAACGTCGCCGAAGATGAAGAATTATTCTTAACAGGCACGGTTAAGTTCATGGCAATTGAAAGATTGGAATACGCTCTAAAATCAAAGTTTATCCGACGAACTTATCGTCATGATCTAGAATCATTCTTCTATGTGTTTGTTGTGGGATGCATAGAGTACGAATCAGTAACTGAGGGGATGCCTCAAAATTTGAACGAATGGTGTGAGGGTCAAATTAAAACTCGCCTCTCGACTAAATGTGGTCACGTCTCAAATCTCAAATTGCTTCTCAGAATGTTCACGCCCAGTTTCATGGGACTAAATGAACTAGCCAAGAGCTTGCGAACAATCCTGTTTAAGAATGGAAACTTTTACGAAACACCTGAAGATCGTGGATCACTGTACAGGAGAATGATCCTGGCTTTTGACAAAACCATTGAAGACATAAGAGGTAAGATTTATTTATGACTGGATAAAATCAATGATTCTTCTATCTCGAGATTTGCTGACAAACTGTTCACTTTTAGCTGGGAGAAACGAGAATCTAACCTTCACAGCACGCCGGTATCAGGCCGTCCCTCGACCTGCTCGTCGCCGAAATTTTGTTCGAGATATTCCCGTTAGGTAGAAATAAAGCCATTCGATATTCAGTCAAAACCGTAGATCAATTATTGTGTATCAAGCACATTTATGCTCTGGATGTTGTAAAAAATGAGTTATTGAAATTTAGATTTACATTCATTGGAATCAATGAGACATGGCTATGGTTGTTCCAGTACCATTTTTATTGAGATCTAATAACTAACTTTCTATTTGTCACGAAATTCATCAAGTAAAAAGATTAAAGTGGTTGATTAGTTATCTTATCCAGCGTCCTGTTCGGTCTATAATTACAGAACCACGTAGACGGAAATCCGCTTCGGTCAGGGAAAAAGCTCTTGACAAAAATGTCTCCAATATCTTGCCCCCCCCTTTCTCACTGAATATTAATATGCATTAATGCAATAATGACACCTTTGTCATTGAAGGGGTAGAGATTATTGATTCAAGCGACTGCCGAAATGAAAATAGTTACCTAATTTACAGTCACATTTGTATAAATTTGCCCTTTTTTGGTTTATTTTAATTCAATCTTACATGCTACTTAACTCTGAGACTATAAACAAAGCTTTGTGGTATTTGGATTCATATCCAAACTGTGCTACCAAGAAGTTGAATCATAAATTTCTTCTCAAATTGCAATGAACAATTTGAGTGCCTCATGGTCTACTTCATAGCCACAAATTTTTTAGATTATAGTATTCTGTATATTTATTCCAGACGAGCACAAGCTCTACACTCAGGGATTGTGATACGGAGAAGACTAGATCCCTCTACAACTGTATTCGACGATAACTCAGTTTGACATTTAGACTACTCATTTAGAGATTTTGTGAGCTGATACAACTCGAGATCTTCTGCTAGGTACTTTCTCCCTTCCCTAAATCGTTCAGATCCACCAAAGGGAAAACATGTAAAATCTTAGGTTACCCTAACTTGCCTTATTCATCTTGTATGTAGCCATAGCACGAGATATGGCCTTACAGTCCTCCCTTTCTCGAGTGCGGTTGGTGTCCAGGCTACACAGACTCTAATTTGGGGATATGACAACCAGAAGGCAGACCAAAACACCTTCAATCTTTGCAAGTGTTTAAAGTGTGGGTTGCTTTATCTAAAATTGTTGTCTCTGCGCCCACAGGTACCCTCAAGCCGAAAACGCCGGAAAAATGTGAGTCACAGCACGCCCATTTCTGACCTTTTCACTAGTTCCTCCCACGTCCCGGCTGTTTATCTTCCCTTGAGGTGTGAAGTCCCATGATAGCAATGGTTCCCTATTGACTATGACTCGAGCTCTATATCTTATTACTTAGTTTCTTCCTCACGGACAAATAAAGCATACTAATTTTATAGTGAGAAATGGCCGAATTCTTTTAGCAAAATGCCTGATTGCGATTTGAGTAATAATTATGGTTATGAGCTATGTCGAAGTCATATTGTGGGTGTCTTTTTATTTTTTATTTATAGGGCCAGGCTTACATCCTCGATCCAGTGGACATGACACACATGGAGGTCATCTAGAATACAAGTTCCTCCATTCTCCAGCAAAGCCTATCCGGTGCCTGACTTTTCCTGCTACGTGCCTCACGCTTGTTACATCAGGTCGAATGGGTAGGAACGCATCCACCATGATCCTCAGACCATGTATTGAGGGAAAACCTTCGCGGGAAAACCTCAAAAATTCCTCCTGTACTCTTTCACGACGAGCAGCCGTAGCCCCCCCTTAAACAGGCCGTGTAGGAATCCAACCTACCACTTCTAGAAAGCACATCCAGCACACGACCAGCTGTGCCAACTGCCTGTTGAAAATCACATATCATTCTTCCCAAATTCTCCCCTGCATTGCGCTCAACCCCCATTTGAGAGGGCTGAAATTCAGAAATCGAGAGCTCAAAACCGAGGCATCTGTGCCCCAGCTTTTGTCGTACATTGTTCGTTGTCTGAGTGAGGCTTCTTCGTTCGCGCCGTCTTTGGAATGTGTCGAAAAGTTGAAAATGTTGGCGTCGCGGTCGAGTTGCTCGTCTAAAATGAGGCCGAGCAATTGCCCAGTCCTGCACACAATGTTAGTAAATTTTTTTTTTAATCATTTTATTAAGTGTTGGTCCTAAGCTAAAGCTCTTTATCCACAATGGGTCATGGATCGGTGGAGCCGGCAGGGTTCCCTGTAATCTTTCCTACAGCCTAACATTTGTTTTGATTGTTTTTAAATTATTTATTGTGTTTTCAGCTATCTAGCTATGACACATGACCGGTACTATGTATACATATAAGATGACTCTTTTGATGTTAGAGACACTCATACTCTGGATTTCATTCGCAAATACCACTATGAGGTATGTTTGCTTACACAAACAGTCGACCCTCCTCCGTAAGTACCCACCAAAGGGAAATTAAAAACCTTTGATTATCCAAGCATGCCTTCATCATCCGTGCATACCAGCGCCGCGATAAATGTAGTTAAGTTTTGCCGGGTTCGAACCAGCGGTCTCTTGTCTCGGGTGGGATAGGTGTCATAGCTATCCAGACCTTATTTGAGAAACCGGCCAAGATGATGTACCACCGCACCATACAGCCACGACGGTTTTTATAGTGTCGCCCGCACTCTCGCAAGCGAAGTCTTGGCGCACGCACAAAGCTCAATTCGAAAACTCGTTGTCAAAATTTTAAAATTCACGCCCGTCGAAATTGTAGCCATCCGCTACATCATCTTGTAAACTTGTCCTGATCCCTCTCACGTCCATCCCAAAGAACTGTCTCCAAGGTTCGTGCGCCACGCTTTGCTTCCTCCGTCGGGTATAAATATCGGCGTGGGCGTGTACGTGTACATGGTGGTCAATTGAGGCCAGAGAAAGTCGACGAGATGTGTGATCATTGAAATGAGGATGTACTAAGTCGCACTTGTAAACTTGATGAGACTTGTGTAGGAATAGAACTCGTTGGGAGTGAAAAATTGACGTGGTGGAGTAGTTTGAATCATTACCTCGTGGGCCAACTTCTTTGGTATTGCGAAATTTGACTGAACTTGGCTCTGGGAAAATTTTTCACTCCCAGGTTCGTAGAGGGCACCGCGTACAGGTGTCAGTCTTGCCCTCCGGTGCCCCAAACTAAACATACACCAAAAGCACCCTTCCTCTGGGTCTTCTGTTAACTATACTGCAGACAGAATTAAAATGAAAATGTATATGCTAGAAGAGAAATTATCTACTACCGGTACAAACAGAGCTACTAGTACGCGATTGAGCACCGCTAAATACTTCGTGTATTGCGAGTGTAACAGCTAGGAGTGAGAATTGGTCTCTTCAAAAAACTTAGTCTTGTGAACCCACTTGCTGAAAGCGATAGCCCCTTCTGGAGAGCTGAGAACCCAGGGGATTCCACCTTGCAGTCGTGATCGGTTGCGCCCTAGTCGTCAAAAGAACAAGTGGTCAGGTGACTTTTCTCGTCCGCAGCTACATGTCAAGAGAGCTTCGAGGTGTTGGAAACGGCGGTGGTAGTCTGCAAAGTCCCCATGCCCTGACCGTGCAACAAGAAGGCCCAGTGTTCGCCGGTCGAGACAACTGAGTTCGAGTGAGTCTCTAACATTTTCTCTAATTCCAAGCCGTTTGTATCTTTCAGGGGCGTTTTGTGTCCAATATCTGGTCGCCGAATCTTGGTATATAATTTTGATATCCTCTTTGCTCTCGAGATTGATGTTGCAAGTGAGGCAGTTGGGAGATTGCAGGCCTGTTTGGCGAGAACATCTGCATCCTCGTTTCCCAAGATACCAACATGCGCAGGGCACCATCTAATGATGACTGAACCGGACGTGCGAGGTAAAGTGATTCCCGTCGCACTCCTACTAGAGCTTGAGCACGGGTGTGGTCGGGCCGGATCATGTGAACTACCGTAAAGTATAGGTGCCTCGTCCCAACTTAATGACCGGAATGAAGAAGGGCAAGACTGACACCTGTATGCGGTGCCCTCTACGAACCTGGGAGTGAAAAATTTTCCCAGAGCCAAGTTCAGTCAAATTTCGCAATACCAAAGAAGTTGGCCCACGAGGTAATGATTCAAACTACTCCACCACGTCAATTTTTCACTCCCAACGAGTTCTATTCCTACACAAGTCTCATCAAGTTTACAAGTGCGACTTAGTACATCCTCATTTCAATGATAACACATCTCGTCGACTTTCTCTGGCCTCAATTGACCACCACGTACACGTACACGCACACGCCGATATTTATACCCGACGGAGGAAGCAAAGCGTGTCGCACGAACCTTGGAGACAGTTCTTTGGGATGGACGTGAGAGGGATCAGGACAAGTTTACAAGATGATGTAGCGGATGGCTACAATTTCGACGGGCGTGAATTTTAAAATTTTGAGAACGAGTTTTCGAACTGAGCTTTGTGCGTGCGCCAAGACTTCGGTTGCGAGAGTGCAGCGGATACTATAAAAACACGCAAACGATTGATTGTACTGTGTTCCGCCTCCTGGTGGTGTTCTTTAGCATGGTTTGAGTAATCTGGGCACCTACTCCACTTCGGAAGGAGACGCCTAAGACCACATTTTGCGCGGAGAAAATTCGGTGGATGACAAAGGCATGTCTGGATAACTGAGGGTTTTTGAGACGTTCCCCTGGGTGGGTATTCACGGATGA
Source organism: Blumeria hordei DH14 (assembly GCA_900239735.1). Classification (NCBI taxonomy): domain Eukaryota; kingdom Fungi; phylum Ascomycota; class Leotiomycetes; order Helotiales; family Erysiphaceae; genus Blumeria; species Blumeria hordei. The sequence goes on along the minus strand of OENG01000018.1, from coordinate 7,247,996 downwards.
GGGTTGACTTGGGGTGAAGAAAAAACCACCATAACTTTGCAGTGGTACTTGAAAATGAAATCCGAGGCATGAGTGCACTTATTGTAAATTGAGTCATCTATTCTGTACATTTTCTCCGATATTGTGTCATAGCTAGTTAGCTGCATACGCAATTAAAATCTGATGCAAAAAAAAGAATGACCACTCTTTGGATCGATAGTGTAATAACTCTTTATCCGGACTTACTCTGCAGTACACCAACATCACTTGATCCGGCTACATCTGGAGTGCACATAATGGGTATCGAAATCGTCAATCAGCTTTCGCTAGGTAGACCTCTGCTAATCCTTGCTCTTCAGTTGCGCGAGCCCTCATATAGGATTTCCATATTGTTCGCTTTGTAGTAAGTTTGGTTGCTCAAAAAATTGTTTACCTTAAGTACGACGAGTCAATGTTGATACGGCAGTAAACTTTCAGACTTCTGACAGGTAGTCAATGTACAGAGAGGCCAAGATCTGAAAGAGGCATACCGAGGCTGCCAAGACTGCCATAGATGAACCAACTTCATTTACAGCTCGAGGAAATGTCAGTGGGCAAGAGTCGGCGTGGATGACTAGAAAAGAGTACTTGTGAAGGGTTAAAAGTTTCTTGGTAACCAGGTTACGATGTTTTATCTACGCTCAAGTCATTTAAAATTGTGATCTATAATTATGAACATCAAACTACTGAATATTGTTGAGAGGATATCGCTGTTGTTGTTGGAGTTGAGCTAAGGGCTAATATTCCGAGAATATATTGCTCGCTTGTAGAGTGGACTTTAAAAGTTTTATCTTCTTTTAATTCATTCTAAAATTTCTCAGGGGCGATGTCTAGAGCCTATAAAGACGAAAACGAGACATATGTTTAGGTGTTTCTGTAGAGTACTTAAAAAGTCCCTAGAGGGAATTATAATTTAAATCCCAAAGGTGCCAGTATTTTAACAAAAGTATCCACCTTGCTCTTTAATAGTGAAACTTGTATTGAATTAGTTCCAAAGCAGCATTGTACCGTTGGTGGTCTTGAGAGGTCGCCATAGTTATTTTCTTAAAAACACATCAATAAAGAGCCGAATGACTTGTCATGGCACTATCTTAACAAGCCTGACTTGGAAATGAATCAGAATTTCAATCTTGCTTTCCTCTCACATCACAACGCCAGAGTTACTAGCAATACGCTATATGCTGTTAAAAACGATGTTGTTCTTCGGAAGAGAAACTTCAATAACTTACCGGCCAAAGTTCAGCTGCCTCCTTTCCTACTGGTCCTGTAATAGCGGACCCTTTCATTTCTCCCTTTGGGTTAACAATCTATACATCATTAGTCAGTGTCTTATTTTTTATCCTACTCTGAGCGATGGGCCCAGTTTTTTCTGTAATTTTGTCACTTACCACACCAGCGTTATCCTCAAAGTACAAGAAGACTCCGTCGGTGCGTCTCCATGGTTTGCTCTGGCGAACTATAACAGCTGGCATGACCTTCTTCCGTAACTCGGGCTTTCCTTTTTTGACTGTAGCCATTACCATGTCTCCAACACCACCAGCTGGAAGTCGGTTTAATCTTGCTCCAATTCCTTTAACTGAGATTATGTAAAGATTTCGTGCTCCACTGTTGTCACAGCAGTTCATAACTGCGCCTCTATAATACAATAATTAGTTTATCATTTTTTAATCCTCCTATATTTTATGCCTCATGAAATCTGGCTGTCCTCTTTTCTGGGAACTAGCGGGTGTATTATTCTGTGGGTTCAAGACGTACACAGGTAGACCGAGGGTCATCTTAAGTTTACCGCCTGGGGCACCACGCCTAGTTTTTTGTTAGCCCACAACATCGATATCTTTAACTTTCTCCGAGTCCAATGAGTTTACTAGGAATTGAGGTAACGAACGAGATTTTAGCCATCGCAGATTGCAGTTGGAGTGAGAATTTAGTCGGTGTTGGTCGTTAATTGGTTGTCACGAAAGAATTGCCAACTCTCGAAAGCCACAATATGCTCGACGGGTAATTGTTAGGGCTTGTGTGATCTAAGCGAGATGCCGGCCACTAAACTATAACTGCTTACACATGCGAGTGCAATATTTAAGAAGTAAATAAATTTTTGACAGGCATATTTATGACCTTTCATTTGTCAAAATCACGGTAACTGTAATACAGATAGTTAACAAAAACCTAGCACTGATAAATAACATCTTCATGAACACAGCACTCAACCAAAAGTTGTAAGTGCCAAGGTTAATCCAGCACTGGACCTAAGGCTCTTCTTATCAAGTATACGATATTCTCAGTGACGCAGGACGGCACAACGAGCTCCGGTCAGTTTACTACTAACACCATGTTATACCAATTGTAAAGCATTCAAACATGACCTAACAATCCTATTGATTCCCTAAAGAAATAGATGAGGGAATTTAGAGTGTCAAATTGCGACTAAACAATTAATAGTAGGTTTTGTGCTTCCTGCAGGCCAGACCCTGCAAAAGCTCAGAATGGCTGCCATCAACTTGTAATTGGCCTTCATTCCAGTATCAGTAGAGCTCCGCGCTCAATTCCTTTTACAGTCATGCACCGCTACTTTATATCCACAAGTGGCTTTCTTGTAATTGTTTAGCGGCGGTAGACAGCGAAGAAGACTTCAATCATCTAGCTCATCATCAAACAAGTACTTATTAGGAAGATTTTTACAAGATTAATTTTGATGTGGAGGCATAGAAGAAATATAATTGTTGTAGCGGAATATATCCTTGTCTTGTATTTATACAGGCCCCAAGGACATTTAGCCTTAATTTTCAGACAGGAAGTTAATGGTACCAAAAATTAGTTTTAGCGGTGGAAATCGCCTTATGTATTAGCAAACAACAACTAGTGGAACTATAATTGATATGGATTAGAGTTGAATATGTTAGAATTTAGAATAATTGGGGTTATCAAGTAGGCCACATTTTTATTACACACGTGACTACAAATTCTGTACTTAGTTTCACTTAGGTAGTCACTTGAACCAGTGCGCTCTACAACCTCAATGACAGAGGGGTCATTATTTCCTTAATAGTTTAGATTTTATTATAGTCCTAACTGAGTCTTTGACTATGGAGGACCTCTAGAATCTATATAAGATACAAACTTTATATGATTTATTCAATGCTTATAACTTCAGACTTGTTAAGGTAAATTCAATATAAATTTTTTTGAATTTGATTTCATTGTCCTGATTTAGCGCCCTATGGGCCCATGCAGGTGTCTATCAAACTATCTAATTTATAGAGGAGGAAGCCTTGCAGTAAAAACCCCCTTAGCTATCTGATTGGATTCTGTACAATTATAGTCTTACCTTTAGGAAGTGCACTTACACTGTTGTTGCAAGTATGGATTCCGTCCTTGTCCTGTGTTCCTGTTTTCCCCTCTTTGCTTGATTAACGCCTCGATTTCTCCCATCATCTGAAATTGCTCTATCCATCCTTCCTTCTGAATCCACTGCGCTATTCTAGTCACATCTTTGACGTTATTTACCATTGCTTCGAAGGATCGGGTCGTCGATTTACGAAGCAGCTCGCCTCTTCCTTTTGCCCATCTTGGACAAGACATCACCATGTGCTTTATATTTTGGGACGGATATCCACATTGTAAACGTGGTTTTCCTACTCCTGGTACATTTATTCGGTATAAGTAAGCATTGAGCCCAATGTGCTCGCTTCTTACTTGTGTGGCAATGCTGCTCTGGGCCCAGCTAAGATTTTGGTGGATTCGGATGGGTGACTCTCTGTAGTTCATCATAAGCCTGCCTGTTTTTTTGTCATTGTACAAATTTGCCGCTTTCCACTGAATTCAATATATAGTTAATTGTATTAAAATTGGTAGGGATGCTAGACGAGATTTCTCTATATACAAATGCCAAGGCGTTATCTAGCCTCGTACAACTGACACTAGAGATTTCATGCTGATTCTTAACAAAACTATTTTCTCATAGACAGTGAGGAATCTAATTGATATGGACCTTGCCACAGTATTGTGTTATAACTTTATTTTTCTGGGGGTTTTATTTTATTTACCTGCCTGAGTCTATGACTATATAGGACATGCAGGTCCTCTTTGCCTACAGGCCAAGGATACCTATGCCGGTAGTATATCCCCTCCTATGCCTCCCATACAGCTCCCCTCAAACAGTACCACCCCTCACAAGTCCTCATTCGATCATACACTTAGAGGAGCCCTTTGCCCTTCATTATCTCCCCTCTCCAACCAGCGAAACGATGGCCATTTGCGGGTGTATGGCAGCCGGGAAAATTCGCAAAAACCACTGGGTGCGGAGCTCTCCTAATACCGATATTAGGACTAAATCCGAAGACATAGTGCCCCTTCTGAAGCGTTCGAAGAGGCCGGCCAGCTGGGCGCTGCAGACTTGTGTGTACCTCGGGAAATTCGCACTCTGCCTTTCTAGCCTCCTTCCAACTCCTTCCCCAAGGTCGTGCTGGAATGTCAGAAAAGTCTTGACAGAGCGTGATTGCTGTATAGTAGCTTAGCCTAACTTCTTTTGTGCCGTCCAGGGCGCTGGGGAGTGCCGTTGACTCATCGACAAAAGAAGCCCTCCTGGCTAATTAGCCGAAGCCTCAATCTCGGCGCCCACAATCGTTCCAAAGTTGAATACCCCTCGAAAATGTCAGTCCCAGCATCGTCTTCAGAGACCTATTCCCCCTCTCGCACCACATCTCAGCCGCCTATCCTTTCTCAAGATGTAGAACTCCATTAGAGCATCAGTCCGCTATAAACCATGACCCGAGCTTTGTATATTATGACTTGATTTCCTCCTTGCGGGTATACGTAGCGTCGTAAATTTGTAGTCGGTGATGGCCGGTAATTAATGGGGCAAGCTCCTGTTTGCAATTGGAGTAACTTCTTTATTGGTTGTTGAGGCGAGATGAGGCGTGGTCAAAAGAAGGTTGAGGACTGAAATAAGGATGGTAAGAAAGGCATTGTCGAGAAGTTGTCAAATGGAGACATGCTTGAGGTTGCTTTCGACTTCGATTCGGATGCGATTCTTCTTGGCTATCCCAGATATGCAGAGCACACTGAGCGATTACACCGGCACCACTGGAAGGTGAAGAATTCGTCTTTGCCGGCTCAGCCCCCTCGTTGTTTGCCTTTTATCATGCTCAACTCCTGTCACCTTGTCCCCGCAGGAACAGGGATGTAGCTAAAACTACAGCTTAATAGGCGGTAAAAATAAATGAAACCCCTGGACGACATAGCATTTGACTTCTAAGCCACTCATGCTATACGTTAGCCAAATATATAGGCTCCGAAGACTAGAATATATTTTGAAGTAGTATTCAAATCTCTGCTGAACTTTGAAATCATTCCTATGTAGATTCATCTCACTTGGGAAAGGCTACGTCGCTGCTGCTGGAGCGATGGGATTTTCCAAAAATTTTGATTGCACGGACAACGTTGTGACATATTTTTTCTAAAATCTATTCAGTCCAATAAAGATTAGTCACGTTAGCATAGGTTCCAATAACTGTAAATATGCACATGTGTTGGATGAATATTTATATTGAAGTTCTGGACCGGAGAAAGATTATTGTCAATAAAAGCAAATTTAGAACCTAAATATTAAATTCTAGTACTAGATATGAAATGACGAAAATTAATGACTGAATTATGGTACTTCATGCTTTCAGACTCAGTGTGTACGTTCCTTTACACATCCTATACCTGGTAGTACTAATCAATCGTTTTTCGCCTTTTTCTTCCTCTGTTTCGGAGCAGTCCGTGAACCATCAACGCTGGCTTCTTCATTCTCGTTAATTTCTTGGGTCTTCTTCCCTCTTTTGCGTTTCTTTTCTAAATTCTTTACCTTTTCAGATGATATCTTTGGTTCGTTGCTAGGGCTGTTAACAGAAATTTGCGCCTCTGTAGGATTAACAGTTGTTTTTTGCTTTGACTTGCGACTGGATTTAGGTTTCGGTGTCTTTTGAGGTAGCGTGGATTCATCTTCAGGCTCAGGCTCAGGTTCAGGCTCAGGCTCAGGCTCAGGCTCAGGCTCAGGCTCAGGCTCAGGCTCAGATTCATGCTCGAGTTCTGGCTCATTCTCCGGCTCTATTTCATCAGCAAGTATTGTACCGGTAGCTTCTCCGAGCAATTGAACGTCTGTCATAGCTTCTGGAATACTAATATCATGTTCTGCGGCGTATTGGTTTGCTTCGTTGTCGTCCATTTCTTTGGCGTTTAGGTTCCCAGCTTTGTATGAGTGTATGCGGGCATGGTATAGGCGCAGATTGTCTTTGTACGCGTCGGTCCAGAGCTGAGAGTGTTATTGAAAAAGCAGACGTTCACCATGAGAAAAGCTCACCTGCTTATCATCTTCAGCCATGGTTTGCCATCTTCGTTGACCTTCAGCGCCGACTGCCCCCTTAACAGTTACTGATCCAAGATCATTGGCGATAATGGGTCGGGCTGTTTGCATGTACAGGAAGAATGGGGTTAGAGGTCGCTTCGGAGCATTGGGATCATGCTGTCTTTTCTTACGTTCCTTCTTTATAGGCCCGGCTTCGACCTGAATCTTCTCCTGTGCTGAGTTTTCTCCGAGAGTCAGAAGTGGATTATCGCCCAACTTAGCCAGAGTGGCGTCGACGTCAAGACCAGCACCATGTTCACCTAAAATAGCATTTGTATGTTTAATATATGCTGAAGAAAGGGTTCTGATCGCGTCTTGAAGAGTTTGAAGACCAGTCACAACCTTCCATTGGATTAGTGAAAGTCCCTAGATATGAATGATGTAGTTAATGAAAATTGAAAGTAGATAAATAGATGAATAGATGTTTATCTCGTAGAATACCGTTTTTTCATAAGTTAAAGCGCGTCTAGCGTGCGGCGTGAGACGTGACTATCTTGAATACTGATCGCGTAGGACGTATTCTAGGGGAACTATGTGGCACGGGACAAAGAGGAGCGCCGAGTTAAAACTTCGCGCCGGCTAATAGTCTGGAAACGAGGAATAAATTAAGGTACTGGGATCTTACAGAATCTCTTGTGCGCACAAAGCTGTCTACCTCAATCTGAAGAGTTGCTCCTCTTTTTTCGTCCATCTTCTTTGCGCGGACCATGTTGATGGATGTGAAAGTGGGGAAAGGCCAGTCTATTGCGTTCAGTTGGGTTTAGTCTTCGGACTAGATTTTAATCAATGGAGTACCAATAGCGACTCGAATTAGAAGTGTCATGGGAACAATAGGGATGGCATTGCGAACGTGTAAGGGTTTCTAGGTCAAAAGGCGCTAAAAAATAAATTGGGCCAGGCAACGCATGAGAAATATTAGCGACTTCAATTAGAACTGACAAAGAATTATCTTTGGTAAATTATATTTGCAAGTTCCACAACCGTGAGAAAGACTGATTGTATTAAAATTTGATATATTCAATATAGCACAGAGGCTAACAGAAATGATTGAGTATTCAAGCAAAAAAATTGCAACGAGCCCTAGAACAGCGGTTCACCCAGAAAACCAGTCTGGCTTTAGTGACTAACAACGTCCAGTTTTCACAGATTCTAATCAATATCTGTGACCCTTAACAGCTTAATATGTTTGTTTCGTCACCTTGAGATAGATACAAGCTTGCTGTTTTTTTGTTAAAATTTTACAGCACACAAATGTTGGTACGAATCCCTTGGAGGCAGTTATATAAGAGGAGACAGTCATCCATGACTATTAATCAATCAGGAGTTACCATGCAGTGCTGGTCCACCCTCTGTAGCTGTACTGTAATTTTTTTAACATCTCAACATTAAGTCACCATCTCTTGAAATAACTGTGACGGGCTTTGCCCGGATTGGGACTGGTCACTAGGACCACTCCGTCTCCGAGGGGGTACATACCAGATGGGGAGTATGATACAGGAGAAGAGTCGTGCCAGGGAGAAAGGATGATTCTCAGGGGGCCAATGGAGGGAGTTAAGACTAGTCTACGCAGAGCTTATAACGGATGGGAGAGTACGTGGTAGATTGTCTTCCCAAGGAAGAAGTTATTAATTCCTAACGAGTTATTGTCTTTCAAGTACATCTGAATTCATTAAACCCTTACAACAACACACGATTAATAATTTTAATCAACCATAACAGCTACCGTACAAACATAACATAAAGGACGATGGCAAAGGTTAAACACCTATCCGCGGCTCCTACCATGAACATAGGAGTGAGATATTTTCTCAGATCTAGGTTCAGTCAAGATCGCAATATCAAATAACTTGGCTCGCGAGGCAATAAGTCACTGTTCCTTGCCAAATCAACATGTCACTCCAGACAAGGTCGATTTTGGCCAATGACTCATCAAGCCCGCAAGTACCACCAAATACATGCTCGTTTTAATTAAAACACCTTTTGTCGAGTTTCTCGGGCCTCAGCGTGCCGCCAAATACACGCCTTTGCCAATATTTATTGTAGTTGATTATATGTATCACGTGACACATGTACTTATGTTAGAGGGCACCACAATAAAACTTCATGCGTCCATCAATTCATTTTATTGCATCACACCTGATATATATCTGAATTACGACATACAAAGATGTCGCCCGGGAGGCAAAAAAACCATTCACACTGCCTCAGGGACCAACCTCCCGCATACCCACCCGCGCCTCTAAACGCGTAAAGAAAGGCTCCTCACTCTCAACCAGCCGTGAAGAAGCATTGATAGCGGCTCTCCAGGAAAAACTACCTGACCCACAAGAAGAAAATATGAGCATGGACTCCACAGACGAGCGCATGCCAGAGTACTCTGACGAAGAAAGCTCACACTCTGACTTAGACTATGCCTTCGCTCCCCAAACCCGGGCTTCAAAAGCTAACAGCGGCGCCTCCTCAAAGGTCCCTAAGCCACCCCAAGCAAGACAAGGGCTTGCGCATTCAATATACGCCTCTCCTTCTCATGAGGCCTGTAATCTTAACAACACATCAGAGACTACAATTCCGCTTTTAAGAGCGATCCAATCCCCATCAACAGCAGAAACCAATGAAGTTGCAACTGCACTTCTAGCCTGGCAGAATGCGAGGCTCGAGCATCTTCGCTTTCTACCCCTTGCAATCGCAGCAGACCTAAGAACGGTCGTCACGCGTAGCGCTGCTTGAGTTATAGCAGGACTCCCTGTTTTTGAAAACATGCCTACAAGCCTACAACCAACAATTCCGTCATAACCCAAGGCAGTGATAACCCGTAAACCACCTACTCCAAAAGCCACAAAGCTTACACATGCCAATGCAGCCAAATCTAGCACACCAGGTCCAGCCCTAAATTCTGGTCCGTCAGCGAAAAATCTACCTAAAAAGGCCAGAAACGAGCAAATTTTCCGAAGACTGACAACAGGGTAATTATTCGCCTCCCTACTGACCACCCTCTTCGATCTCAGGACACACTTCTTGTCCGCTCAAGGCTCCGAGGGTTACTACAACGGCCAGAAATTATTAAAGGCATTTGAAACGTCCCATCTGGAATTGCCCTAGTGGCCCCCTCAGCTAGCCAAGCCCCAGAGTTACTGCAGGCTGCTCAAGCCCTTTAACCGATTACTGGAAATGTACAGGTAAAACGACAAGAGAAAAGGCTAAACTTTCTACTAGGATCGGTTCCAAAATATGGATACAATGCATCCGGAGTTTGTGAGCCGCTAACAGACGAAGATACAAGACAAGAACTCGCGTCTGCAAATGTTGACACCTCCAAAGTATTACGACCGACCTCAGGTTGACACTAGAAGACTCTCTTGAAAGATAAAAGAGTAATTGCTTTGTATTTGGACCTAAAGCTACGCACGATAACTAAAAGAAAAGACAAGGAGAGAAAGAGGCATGCAGCATCGCTGGGCTGGAAACTCTACCAGCTCGCTTCTGGGACCAACGCTTACTCAACCAGACTCCACATCACGTGATACCATAAAACTATCACTTATAAACTCAAGCAGTAACACAAAGTCTATTCAATGAACTGGACTCGGCGATCCGTAGCCTCTCCCGAGGGAGACGGGACTCTTCGTCTTGCAGTCTCGGCCTCCGCCACTACAAAGCTCCCATCTCATCTCCGTCTGTTTGCTAGAGCCACAAGACTGAAGGCTCTCAATAACAGACCCCAGCTGCAGGTATGCCCCAGGTGCCATGACTATCACAATATAAATGCATGTACCCGGCACGCTCGCTGCGGCAACTGCGCCGCAGACTCCTACAATAGTCCTTGTAGTACTCCTGTTAAGTGCCTAAATTGTGCCGGACCTCACCCAGCATCATCTATAGGATGCCCAGCTCGCCCACTACGTGTCAACGGGGTATTTGTACGATCGGACAAAAATAGGCTGCGAGCTATGCAGCAAGAAGGTCACTGGGCCTGGGCCGCAATAAACCTACCTTCACTCCCACTCCCAGCAACAGGGACGATGGAAACTCACAAACAAAAGCTATGCCCGAAGCGACCTCGGTTGCCTCAGCGGCTATATTTGAATCTGGATCTAGATTCACCCTCCTGATCACCATAGAAGAACAAATATGATGACCCAAGGTCGTCGACGCAGAGGGCAGAAATCTGCTGGTCTCTGAGCACTCCAGGTGAGTGTTGGAAAACGTGGGCCAGCTAATGACACGGCTCTTGAGCTTGCCTATCAAGCAGGTGCAGACATCGTGCTAATCCAGGAACCATGGATCTTTTCCGACTATTCACGCAAAACTACTAAAACACATCCAAGTTTTTCTACTTTTAGCCTGTCACAGACCGGTTTTCCCACGAGGAAAACGGCCTGCTTGTTACTACCATTGTGCCCTAGGATAATACTGAGATGCTACGTTAATCTGGTCAACCAAGTCAGGAGCTTCCCTAGTAACATAGTCAATGCGTTACGATGGTTACAATGTTGTGATAACAACAGTTACTAATCAACATAGTAATCAGTTGCTATGTTATTGCCGTAGACTATCATACCCCTGATTGTAGTAGCCGGTCTTGAGTACTTAAGGAATGTCTAGGACTGGATTTGTTCTGTAGCTTTTTGTCTTGTAATTTTTCTAGACTTTAGATTGATCCGATTATAAGCTTTACCTTATACCCCGACTCCGTCCCGTTCCGCCTCCGTCTTGTCTCGCCTTCGTCCCGTTCCGATCACATCCTGTTCCGATTACATCCTGTCCCAAGTATATCTGTTCCGACTCCGACCCGTTCCGACCCGTGTCCTCTGATCTAGCAAACAACCCTGACATAGCCCAACTCTCGACTGGACTTCCAGACCGCGCGTCATGACTTATACTCGCAAAGGTGTTGGTCTGTCCCCTTTCCACCCAGCTACACACTCTCGAGATTTGCTCCAAGTTTGTATCCAACGGAGGGGCAAACACCAAGTAGAAATTTTCAACCTATACAATACCCCAACTGGTTCTGTGGACGCAGGAGCAGGACTTGCCAGTCTCTTATCTCTTACACAGTCCCCAGATATCTTAGAAGGAGACTTCAACATCCATCATTCGCTTTGGGAACCCGCAGCGCGAAATGACGCATGCGGTGAATCCCTCCTAACTTGGGCAACTGAAAAGGGCCTCCTTCTACTAAACAATTACGGGGAATCTATTCATGGTGCAGGCTCTGTTCTCGTCCTATGTTTCGTGAAAGAGTGCTTCAAAGCTAACTACAAAGTTCGACTTGATCTCGACGTCGGCTCAGACCATAGGTGTTACGGCCTTGTATTCCTGACTTTCGGGGCCTCTGATACTATTGTTCTTTTCTGGTATTTTGTGTGACCCTATATGTGCACGGAACAGCTGTATATTATGTATATATGTATATCTCTAGATACCTCTTGTTCTCTTCTTTCTCTAGTTCAGAATCTTATGAATTATTTTCCAGATCTGAGTCCTTATCTGATTCGAATTGTTCATTTGCTAACCTGTGCTCCCTTCTGGCCGTCACAATAGGACACTATTTTTCCAAATCATAGATGGAGGCCCCGAGGACTCTAACCCTGGCCGACTTCGATATGCCGCCGCCGACTGGCCTGCATTTAATAATATTTTGAAGGATCGTCTCAGAAACCCCCAAATGCCTGAAGTTAACGAGGAAGCTACCTTTCTTGCAGAAGCCATTTCAGGAGCCTTACGTGCGGCCTGCCCAGGGTCCAGAAAACAAGGTAGCGGACATCGCTGGTGGATTGAGGTATGCTCAGAGGCCCACCGTAACTTTTGTCAAATACGTCGACAGGCCTTACATGCTGTGAATGCACGCCGCAAATTTGCCAAAACTGTTAAAAAAGCCAAGTAAGATTACTGGCGTAACAAGATTGACCAGGTAGCGAGTCTCACAGAGGCATATAAAATTACTAAGTGGCACAAGAAACAAACAGACAGCCCTATGCCCCCTCTCGCCGGACCTCATGACCCTGTAGCTACTCCTGAAGCAAAAGCTCAGACTTTCCGACAGGCCCTACTGAGTAGATTCTTTTCATGGATAAGCAGTAGGGTAGTACTTGATCTTAGTAAGCTAGTGAGTAGGTGTGGATGCAAGGGTCTAGAAAGGTAAAGGTGGTCTGGTGGTAAACAAGTAGTCGCCACATCGCCTCCTATGCTGGAGCGCTAGTGGCAATGTCATGTATATAGTGTGGTAGGCGTGATTGAGTTTTCTCTTCACGCAACGTCTTCTTATATTCTGTACACATATTGTACCACCTCACATCTCTCTTCCTCACAGAAGACCATTTCACTGCTATCCTATAATCATATTCCATATCCCTTCGTGCCCTACGGAACGTTAGTAGTAAGCTCCCTGAGATTACGTTGCGTCCTTATCTGTACCGCACGAGATGGCCACACAAAACATCTCGACATGGATCGCTCCCAATGATCTCGAAGAATTTCGACGATTTTACGAGGCAGATAATCTTGCGCTATTCACCGGCCTTACAGGCCTTGTAAAACGCCTGCGTCAAGAGAGAGATACATGTCGGTCACAGCTTTCTGACGCCCACACTGCTAATGATACCCTCGAAGAGCAAGTAACTCAACTCAACCTAGACTTAAGCATTGCAAGAGCTAGCTCTGCTCCTACTGTGCCTATTCACGATACACACCCACTACCAGTTCCTCAATCCACTTTTCGCTCCGAAAAATTCCCTGATCCTGAAAAGTTTGACGGAACGAGGGCAAAACTTCCTGGATTTACCACACAACTCCGGATGAAACTTGAGATGAACGGGGATCGATTTCGCAATGAAGCGGCAACCGTAATTTACTCCATCAACCGACTAGAGGGAAAAGCACTCGATCAGGTGGTACCCCTCGTTAACGCAAATCCTTCGACACCATTTCCGTCGATTTCGGCGTTCATTGCCCATTTAGAAGCTTCTTTCGGAGACCCAGACCCCCGAAGTACAGCTCTTCAAGGGCTCGAAACACTGAAGCAAGGACCTGGAGACTTCGCTACCTATTACACTAGTTTCCTTCGTAATATTGCATATCTAGACTACAACGAATCGGCCAAAATCGATGCCCTTGCCAAGGGACTGTCTGACGATTTGAAAGACGCAATGGCATACCGGTTTGAGCGTCCAAAAACTTTGAAAGAATTTGCTTCGAAATTAATGACGTTGGACAACAGGATTAGAAGTCGGAAAGCCGAACTAAGGAACGATCGTAACACCGCCATTCAATTTCCTGCCGTTAATACAGCCCACCCCTCGCATGTTGCTGGTGGCCTCGTACCAATGGATCTTTCCGCAATTCAAAGCCAGCCGACATCAAGGCCGCCCCCTGAACAGCGGTATTTCTTTGTAAACGGAATGCGAAAAACAACAGCTGCAGAAAAGCAATGGCGACGAGACAACAACCTTTGCATGTACTGCGCAGGAGCCGGTCACGCTTTTAGTAACTGCCCTACTGCAAACCGTTCGAAAACTAACCAAGTAGCAATGTCGGGTGCAATGCTCGCTAACTTGCAAGTAGCCCAAGATCCGATAGTTTCGCAACCTTCGACCTCAGAAGCAAGTTTTCAGGTGTCCCGGATTTGAACATTGGCCCTGATCCGGGACCATCATGTAGTTCTTCAATTTCTGCATTCTGTTTTTCTGACTTTTCGGTGTCATTAGCGGAGGATAATTTGGATGGTGATCATTTAGTTGCTGCCTGTAAATTAGCAACAGATAATAAACTTATTCATACCTACGCACTAATTGACACCGGCTGCTCCGGAATTGCTTTTATTGACGAATCGTTTGCGCGCCATAACAATTTTACACTTACTGCTCTCAGATACCCCCGTACACTTCAAGTAATTGACGGAAGACCTATCTCCTCTGGGAGTGTCACACATACATGCCAACTGCCATTACATATAAATTCTCACATGGAAAACTTAAACTTCTTTGTAACAAAACTTGGAACCTACCCGTTGGTACTTGGAATCCCTTGGCTCCAACGTCATAACCCAGCGCTCAATTTTAAAAAAATACTATTTTATTTAGTTCAAAACATTGCAAAAATAGTTGTAACTTATCTTCGAAGCTGGTTCCGGTCAAATGACTAAAATTACCACTGCTACCTCGAACCATGAATTTTGTGGCCTTCATGCGGATGGTTCAAAAAGATAACCTCACAGTATACTCTACAGAAACAACTGGACTTGTCAACGAGCCTAATACAAAATCAAAAGGCAGCTGGAAGGAGAAAATCCCAGCCAGATACCATAAATTTTCACACATGATGGACGAAAAGTATGCACATAATTTGCCGCCAAGTCGCCCTTATGACCACAAAATACCTCTTAAAGAAAGACTAGACCCTCCTTTTGGACCACTCTATGGAATGTCAAGGGACGAACTTATTGCATTGAAATTGTATATTGACGAAAATCTAAAAAAGGGATTCATTCGAGCTAGTTCCTCGCCAGCTGGTGCACCTGTACTATTTGTCAAAAAATCTGATGGAACTCTACGGCTCTGTGTAGACTATCGTAAATTGAATGTAATTACAGTTAAAAATCGGTACCCGCTCCCTTTGCTAAGAGAAACACTTGACCGCCTCTCAAAGGCAAAATGGTTCACAAAATTGGACCTGCGACAAGGCTATAATCAAATTAGAATGGCAAAGGGAGAAGAAGGGAAAACAGCTTTTCGTACTCGATATGGCCACTTTGAGTACACAGTCATGCCCTTTGGGCTAACAAATGCCCCAGCCACTTTTCAGCACTTTATTAATGATTGTCTTCGTAATTATTTGGATATATTCTGCACTGCATACCTGGATGACATCCTAATTTATAGCAACACCCTAGAAGAACACCGAGACCATGTTGAGCAAGTTTTAGAAGCTCTTCAAAATAAAGGAGTGCTCTTGAAGCCTAAGAATTGTGAGTTTCATATACAAACAACAAAATACCTTGGCCTGATAATCGAGTCTGGTGGCATAAAAATGGACCCCCAAAAGGTAAAAACTGTGAGAAACTGGTCTATTCCAAAAACACTTGAAGATTTACAAGCGTTTCTTGGATTTGCAAACTTCTATCGACGATTTATCAGCGGATTGTCGAAAGTAGCCTTTCCACTTACCATGCTGACTCAAAAAGATACACCTATTTCATAGAATCCCACGTACAGTATGCTTTCGAAACCTTAAAACGAGCATTCACGACAGCGCCTATCCTAGCACACTTCGATCCCGATAAGAAAATAATTGTGGAAACAGACGCTTCAGACTATGTTAGTGCTGGAATTCTCTTCTAGTCTGATGATGCTGGAACTCTTCGACCAGTTGCCTACTTTTCGAAAAAACATTCCCCAACAGAGTGCAACTACTAAATCTATGACAAAGAACTTCTAGCAATAATTCGCGCGTTTGAAGAATGGAGACCCGGGCTGAAAGGAGCTACATTTCCAATTTCGGTGATTTCCGATCACAAGAACCTAGAACATTTGATGAGCACTAAACAACTGAACCGAAGCAGGTCCGCTGGGCAGAATACCTTTCTCGAATTGATTTTGTTATAAAATTTAGGCCGGGAAAGCTTGGAGGAAAATCAGACGCGTTGACCAGAAGATCTGAGGATATACCCACCGGCAATGATGAAAGACTTCGACATCAGAGTCAGGTAATTTTAATAAAAGAAAATGTTGAGCAACTCAATCTTTCATCCTCTTCTATGAGTCTTCGCAAAGTAGCATCACATACTACACTCGAAAAGTTGTTCCTCGAGGGGTATGCCGTCGATCCGTTTCCAACTAAGGTCCTAGGCCTAATAAAAAATGGCGTACAAATCTCGAGCGAAATTTCATTAGCTGAATGTGCGGAAGTAGACAATAGATTGACCTACAGGGATAACATATATGTTCCCAATTATGACCCACTAAAAATTCACCTCCTCAAACTGTATCACGATGACCCCTCTGCTGGGCACCCAGGCCGCGAAAAAACGTTTGAACTCATGAGCCGATATTATTTTTGGCCCTCCATGCGCAGCTATATAGCGCGATTTATTCGAAACTGCCGTACTTGTCAAAGATCGAAGCCAAATAACCATGCTAAATTCGGAGTTCTCAGACCCCTTCCAATTGCGCAGCAGCCCTGGCAAGAAATTTCAATGGATTTTGTCACTGGTCTTCCAGAAAGCGATGGATTTGATGCAATTATGGTGGTAGTCGATAGGCTCACAAAGATGCGACATTTCATACCCTGTACAACAACCGTTAACGCAAGGGATGTGGCTCAGCTATATCTGCGTAATGTTTGGAAACTACATGGCTTACCTACACACATCACCTCCGATTGTGGAACCCAATTTACAGCCAAATTCTGGAAAGCTCTCTGTAATCATCTTGAGATTGAGTCAAGAATGTCGACAGCTTTTCATCCAGAAACAGATGGTCAAACCGAGCGGTGTAACGCGGTAATGGAACAATATTTACGCAGTTAAGTTTTGTATCAACAAGATGATTGGGTCAAATGGCTCCCCATGGCAGAGTTTGCAGCTAACAACCAGGTATCCGCCTCGACCCAGGCATCACCATTTTTCGGCAACTATGGCTTCCACCCACGGTTCACCCTTTCGGTAAAACCATACACTAAAACACCGCCTGAGCTTGATGCAAAAAAATTTGCAAGTAAAATGAATGAAATTCATGCCTACCTAAAATCTAACATCAGGTCGGCACAGGACCAGCAAGAACTAGCTACAAACGCTAAAAGAAGGCCTGCCCCTCGTTACAATAATGATGATTTGGTTTTTCTTTCTGCAAAAAATATTAGGACCACGCGAAATTCTCAAAAGCTCGATTGGAGAAAACTTGGCCCATATCCAATAAAAGAAGTAATTTCGCCCTACGCATATAGGCTCGACCTTCCCCAAAGTATGAAAATTCACCCCGTCTTTCACGTCTCCCTCCTTCAACCTGCCGCAAAAGACCCGCTCCCTGGACAAATACAATCACCACCTCCTCCTGTAATCATAGATGAAGAAATAGAGTATTATGTAGAGGAGATTTACGACTCGCGTGTCACTCGACACAGTGGGCTGCAATATTTGGTCAAATGGAAAGGTGAAAACGACGCAACATGGGAACCAGCGCATAATCTTGATGATACCGTTGCTGTTGACTATTTTCATGAGCGCTACCAGAAATACGTTTGGGTTCGGAGCTGTGGGAGGTCGCAAGTGCTCTCTTATTCTCTATCTACAACGCGTAAATACACGACCAGCGCGCGACTAGTTTTAATTACATAATCACCTTACTTAACCCGCTACATCTCTAGTCCCGTAGCAGCAACTTGTCGTCCTCGACAGTGCGCAGATAGCTCGAGTACTGTTATCCCTTTTGTTTTCGCTCTGAGAGTTTGTCTAACTACTCAAGAGATTATAGAACTTCCTTCGACGTGGTGAATAAAACCCATGCTCTGAATACCACGATGGACTTCAGGGTTATCAGCCGATCCATAACTATCTCCAGACAATGAAAGTGATCATGTAATGGTAAGATTTAAACATCGAACATAACTCCATTTCACAAAGTCAGTTATAAAATCCCATTATAAGTCCCGTAGCAGCAATCAGTTGTCTGCACTCCATTCTGAGTCCCCGTTTCCGACGGCTGCAGGTAGTTTATGACTTGCTGTTCCTGCACGGAGGTTCTGATAGAAAGGTACTTTTTCTTCTCGACCAGTGATTAAATGACTTTCCCTATTCTGCACGAATAGGTCTACTGCACTCGCATGGTTATCCTCGGAGATTTCCATAAAGCTGTCGATTTCATTTTTTAAAGTATCTAGAGTGACATTTCGTTCGGGGAGGTGATACTTTTGTTCCAACGCTGATGGGGGTTGATATCCTCTTCGAATCTCAAATGGCGAGTAGCCCAAGTAGCTGATCTGGCGCCGATTTCCCTCGAAGACTGCTTGCTGTATTCTCCATGGCCAGCAATGCGGATCTCTGGTGATTAGTTTCATAGTAATCTGCAAGATATCGTTGGCTTTCTCTACCATTCCAGTTGCTTTTTTAGATGCTACCGGGGAGGAGATAGACTCCGTACTGTGAGCTTTCAGAAAATTGGCTGTCCTCTTTCCAAAATGCCCTCCTGTGTCTTGATACGTTGCCACAGGAGCTCCTTCCTGACTGATCAGCCATGCAAGGCAGCGAATCGTCTCATCTTGGCTATTGGTGATTGTTGGGAATGCCCATACAAATCGATCAAAGTAGTCTATTATCAAAAGTATATGCGTGAAGTTTACAAATCCGTAATCGTTCGTAGATTGGGTTACGAGTGGGTTAGGGTCCTGAATTGTTACTTGAAATTTAGACTTGTGAAGCTGTGGCCACATGCACTTCAATGCCTCGTCCATTGTGACGGCTGTTTTTGGAAACGGCCCGATATAGTCCATTCCCCAGAGGACATTTGGTTCGTCAATGACCGTTGGTGACTGAGTTTGCGTCCGTTGTGCATTTCCATGCTGAGCGCACTTCATACACCCAAGGATGTAATTCCTAACATCGTTCGCCATATTTGGCCAGTAGTACTTTCGCAGCTTCTTCATGGTAATTGCGTGTTTCCAGTGACCTTCCTTATCATGAGCGTGTCGAATTACTTCCGAGACTTCTTGGAGTGTTACACACTTCTTCCGCACCCCTCTTATCCGAAAAAATAGATCGTCCCAGATCACCTCAAAATTATTGCAACGTCGCTTTAATCTAGTAACCTGTACTCGATCGAAGTTCGAAGGGTAGGAGGCCCTTGTTGTTGAAATTGGTGCTATATGGTAATGAAGGGTATCATTAACATGGAACGTAGAAAGGTATAAGTTCTCTAGCCAGGTTCATGATGACTCATACATTGACCAGCCTCCCAATTATCCACAATAAGCCAGTAATCGTGTCCCTCGCTTAGTTGTAATAATTAGTTTAAACAGCACTCTGATACTAAGTGGGTTTAATCAACAACTCTCCACTATAGTTTTCAGACTCTTCAATCTCCCAACTCGCTTCACTAGGTGATATTAAACAGAAGCCTAACAGCTTAAGCTTCTCTACACAACTTCCATTATAACACTTGTGAGTGCAATCCAGACGTCTCGGTACCACTCCGAATCTTGATATTTCGAATATGTTTCTTTTTCTTCCATTTGTGTAGCAAGAGCATCTAACTGTTCTTCGAAGCTATCCTTATGCGGACGAATTGCTGAGTACTCAACCGATTTCGAATCGAGGTTGGTGGCATCATCTTCCTGGATCTTGCGCAGTCGTAGAAGTTCTTCATATCCTCCCTTCCCGTCTTTCCATATCCACTTAGGCTTACCATCCTGATCTTCGATAATATCCCCTAGTGAGTCTAAAAGATGGTCTTTTTCACACTCAGGATCTGGGAATATTGTCCGTGAGAGTGCATCTGCAACTTTATTCTTAGAACCCTCGATGTATCTGTTGAAAGAGATAGAGTATCACTTAAAGCAGAGCGAAGAAGAGTGAATTAATTATATGTTTTATATATAAAAAGATGTCAATCAAGACCATAAAAACGACGTCATAATATATTTAGTAAAAATCAGTAAGTTGTAGTAGGCAATCATTTACGCTGTATTCCCTTGTCATAGAAGTAGAGCCACACTAGTATCTATTCGTGCAAATCTTACAGGGGAGATGGGACCAGAGTGTAAATAGTGGATGTAGGGATTGCGTTGGGAACCCTTACGTAATGAAGGTAATTGTTACTAATAGGATTATACTTCATTTTCCAACAGTATCTGATCTCGACATTTAATGCTCCAAGTTCTAATGCCCACCGACTGTAGATTCCATAAACTAGGGGGGTTTCAAGGAAAAATGTCAATGGCTTATGGTCTGTCCAAATTATTGAAGGTGAATCGGTCATAAGCATGTAATAGTATTTACGTGCAAACGATACCATGCCGAACAATTCTCGTTTGTATGTTCCATAGTTTCTCTCAGCTTTATTGAGTAGGAATGAGTCATACAGCAGTGGATATTCCACTGTCAGATTGGAGCGCCGGCGTTTGACTTGAAGCGGAATAGGAGGGTGAGAAGAGGTCGGATGGGTCGCAAGAGATGACTGAAGGTCTACTGGAGATAACTAGGAGGAACTAAAGGTTTGAAAGATGGGTAATATAAATAGCTAAAGAGGTCTAAAGGTTTGAGTGGGTACTAGTGGTAACTAAAGGTACAAGAGGTAATCCGAGGTAATCCGAAGGTGGTGGTTGTGACAGAAAACTAAGCGTTGAGAGCTCAGCTTCAGTAGCCCAAGCCCTTATTTATTTACATGATTTCCTTCCATTGTTCCATCATGACATAAGTCTTATCCTAATAATAGAGTACCCAGTGCCAAGAGCTACGGTATTGTCATAGCCGCTTGGAAGAAGACTAAAAATATATACTAAATTAAGAATGAAACAGGGAATCCTTACATCCACTTTCCTGCCGCTATGCTCGCCCTTTTTCAACTGCATTTGAGTAATATGGCATCCGGCTGCAAAGGCGCTCACGTCTGTGTAGAGATGGATTGGCGAATAAGGATCTAATCCATGCGTCTCTACTACGTCAGAGCATGTCTTCCGAAGTAGTTCAAACGAGAGTTGCTCAGTTGATTCCCATTTGAAGTCGACATTTCCGGTGAGTCGCGTCAAGGGTCTAGATATTGCTGCAAAGTCTTTAACCCATCTACGAGTCATTTGGATTATGCCCAGAAATTTTCGTACATCTGATTTTCCACTAATCGGTGGAGGGAACTTTCGAATTCTATCTGCTCTAGTTTTGGTTGTTTCCATGATGCTATTTGTCTTGAAAGTAACCCCTAGAGCTAAAATTTCCGTCATAAATAGTCGGAGCTTTTTAAACGATAATCGAATCCGTGCCCACTCTACACGAGGTAAGAAGTGCTCTTCCATCCAGTCTAATGCTTCGACTGGTGATCTGAAACCACTAAATATGTCGTCCATATAGTTACGACCAGACGCTGTATCTCCTTCGTGGAAGGGATGCAGGAGCGATGGAAATTCTCCTGTAAATCCTGACGATTGATGTTCTCGCAGTAAAGGTGGAATGTAGCCCAAAAATATTAGCATGAACTTGTTCATGGTGTATCCGGCTGACTTGGTGCCTTGAGGCATCCTTGTCGGTTGTACTTGTCCGAGAGTGCTGACGTAGAAGGCGTAGATAAATCGGTCTTGTGGGTGTAGGACAATACTCCAGTACGCGTTCTTTATGTCAAACTGTAAGAAACATTCATGCCCTGGAAATGCCAAATAATCGTGAATTTCCGTCATCAACTCCATAAACGAGCCGGGCATGTTTTCCTTGACATGGCTATAATCGAACGTGATTCTCATTTCTGCCATCGGATCATTCCTCTTCTCTGGATCCTTCTCTTTCGGTACTATTACCGCAACCGCATTCCAATCTGAGAATACGTGATTTGCTAGGACTGGACGTTCGAATTGAAATAGTTCCGGATATTGGAAGAGTTAAATACTAGCCTTGAGGTTGATTTAGAGATATGATGAATCTGTTTAATGTACGAAGAAGTTTACTGATATTTAATGGATAGTTAATTGTAAAGAAATTGCTATAGTTCTATCTGTGTAGCGAGAAGTCCCTCTATATACATGAAAGCGGGGTTTTCCGCACACTAGTGTAAATTCCAACATACTTCCTTATCTAACCTAAATGGGAAAGTTGTTGGAGATCCTGAAGCCAATGTATGCTGTAAGGCATCTATTGGCTAATTACTATTCATGCCAGTGAGTGATGATATAGGTTAATCATATCTCATGGCGTCAGTGCATATTATTCTAATATGAACTATTTGTCTACTGCAGTCATGTTGCTGCCTTAATTACAACAGTTCGTACATTCCACAGGACATTCCTTCTTGAATTGTCTTGACAAGCCAATATTCCTGCTGTGGTGTTTGACGACGCTTAGAGAAGTCCTTCCAGGGTGGACAATTTGGTTGGAGACGGCAGCGATGGACGTAAAGGTCTGTAGCAGGCATTTCTTTCAGTTCTAGTGCATTAAGGTCTCGGTAGGTATACATGAGACGTGTTAGACGTGGTCGTAGATCAGGAGTGAGTAGTGGGCCAACATGTATACCAGATTCTGAAAACCACTGTTCGATAACAATATCTGGTGCTGTCGATAGAGTTCTTCTGGCTGGTCTTCGTAACGGGTATCCATCAGGGCCTCTAGGCGTGTTTGGGGCTCCATCATCAGGGAGGTGTTGGTGAGAAGTTGCGAGACAGTCAATTGGGTGTTTCTTGGGAACTCTATTAAAATCCTCCGATTGCGTGCATGTCGCCTTCTTGTCAAGGATCTTCCTCCAAGTTCTCCCAATTTTTTTTTCTGTCAATTGCTTTCCATTGTCTTCTTTTACGCCATTAGGTATCGTATCAATACCCTTTTGATCTCCTTCGTCCACCAATTTCCTGAATCCAACATTAGTATCAGCCATTTCTCCACCACCCATGTTTTCATCATCGCCTCTAGGACTGACCCTACCAATGTCACCCTTAGAATTCATCCTGTTCTCTTCACTCATACCAATGCCAATTTTCGCCACTTTTAATGTGCTTATTCTTCGGTAAGCCGCAGAGTTTGGCACTTTTACGTCATGCCGACGACGCTTCAGTTTCCCGAACTAGTTTCGCTATCATACTCCGTATCGTATTGATTCGTTATTTCCTCAGTAGTATCTGTTTCGGCCTCGTCTGTGCTTTCAGAACTGATTGAATCGTAATCTTC
This sequence comes from Blumeria hordei DH14, assembly GCA_900239735.1. Classification (NCBI taxonomy): domain Eukaryota; kingdom Fungi; phylum Ascomycota; class Leotiomycetes; order Helotiales; family Erysiphaceae; genus Blumeria; species Blumeria hordei. The sequence continues at coordinate 7,224,744 of OENG01000018.1, read as the reverse complement.
TTCCGATAAATGTGATTCTTTGGAAGAAGATGGGGAGGAAATTTTGTCTTTCTTTAATGTTAGATCTTCAAGGGAATTTTCGATTCTATGTGATGACGAGGTTTTCTTCTGTGGCACCAGAAGCAGCTTTTGGTCTACGTCTTGGTTCAACTTGGGCCCCTGAATAAATACTTGAACTTCTCCAAACTTCTGGTCTCCTATCAACATGAAAGACTCTCGGATTCCAAAAAATGCATCTACCGACCATAGCCAAGGAAGGCCAAGAAGGATATTCTTGTCTTTAGACTTGATGTTACGGTCAGGTCGCACAAACAGTTCGACTAGTCTCGTGATACCCATAACTGTGATTTTAGCCTTAACATATGACTTCATACTAGTCGAGTTACCGTCCGCAGTGTTCATCTGAAGTCCTGGCTTACTTCCTGGTGGTGCTAGAGGGAGTTTTTCTAACTGTAGGTAATCAACTAAGTAGGGTGAGATTAGGTTGATGTCGGAACCTTGGTCAGCTTGGCAGATGTGTTTGGGAAGCTCTAAAGCAACTAATTGTCCCTTCACATTGATATAAATGACTCCAGGAACTCGAAACGGTTTGTTGGACGACGATATACTATTTAACATTGGGTATTCCATCGCGGATGCAACTCGATTTAGCATGCAGTGAAAGTCAACTAATGCTGTTTCTATTAGAACATCTAACTCATCTTCGGTTTCAACCGTAGCCTGATAGCGCTTCTGTCTTTTGACCGGTTCTCTCTTCGTATTTACCCTTGTCGACATTTTCTTGACATGCTTTGCGAAATTGGGCGAACATTGCAGCAGATCTAGTAAGCTAATTTCCATTCGAAAAAGTCGTGCCCACTGTGTGTAGTCCAATGGCCCGCATCCCTTTCTACCCGCTATCTCTTTAATGCATTCAAATTTTTCTTCACCACTTTAAGAACTCGACCGTTTGTTACTTTTTTTCCAGGAAATTGTGAATCCTTTTGTAATCTAGGTACATCTGGCTTGCTTAAAGTGTCTGGAGTTTTCTTATCTTGATCTACCTCTATGATTGGAGGGACAACAGGAGGCTCTTCCTTACGCCTACGATGAGATTTTGGGGCTGCTATATCTCGGACCTTAGCTGGAGTCTTCCGACGTCGGCCATCTGATTCGGGCGTCGCATTAGCATGTTGGTCCTCTGACGAGCCAATACTATGCGTCACAGCGACCCTTTTTCTACCACCATATCTTGTAACCCTACCTGTGTCTTGGTCTCCTTTAGGAACTACGGCTTTCGCTCTTACGGGAAAAGCTTCTAGATTTGCCTCTGATTCTATATCTGATTCTATGTCTGAAAAGCTCGAGTCGTAATTCATCGGTAATTCCGAGGTAAATACTGTTGACTTAGCATCAAACTTTCTGGGTTTCGACTTCTTCTTCGTCTGCACTGCATTGACATCTATCTGGTCTCCTCTAACTCGTCTCAAATCTTCCCAAGTCATCTGTCGAGGGACAATTGGGACTTCATTTGTGCCGGTTCCTGAGGATGCTTGGGGTTGACTCTGCTGAGATTGCCTATCTTCGTATCCAAGACTCGACTTATTCACCTCCTGCATTCCCGATATCGCTTGCTTCCGTAACTTCTCGTTTTGGGCTATCTCAACCATAAACGAGCCTATGGTACGGGAATTCCGAGGATCTCGTAACTTTCTTATGCATGCTTGTTCCCAGTGCGACATTGGTTGGTTCCTGCATTGTTTTCCTAGATGCACACCGACTCCTTCGAATTGTCCACACTTGTAGCAACAAGTTTCTCCGTTATACACTCGCTGGCCGTTTATCAAGGGATGGCGGGAAGTACTTGGATCTGGTAGCTGCTGGTCTTTGGGGAACAATTCTGGGATGGTATCTTGGTTTCTCAATGGAGCTTGTGCTATATTATATTGGGCCGGAACTTTGTGCTCTAGCAACGCTTGCTGAGGTGGTGGGGTCAGCCGGACGGCTCTAGAAATCGCAGAATTGTACGGGCTAGGGATTTGCTGCTTCGGCTTCCCGAGTGAGACACGATAAGCGTCATATTCTGGTTGTGGGAGTATTCCTTGCTCCAATCTTTCGAGGATATCAAGTTTTCGGAACCTTGTTGTTTCCTTCTCTGCTTCTGCCCTCGCTTCCAAGAACTTGCTAGTTGCTTGAACGACCTGAGTCGCTGCAGATAGCGTATCACACATGAACCAGTCACGACTGCTGCGAACTTCATCTCTGAGAATACTGTTATATAATCCTTTACCAAAGGTATTTATAATCTTCTTCAAAATGTAGTTCTCTGCTTGACTCTTTTTTGTGCCGTCTGTAACATCAAATGCTAGGAGAATGTCGAAGGCCCGAAGAGAGTAGGCTTCGAGTTTTTCGTCCTGATATTGAGCTAGATCCTCAAGAAGTTCATCCGGAACCACTTTCTTCACTTCACTGGCTGGAAAATGCTTCAATAAGTGGAGCTCAATGTATCTGATGTCTTCTATCGAGATAGCTTTTAGTGGATCTCTAGCGTCTTTCATCAGTTGACAGCATCTCGCGTCTCGTTCTAGCGTGTCTAAAGCTGCGCCTCTACTCTTTCTATCGATTGCCTTGACAAATTGTGCAGGTGTCCATTCAACACCAGATTCATCGAAAGCGTCATGAAGTAGGCGGAAAAATCGCTCAGTCCGCGTGCCATCGAACGCCTCGACAAAATCTATGTTAACTGTGGCCATTTTAGTATTCATATTTGGAATTCTGTGGAGTATATGCTCAAGAGATTGAGGACAAAAATGGTGTGGCTTGATAGGTTGGATGGGCAGTTCCCGGATCCTTAAATTAAACTCAGTAGCTTCTACAGAATTAAAAAAATCCTCAGATGATTCCGATGAGCTATCAATGCTAGCAATCTTTGATGAGCGTGTCCTTCGAAAGTTGGCCAGGACGAATAGAAAGTACAAAAAAAAAAAATATAGGAGAGAGAAAAATCTTTAGAAAAATAATAAAATCTGTCGTCTCTCAGATTTCGTGTCGTTTATCTCAAACAGGAGTCCTATATGCCGTTAGATAATTGTTCGAAATGACGGTCCAAGGATTGATCTAAGTTGTGCGAAGATGTGTTCCTAATTTCGTAAACCGTACTATGCTGATGAAGGGTCTTTGCAAGAGATGATATTCTGCACCAGAGGGAATTATGATCGCTAATTCTCTGGGAGAAGAAATCTGTGTTTCCGTGAGTCAAGTGATTCAATTGACAATTGTTACGGTTTGACCGTTGTTTAAGCTTAGGCGGATACCTAAGCGTAATACTAAGAATGTTTACGATATGGCTGCGCGGGAGAGATAGATGAAGCTGAAGGAAACGGCGCTATTAATTAGGAGGTTGGAGGGTTAGCACGACTAGGTGGCACTTGTCATTGTGTGGCTGGGTAGCAAGTACAGTGCCTATGGATAAGTCATCAGTCTGTAGACCCACGAAGATCAATTCTTATAAATACCTGTTAGTAGTAGCTAGAGTTTTCTTTTCTCCTCATATAGTTTAATAAATCGATTTATTTCATCACCAACTCGGTTTCTGTCACAACAATTCGATGGTATGTTGCAGGTTGCTCCTGGAATCTCGCCACAAGTCCTCAAGATGTTTTTCACGAAATATCGTTTTACAGCGTGTGGAAAAGTGGGCGTTATCTAATTTCGTTGTTTACGGCCTATGTACACTAACACTCCAGAGTTCCCTGTGTAGGTCACCAGAAATATGTTTGGGTTCGGAGCTGTGGGAGGTCGCAAGTGCTCTCTTATTCTCTATCTACAACGCGTAAATACACGACCAGCGCGCGACTAGTTCTAATTACATAATCACCTTACTTAACCCGCTACATCTCTGTGGCCAGTTGCTCTCTGCTTACTGGCCCGGAATTTGTGGGGCGCGCCAGGCAAGCTCGACTGTCGGATCTGTGCGGTCCTCCGCAGTTGCGGCATTTGGTGTGCGCATGACACTCGTCCGTCGAGTGCATCGTGGAGGTGCAGTTCCAGCAAGCTGGGGCGCGGGAGCAACCACGCGTTCCGTGGAACTGCAGGCAGCGTTTACATTGCTGCACAGTCTGTCGCGGTTGATGTCGTACCGCGACGCCCGAGTCGTCGAACAGGCGGAATCCTAGTCTTGGTTCCGCTCCCCTCTTGAAATGAGCGAGCCATGACTGGTATAGCGCGCCGGGGTGATTTTTCCCGTGAGGCCGAACTTTGACTGGAACGGCCTTTGTAACCCTGGTGATCTCCTCGATCACCATCTCCTCCGTCACTGGCACCCTTCCAAGAAGAGTGTGGATGGCAACGGGGACCGTCGAGATCTGGAGCGCCACAAGGTCGGAGGCCTCTTCCAGTTTTCCATCGATAGGGAGGAAACATTCCGCCGCGTTCAGTAGGAACTGACGAGATTCCTGATTCTTCGCTCGAAGTGCGAAACCAGTTGGGACTCGGTAGACATGTTCAATGTCTACTTTTGGCGCGTTGGTGAGCTGCGCCACAGCATCTCTGATACCAGCTGGGGACATCTTTCGCCACTAATGCTTTGAATTCAGCCGGAGGAACAATCGGTTATCCGACGTGGACGAAGGGACCGTCTTGTCCAATTTCTTGGTCGGCGGGGTCAGCTTTTGTGAAGCACGGCTAGCCATCACTGGCGCCGGCTGATTGGGTAGTCTTTTCCCGGCTACAGTTGTCCAGGTTGAAGTTACCTTGGGCACTGCAACGACAGGCCTGGTTAGCCTGGCTGTTGAATTTGGAGGAGGCCCGCTGTTGCTGGACTAGCCTACCACCAACTTGTATTCCTACTGGTTCGCCCCGATTTCTCCCTTTGAATTGTATCACCTCAGACTTGTCGAGGTCGAACGAAACCGCGTTCTCTTCAGCCAATTTCAGAAGATGGTCGACCTCACCTTGTGCCGCCGTCGCAGACTCGGCTAACGAGCGACCGATGCCGAGAATACCAATGTCGTCCGCATAGCTAAATCGTGCTCTGTGTTGAAGCTTTGTCGTTGAGTGATAGAGATGAGATAGAGGTTTATGGGTCACGATGTATGAGGTTACTGAGTGTGGATGTTAGATTTACTTACTATTGTTGTTATACTAGTTAGGGTTTTGGTTTTTTCTTGTGTTCTATGTACAAGAGGGATGTCTACATCTACAAGTGGGCCAGATCGCTTAGGTCTAGCTAGCGGCTTTCGCCGTTCCTTTCCTTCTCCCCCGCATGGCATCACGTGCTATACAACTACTGCTCACCATGAAGTCCGAGGATGAAAAGCGTTAGATTATAACACTCTGCAGTTCCCGATTCGCATGGGCTCCGCCATGTATAACAGGAAAAGCAATGGAGAGATGTTGGAAATATCGCGCAATGAAATGGGCGCAATATTCATGGAACGAAAGTAGAAGTTGACTAAAAGAGTGTCATGTTCGGATTACAGCTAAAATGTGGAAAGTGTGCGCTACAAGTACAAGTGTAAGCGACACGTAGTCTAAGCCACACCATAAACGAGTGTGGCGCCATCTAGGCATAGAAAACCCCCAATAACCTCCTTGTGCCCACGCCATACAGCCGCTCATATATCTAATAGGCAGCCTGAAGCGCTACCATATTACCCATTCCAACCTCTTAAACACACACAAGATCGTGTCGGGAACCTAGACGAAATGGAGGGCCCATACGTCCACAACACTCCGTGTCTCCATTTCCAACAAGAGATCGGTGATCCCTGTGGCACCCCTAGCCTCAAAGATCTCGGGCTAGTCACGCCTCCCGGGTACCGTACCTGTACGCTCCTCCCTGAGAAAGGAGGATGTCCATCGTAATACCGAGTCTGGCCAGCCTTGTGTCTGCATTCGCCATAGTAGCCGGTTGTGTAGGACAGCGTCGAATGCTCCTTGTACATCCATCGTTACAAAGGTGGATGCCCATCCTTGAGATCGAGCTTCCTCGACATCGTGCACTACTGAAGATACCAGATCATTTGCCGAGCGTTTTGGTAGTGCGCCAAACTGCTGGTGGCCTACAACGTCTAAAGTGATAGCCAATGCTGACATCCTTTTGCAAAGATTCTTTCTAACCCCTTGCCTATACATGAGAGGAGTGCAATTGGTCTCCATCCTTTGGCCGTTGATAAATCACGACTGCTCTTCGGTAGGAAGACGACTTCCGCCAGCTTGAAGCACGCCGGATGGTAACCTAGTCTCAGACATGCTTGAAAGAGTTGTGTTCTATATTTCTCAATACTGCCCCAGCATGCGGCTAGCAATTCTACTGAGATTCCGTCTGCACCAGGACAGGTATTACCTCCTCCAACAGTACGTGACTGAGCTTCCAGCTCTGATAGCTCCTCAGACCATGGAATACGAGGCTCTGCTGACCTTGTGCAGGGAGGGAGTGTCAAGGGATAGAGTGAATTGAGGGAAGTTACTGTCACGTGATATAACGCGTCTGATACGCGATTCACGATGTATATATTTTTACAGGACTCAATAGGAGTCTCCTTTCTTCTTTGTAGACAATCTCAATCACCAGATTAGACCTCGTCAATCTACTTCATGACCTTCCCCTGACATATTGTCTACCAAATCACTTTTAATTACATCCCTCGCGCGTAAATCCTATACCCATACTGACAAATTGATTCAATTTCAAATAGTACCAAAGGTGTAATTCGTACTAAAATTTCTGCATACCTACCACAGAGATGCACCCAAAGTAAAATATATGAAATCAATAATAGAATGGATAGAAGTTCTCGAAATCATGACCTACCTAACGACGACCACACCCTTCAATTCAACGACCAGAATATAGACTTCGTTCACATGTACCCTCTCCTCAACTCCATCCTAAACCAAGAATCTTTACTCAACGCCATGCAGGGACGCAACGCTGTAGTTAGTCCTATTTTACTCAGTAATGAAATCGTTTCCCTAGCAAGCTCATTCAGAAAATTGGAAAATGAACTCCGCCATTATAAGAATGACTATGACACATTGCCTGAAAAGAATTGTGAATTCTCTGATGTATTCTCTGATCTAAAGACAAAAGCAACTACTACTGAGAGAAATACTTCAACACATTGTATCTACCGGTCTGCTCAACACCCCGACCCAGATGTCTTCGCTGCGGATAACATTGATATGCACAAAGAACTTCCTCAATTTATCCGGAAAATAAATATGAAGTTTATTGCAAACAAGGACTGGTACCCGTCTGAAAATACTAAGATACTTTATCTAATTTCTCGCCTCAAGGGAAGAGCATACTCCACCATTTCTCATGGTATAAATAGAAATGGTTCTGTCAAATACAAATCTGTTGATGCTATTTTTGTCCTTCTTGAACAAACATTTGGGGAGATTGAACCATGTAATGCAGCTCGTAGGAAAATACTCACCATTAAACAAGGACAGAAAGACACAGCCTCTCACCTTATTGACTGGTATGAAGTTGCCCAAAAAACGGAGCTTTCTGATGATGCCTTAATAAACCATCTATACGATTCTCTCCACCCCACTATTGTGTCTCATCTTCAAAATCGTGTAATGTTGCGCCAAGAATTACCGACAGACCTCTCATCGTATTTAATCGAAGTTCGCCACATTGATGCTGTTCTTCGCTCATCTGATCCAGATTATACGAAATTCCGTAACGTTCTATCTACATCGTCGAGAGAATTGACAAACCCAAGCATATCTAAAACCACTCCACTTGTCACTCGATCCCCAACTGACACTGCAAATTACCGAATCTCACGAAATGATAATGAAAGAGGAGCCAGGGGTAAATACTGCTTTGAAAATAAAAATTGTAGCCGGTGCTTTGACCCTAGCCATCACGCTCGAATTTGCCCCAAAGCTCACTTGAATCAGGATATGAGAAGGTACAAAGATAATAGAATCTCCGATCAGGAGAAAGAAAATGGGGCAGAGATATCAGAGAAAAAACAGGTTTCCATTAATGACGGTGAGGAAAGGACACAAATTTTGTCTCTTTCAGCACCCCACAGCGATCATCTTCTGCTTTCCTGTAATATTTTTGGAAACAAATTCAGCTTCTCCACTCAGGCATTCCTTGACTGTGGTGCCACTGACGAATTTTACGATTTTAACTCAGCAAAAAGACGAAACCTCCCGCTGAAAATTCTTCCACAGCCTCGTCTACTCTATCTCGTGGATGGTTCGCCTGCAGCTAAAATAACCCATTCAACTACTATTAAATTAAACATCAAAGGCCATGAGGAATTATTAACCTTTTTTATCACAAATTTGGGAAAATACGAGCTGATCCTCGGACGAAAGTGGCTCAGGAGACACAACCCCTCGATTAATTGGTCAACTGATTGTGTTTCTTTTAGTTCAGATTATTGCAAAGAAAACTGCCTCCCAGCCGGTATTAAGCAAATTAATGGATCAAGTGTTAAATTTAGAGCTCACAATCCACCATCCAAATACGACATAATCAAAAGTGGGCGCCCGAGGAAAGTTGGAGCTGCAGCTTTTCATGCCCTCTCAAAGTTAAACGGTGTCGAGATATTTTCTTTATCTCTAAACGAAGTTGATAGCAGGTTAAAAGAAATGGGGAACGAGCCTGCTGGCTCAGCGCCGATGACTCCTCCAACTTCCCCACCTAATAAAAAAACGTTTCTGGAGAAATACCTGTCAAGTGAAATTTTAAAAGAGAAGTCTAACTCTTGCTCCAAAGCTGCGGAGTGGGATTTAGCAGGATTTTCACTTGAAGATATCCAGATTGCCCTCCAGACAAAAGAACGACCCAATCCTGCAAGCAAACTTCCCCTTCACTACCACCACCATTTACCTGTCTTTAGTCACGAAGGTGCTGATTCCCTTCCTCCACATCGTGACTGTGACCACAAAATTGATCTTAAGCCAGGCACAGTGCCCCCCCCATGGTCCTCTATATAATATGTCTATTGATGAACTGAAAGTGCTACGCAAATATCTTGATGAACAACTAGATAAAGGTTTCATTCGTACTAGCAAGTCACCAGCAGCAGCACCAGTACTCTTTGCCAAGAAACCTGGAGGTGGTTTAAGATTTTGCGTTGATTACCGTGGATTAAACGCTATAACCATTAAAAATAGATATTCCCTCCCCTTAATACAAGAAACCCTTGCTAGACTTAGTAATGCCAAATACTATACAAAGCTAGATATTATTGCGGCATTTAATCATATTCGAATCGCCGAGGGCCAGGAATGGATGACAGCGTTTAACACACGATATGGTCTGTTCGAAACACTAGTAATGCCGTTTGGCTTATCAAACGCACCAGCCACTTTTCAAGCTCACATCAACGACGTTTTGCGACCATACCTTGATGTTTTCTGCACTGCATATATCGACGATATCTTGATTTATTCTGACGACCTTCTAACGCATCGAGCCCACGTTAATACTGTACTTGATGCACTTAAAAAAGCCGGATTACATTGTGATATCAAGAAGTGTGAATTTGAGGTTCAAGAAGTGACCTACCTTGGAATGGTAATCTCTGTAACAGGTGTCAAAATGGACCCCCAAAAAGTTCAGTGTATTTGTGACTGGGAGTCCCCCTCTTGTTTGAAAGATGTTCAAGGCTTTTTAGGATTTTCTAATTTTTATCGAAGATTTATCAAAGACTTCTCAAAGATTGTGAGGCCCCTTGTCTCTCTTACCCGCAAGGATGTCAAATTTGTCTGGTCTGATGCCTGCCAAAATGCTTTTGAACTCCTCAAAAAAGCTTTTATCTCAGCACCAGTTTTACATCATTTCGACGCCTCAAAGGAGATTATAGTCGAAGCAGACTCTTCGGACTTCGTTTCAGCTGGTGTTCTTTCTCAAAAAGATGATCAAGGTGAGCTACATCCGGTTGCTTTTATGTCAAAAAAGTTCGAAAATGCGGAGTGCAACTATGAGATATACGATAAGGAGCTTTTAGCCATTGTACGCTGCTTTGAAGGTTGGCGAGCTGAGCTTCAAGGCTCATGCTATCCGATAACCGTTCTCACTGATCACCGAAATCTTGAATACTTCATGACAACAAAAGAGCTATCCGCCGCCAGGTTCGTTGGAGCGAGTTCTTATCACAATTTGATTTCGTCATTAAATCCAGACCAGGAAAAGATAATGCTAAAGCTGACTCACTTACACGACGCTCTCAAGATCTTCCTAAAAACGACTCTGATCCTCGAACTCAACACCAAAAGCAAACTCTCCTACCTGCTAATAAACTTCATGAATCCATAATCGAAGATTTAGCGCAGCGTAAATATAATCTTCCATCCAATACGACCAACTTTCATCATCTTTCTTCCGTTTCCCTCTCTGACCCTCAAGGTGAACCCTCTGACCAAAAAATCTCCCGACTACTTGACCAAGGCTACCAGGATGAAACAGACCAATGGCTAAAAAATATTGTTACCGAGTTGACTAAGTCGGAAGGAATACCACATTCAAAAGAAATTTCACTTTCGGAATGCGAGCTTCGGGGAGGCCGACTTTATTATCGTGATAGAATCTATGTCCCAGATAACGAACTAAGGCCCATGCTCATTCAGATGGCTCACGATAGCTGTGAAAAAGGTCATCCAGGAAAAAATGCATTGTATCAAGAAGTCTCTAACCATTACTGGTGGCCCAACCTCTCGAAGCAAACTGATCAATTCGCAAAAAACTGTCACAACTGCCTCCGAAATAAAGTCTCTCGGCTCAAGTACCAAGGAGCTCTAAAACCCCTTCCCCTTCCATTACAGCGCTGGCGTGATATCTCAGTAGACTTTGTCGGTCCTTTAGCAGAATTTAATAACTATAATTGCATCATGGTTGTTGTAGATCGCCTCACCAAAGAACGACATTACTCGCCTTGCCATACAAAGATGAATGCAAAAGACCTAGCTAGACTTTTTGTCCGTGATATTTGGCGACTTCATGGACTATGTGACTCTATAGTCTCCGACAGAGGTCCGCTTTTTGTTGCAGAATTTTGGAAAGCGGTTTGTAACTGTCTGCAGATCAATTTATCACTTTCTACAGCTTACCATCCTGAGACTGATGGACAGACAGAAAATGCCAACGCCTTTATGGAACAATATCTCAGACAATACATAGATTATTCTCAAGAGGACGTCTACGAATGGTTACCAATGGCTGAATTCGCTGCAAATAATGCAGTAAACGCCTCTACCAAAGTCACTCCATTTTTTGCAAATAAAGGGTTTCATCCACGTATGAGTTTTAGTCCTCCGCGAACGGTTGAGAGGAATTCTTCAAAAAGTCTAAGGAAACAAATATCAGCGGGTACTGACTTCGCTTCTAAAATGGCAGAAGTCCTCGACGTACTGCTTGCAAACCTTACGCACTCCAGAGATAGGCAAGAGAGTGCATCTAGTGCAAACCGATCACCAGCACCAGCTTATCGAGTTGGTGACGAAGTTTTTCTAGATGCCCGCAATATAACGACTTCCCGACCAATCTCGAAGCTAGATTGTAAATTTATAGGACCTTTCAAAGTTATTAAAATTATTAATTCTCATGCATATAAATTACAGCTTCCTTTCGAGTTTAAGAATATGCATGATGTTTTTCACACAAGTTTGCTCAGACCGGCACCCGCGAACCCCTTACCAGGCCAGACCAATCCCCCATCACCACCTATTGCCCTTGATGAGTCAGGCGAAAAGTTATACGCCATCGAAGCTATCTTAGATTCTAAGCGTAGCAAGAATAGAAAGAATTTTCAGTATTTGATATTGTGGAGAGGTTATGATTCAGAAGACAAAACATGGGAACCTCTCAAGAACGTTGTAAATGCCAAATCATCCATTAAAGAATTTGAACAGCGCTTCCCACATAAACTCAAGCCATCACCGCGAGAGATTGAGGCAGCGAAAAGGCAAGCTAAAATATCCGTAACGAAAATTGCGCCCAAGATCTAAGACATTCGGAGTGAGAAGGGACCATATGTCAAGGGATAGAGTGAATTGAGGGAAGTGACTGTCACGTGATATAACGCGTCTGATACGCGATTCACGATGTATATATTTTTACAGGACTCAATAGGAGTCTCCTTTCTTCTTTGTAGACAATCTCAATCACCAGATTAGACCTCGTCAATCTACTTCATGACCTTCCCCTGACAGGGAGGTCGTCTGTTTCCGAGTGACGGTCCAGTAATAGATCGCGCAGAATCATCGCTCGCTCTGCCTGGTCTGACACTAGCTTCCCATCATGCTGAAGGGGTGGCCGGATTTTTTGGTGTTTCGGGGCCGCCCACCTCATCATCTTGTAGACGTCCGAGCACGACCGCATCGTTTCTATCCGCTTCTTCCAGTGCTATCTCTTGACTGATGCTACTGTAGACCTCAGGATTTTGGCGCAGGTAGTCCTTTCTTCCTCGGTATATGCCGAGCGATAGTTAAGGTAAGCCTCTTTGCACTTTGGAGTCCACCAGGGCGCAGACCTACCGCTTCCTTGAATACGTCTTTTTCCGAACGCTTTCAATCCGTCTGTTAAGGCCTGATAAATCGCTTCCGCTTATCTCTTAACATCGCTAGTCGACTCCAAGAATTGATGCGCTGAGATTCACTGAGATACTGCTCGTACGAAGTCCGGAAGCTTTTCTTTCGGGACTCGCAGTGATCCTTGATATTCTGCCTCTACATGACTTGTACTAGTTACCAGGCCACAGACAGGAAAATGGACGCTTGTCACGCACTCACTCTGATCTACCCATGCCTGTGCCCCCGCGACATTAGTCCATACTAGATCAAGCGTATTTCCGGCTCGATGCGTAGGCTCCCCGATGATAAGGCAAGTGAGGCAATGTTGCTCAGCCCAGGATTGTATTTTCTCGCCGTGACCATACGAGCGCGTCGTATCCGGTTGCCATGCCCAATAAATGGAATTGAAGTCACCTGCAATTATTGATGCTGGCGGAGGTACCCAGTTGATTACCGGTTCGATTGCTGCGTTGTCGTTATGTGCCTTGTACACATTGAGAAATGTGACATTGTTGACAACTACCCAGCAGTAGTCTCCGGTCAGCAAAGAGCCTGGGAAAATCTGTTTGGCAAATATTTCCTTCTCCTTCGTTCGAGTGTACGTTACGGCACGTGGCCGAACACCTATTCCGCCGTGCGGGATGTGTAGTGTATATCCAGGGCGAGATTTTGTCTCTCTGTACCACCATGGCTCTTGTACAAGCACAACATCGATGCCTATCTCGAAAGCTCGAGAAAGCGCAATGTCGTGCATTGGACCCCCCCTACCAACATTTATTGACATAAACTTGAGCTTTGGTAGGGGTGAACGACGCCGTGAGGCGCCTTTCATAAACGGGGGGTGGCATCAGTCGGTGTGACTGATGCAGGTGGTAAGGCAGACGAGTGTGGGCTACTCGCACTCCCTGATCTGGCGTTGGCGAGGCTAGCTGCTCGCGTTTTGTCAGCCGCCGCTTTTGCCCTCCTGACCGCCTCGAACTCACGGTTGCCGGCGTTTCGGATTGTGACGAGCTGCTTCTTAGTCAACGCTCCAGCACGAGTAGGTCGGGCGAGACAGTTCCGGCTATCTGCGCGATGAGGACCTCCGCAGTTGCGACATCTAGCTGCAGCAAGACATTCCCGTTCTGAATGCATCAGTGAGCCGCAGTTTCGGCAAGCTGGAGTCCGAGAGCAGCCGCCGGTACTGTGGTACCCAAAGCACCGTTTGCATATTGCTTGCGTTTGACGCTTCGGGACTGTGGCTGCCCGTCCCGAGTCGTCAAAAAGTCGAAATCCCGTTCGAGGGGCAGATCCGCTCTCGAAAAAGGCTACCCAATTACGGTATCTGGCTCCGTACTTGCTCTTATCGTGCCGCCGCACGGATTTTGGTGTCACCCCAGTGACGCGTTCTGTCTCAGAAACAATGTGACTTTCCAAAATAGTCACTTGCCCATCCAGCGAGACAATGTGGACGGGTATGTTGGGCAGCATGAGGCTAGCCCAGTTTCTTGCTGGCTCGAGGTTAATATCCTGTGGGAGGCAGCCTGCGCAGCTCAATAGCTGCTTTTTTGCATCCTCATCTTTGGCAATGAGGACGAAGCCAGCTGCTGTTGGCAAAATCTGGTCAATGTTTGTCGGGGAGCAGCCAAACTTACTGATGACTACTACCCGAATTCCAACAGTCGAAAGTGACCTCCAATTGTGATTCTTGGGGATCTGAAGGTATAAACCATCCTTCTTCTTTCCCTCTGGCTCCTTCAATCCCTGACTAGGCCGAGATACAATTTTTACGGCCGGAGGACTAGGCAGCTTTGTCCGAGATTCCTTATCCCGGGCTCCTGCTCCTTCTATCCGAGTATCTTTTCCCACAATGGCGGCCCAAGACTTAGCTTTTGGACCACTGGGAGCCGCAGCACTTGGTCGGTGAGTTTCCACAGGCGTACTCGTGGTGGGTTTTGCCTGGGGAATTGCTGGCACTTTAGGCAGTACTGGTGGGGTGGCCCCAGGCCCTACCTGAATGAATTGGGCGATTGATGCCCGAAGATAGACTCGAAAGGAGTCAATGAAGTTTTTATGTTCTCCTGTTAGCATAGGAGAAAGATGGTTTTCCACGACGTTGATGGTCGAGGCACAAATTGAGATGTTGGCAGCTGCTTCTGCTGCCCATCGTTTTTCGTTCTCAACGAGGACGGCCATCTCTTCTGGGATAGTAGGAATATTTGATTCCTGCTCCACTTCACTCCCTCTTTCCAGGGATTCATCACGGGCGGCATTGGATGGGGCCATGATGGTTTTGTGAGTTTCCGGTAGCCTTGTGGGCAAGGCTGCGATCTTTCTCGATGAAGTAGTTGGCGGCGGGATCAATTTCTCCGTCTGCTGTGTCGGCTCAGGGCTGCCTGAATTAGGTGGGGCAGCCCACATGGAGTCGGACAGGCCTTTGGTGACGAGTTCGTCGACGGCCCTGTCAATCATCTTGATTTTCGGGGCATCCATCACTTTGGTGGTGATGATAGCTTCGGCATTTTCAAAATTCATCTCATCGATGGTGATGCCGTACTCGAATAAGCGCGACCGTAGTCGGAGCTTGGCGTAATCCACCAGCGAGTGCTGGCGTTTCGTAACTCGTACCGATGGCATGGTCGCCAGCGGTACGATGGGTCCACGGGTTTGAATCTCTCGGGGATGGTGAGTCGGAAAGGATTGATAAGGTGTTGGAATGAGGTTAGGGTGTTGGATCGCTGTGGAGGCGATTGGAATGACAATATGGCAGGACTGTTAGAATTACAACACATTCCACCTTTATTCATGACTAAATCTCGGCTATTGGAGAATATTTTACTCCTAGTTTCGTAGAGGACACCAGTGAAAGGTTTTCAGCCTTCGTCCCATTCGAAATCTGTGAGTCCCAGTGTGCCGATTTGTGACCTCTTCCCTCGCTAGTCCCCCACCCCGGCTGCCTGCCCTTCTTCAAGTTGTGAAACTTCTTTGATCAAGATACGAACTTCGTAGATTATGTCTTAATTTCCTCCTCGCCGGTGTAAATGGCATCGTACTTTTGAAGTGGGAGGTGGCTGATTTTCGACGAGAAATTTTCTGCATGCAACCAGTATGACAATCTATTTCTATTTATTTATTTATCTTTATTTAACGTCTGGCGGATCACGCGTCAAGCGAGTAACCCTATTAAGTCCCTTCTGAGACAAAAGACGCCAGGATTTAATCTCTGGGCTTCTACATGTTTTAAAGGAAGGCAAAAAAACAAAATCAAACTATTTAACATATAAAGGAGGTGCATTCACATAGCTACTTCCCGCAGTTTGTTAGGCTCTTATTTGTGGTGGTAAGATACTTGCTCGGCGCCATTCTCTGCGCAGGTCAACCCACACTCCCTGTTGACCTCCACTACCGGAATGACAATCTATTTCGTCATTGAGGAGTGTCAATTTTTAGTATGATTAAGTTAAAGGACGCACGTGACAAAGGTATGTACAATATTTACGAGAAGTCATCAATTTTTGACACCATTACATGTGCTTTCGTATTTTCATTCATGTGCAATTTCTCTAGGCTTTACGAGATGTGCAAAGAATGATAAGCGATTACATTGGCACTACTGGAAGTTAAATAATTCGTCTTTTCAAGCCACCTAATTACATACTTGGTATAGCGCAACATTGGGAGGGCGACGTTTGGCTTGTAAGTCATGTGATATGACTACGTATAAATCCGCCATTGCCTCCCTCCTTTTCACCGTATCAATCCACCAGTCATCAACTTGTTTCACACTACATCACTACACTAATTGTCCTCCAGATCACCTTACTACATGTCTAAATTCCAAGAGATTTTCACATATCAAGCAACCAACTCTATTGATTATATTCTCCAGAAATGTAGAAAAAAGCACAGCAATGGCGCCAGCTCTGAAAAGGGTAAATTTTAATCCCAAGCTCTGGTACTTTCAGCTATTAGAATAGTTCTAATCCGACTGTATCAAGATTTATGGAATTACGTTCGCCCATTACAAGGTATACAAAATATGGAAGAACTAATGGACTTATTTCTAGGCGTTATGGACGCCATCGCTAAACGCAAAGATCTCATTTCATTTGAACAACTTGTTAATGACATTCTTAGCAACAAATATGAGCGTGATATATTACAATCAGCCATGGATCTTGGAATAAAGTTTCTATCAACATCTACCTTAGGACCGATGGCCAGCAGGACAACAAACCGAAGAAACCTTATGGAAGGATCTAATATCCACATGACGGCCGACAACTTGGAAATGTTTTTGAAAAATAACCTACAAGATAATGTTTTTTGCGAGATCCCCAACTTCTGGGACTGTTACTTTCTAGAAAAGGATTGGACAGACCAGGCCTCTCGCATATGGGAAAGTTATGAAAAATATGAGATCGCTGAGTATAAAAAACGATCGAAAGATTTAGAAAAAATAAAAAGCGCAAAAGGTGTCGAGGATCAGAAACGTCGTCACAATGCCAAGGAAGAGAAGATCCTTGAAGGAGGCATGACTGAAGGTGAAATATGGGACTGGCTCAACTTCTTTGAGGAGAATTTCTTAAATCAGATCAAAAGCCGCTCAACAAGATCCACAAAATACCCCATAGTCATCGAAAATAAGGGCTCCATTCTACGAGGGCGGTATTGTCGTACAAACAGGACGCAACGTTCCCAGGAGAACACGGGTACTACTCAGATTGACTTCTTGATTAAAAGTATTGATTTAGAGGATGATGATGTTGACTGGAGAAATATGAATGTGGGGGCGGAGTTTACAATATCACCCAGTGAGGCTATGAGAAAGAAAAAGTTCCTACAACTATCGAGATGTGTTCGGGAAGCATATTGCGCTCAGCCCCTGCGACGATTCATGCATGGATTTCAGATGTATGAAAAAGAATTCGAACTCTGGGTTTTTGATCGCTCGGGCGCTTACAGCTCAGGCAGAATGAGTATTACAGATTGCAAGGGGATTTTCGTGCGAGCGATATGCTCGTATTTATTGATGGGCGATGAAGAACTCGGTCGTGACATGTCACTCCTACGGATTGATGGAAAATCGATCGCAAGTTTCACAGGAAGTGACGATAACTCAGACCAATTATTTGAGATCAGACCTACCCCTGTCATACAGTCACCGAATCTTGTCACTCGAGGGACAACCTGCTACAAAACGATTGACCAATCAACGATGATCAAGTACTCGTGGAGCAGGTCTGCGGGTAATGCGGAAGTTAGATTCATGAAGGATGCACTTCCAGTACCAGGTGTTGTGAAGTACATAGCATCACAGTTTATTTACCAGACAAACAGTCATCTGGGAAGCCTCAATCTTTCTGATGCCAAACCCTGGGATCTAAAGTCCGACGACCATAATGTATCCCGAGGTTCTAGTTACCATACCATGGCCCTACCTTCCTTGGAAAGAAATCGGTTTCTGTTCAGGATTGCAATGACACCATGTGGCAGAAAAATCGATACAGATGGGTCGATTCTTGATTTTGTAGTCGGAATTAGAGATGCGATCAAGGCTCACCAGGGGCTTGTCGATATCAGTATCCTACATGGAGACATCTCGGAAGGAAATATAATCCTGAAAGATCCAACTACAGATGATGACTCCCGTGGTATGTTGATTGACTTTGATTGTTCCGTGAAGTTGAAGGGAAACGTCGCCGAAGATGAAGAATTATTCTTAACAGGCACGGTTAAGTTCATGGCAATTGAAAGATTGGAATACGCTCTAAAATCAAAGTTTATCCGACGAACTTATCGTCATGATCTAGAATCATTCTTCTATGTGTTTGTTGTGGGATGCATAGAGTACGAATCAGTAACTGAGGGGATGCCTCAAAATTTGAACGAATGGTGTGAGGGTCAAATTAAAACTCGCCTCTCGACTAAATGTGGTCACGTCTCAAATCTCAAATTGCTTCTCAGAATGTTCACGCCCAGTTTCATGGGACTAAAGGAACTAGCCAAGAGCTTGCGAACAATCCTGTTTAAGAATGGAAACTTTTACGAAACACCTGAAGATCGTGGATCACTGTACAGGAGAATGATCCTGGCTTTTGACAAAACCATTGAAGACATAAGAGGTAAGATTTATTTATGACTGGATAAAATCAATGATTCTTCTATCTCGAGATTTGCTGACAAACTGTTCACTTTTAGCTGGGAGAATCGAGAATCTAACCTTCACAGCACGCCGGTATCAGGCCGTCCCTCGACCTGCTCGTCGCCGAAATTTTGTTCGAGATATTCCCGTTAGGTAGAAATAAAGCCATTCGATATTCAGTCAAAACCGTAGATCAATTATTGTGTATCAAGCACATTTATGCTCTGGATGTTGTAAAAAATGAGTTATTGAAATTTAGATTTACATTCATTGGAATCAATGAGACATGGCTATGGTTGTTCCAGTACCATTTTTATTGAGCTCTAATAACTAACTTTCTATTTGTCACGAAATTCATCAAGTAAAAAGATTAAAGTGGTTGATTAGTTATCTTATCCAGCGTCCTGTTCGGTCTATAATTACAGAACCACGTAGACGGAAATCCGCTTCGGTCAGGGAAAAAGCTCTTGACAAAAATGTCCCCAATATCTTGCCCCCCCCCCCCCTTTCTCACTGAATATTAATATGCATTAAAGCAATAATGACACCTTTGTCATTGAAGGGGTAGAGATTATTGATTCAAGCGACTGCCGAAATGAAAATAGTTACCTAATTTACAGTCACATTTGTATAAATTTGCCCTTTTTTGGTTTATTTTAATTCAATCTTACATGCTACTTAACTCTGAGACTATAAACAAAGCTTTGTGGTATTGGATTCATATCCAAACTGTGCTACCAAGAAGTTGAATCATAAATTTCTTCTCAAATTGCAATGAACAATTTGAGTGCCTCATGGTCTACTTCATAGCCACAAATTTTCTAGATTATAGTATTCTGTATATTTATTCCAGACGAGCACAAGCTCTACACTCAGGGGTTGTGATACGGAGAAGACTAGATTCCCCTACAACTGTATTCGACGATAACTCAGTTTGACATTTAGACTACTCATTTAGAGATTTTGTGAGCTGATACAACTCGAGATCTTCTTCTAGGTACTTTCTCCCTTCCCTAAATCGTTCAGATCCACCAAAGGGAAAACATGTAAAATCTTAGGTTACCCTAACTTACCTTATTCATCTTTTATGTAGCCATAGCACGAGATATGGCCTTACAGTCCTCCCTTTCTGGTGTGCGGTTGGTGTCCAGGCTACACAGACTCTAATTTGGGGATATGACAACCAGAAGGCAGACCAAAACACCTTCAATCTTTGCAAGCGTTTAAAGTGTGGGTTGCTTTATCTAAAATTGTTGTCTCTGCGCCCACAGGTACCCTCAAGCCGAAAACGCCCGAAAAATGTGAGTCAGAGCACGCCCATTTCTGACCTTTTCACAAGTTCCTCCCACTTCCCAGCTGTTTATCTGCCCTTGAGGTGTGAAGTCCCATCATAGCAATGGTTCCCTATTGACTATGACTCGAGCTCTATATCTTATTACTTAGTTGTTTCCACGCGGATAAACATAGCAAACTAATTTATAATAAGAAATGGCCGAATCGTTTCAGGAAAATACCTGATAGCAATTTGAGTAATAATTATGGTTATGTGTGTCGTTATAATTAATCAATTTATTGTTCTGGATATTCATGTAATTGATAGTGTAGGGAGTAACGGCGCATCTGCTTATGTAAACAGCATGGATTTGATTACTAAGACTCAAATTTGTATTCATTCATTCATTGTTCTAGCTTAACGTCCTATGCGGTATCTATATACAGAACCATGAAGACGGTAAGCCGCTTTGGTTAGGGAAAAAGCTTTCATCAAACAAAACCCGAAGTCCCGCCACTCTGAACCGACCCGGCTTAATTCTGAGGACGTTCCTTTCAACCGTAATTTTTTAAACTTTCCCCAGAATTCATTAACTCCCCCTTCAATCAGACTAACGTTATGAGAAATTGAAAAGAGAAGGCACCTCCTCACTCGGCGTTGGTCTTCGAAGTGCTCGAAGAGTTGGCCCCGATGGTGGTGCAGCTGTCGAGGCGATGGTTGGTGCTGCCGGGACTTCAACTACCTTGCGTGGTCGTCCTGGCCCCCTTTTGAGTCCTTCAGCCTTCTTACTGGTGACTAAAGTAAATCCCTGATCATCAGTTGGTCCGACTGTTCGTATTGGCGCCATTGTTGGTTTTTCATTCCATATTTCCGCCGTTCTCGATAATAGCTCCATCCGAGCCTTCTCCACACTTCCCTTGTAGACCTGGTAGGTCCGACACGCTGCTTTCTGCCACGAACGGTGTTCCTTGCCGCAGTTGGCACAAGAAACCCTTTTCCTCGGACAGTCCCGAGTTTGGTGAGCGCCAGCGCACTCACCGCACCTGCCTGCCTGCCTTTCCACACGACGCCTGGGTGTGTCCCCACTGACTGCAGTTGTAACATTGCTTTGGCTGGGACCGTGGTGACCAGACCTGCGCCGTGAAGAGCATGGCGTTCATAACAAGGCCGTTTCGGACCACTTCCGTCTGCATTGCCTCCGATGGGAGGCTGACCACAATTGATCCTCGATTGCGACCGTTTTTCTTCGATCGCTGGTGTTCCTTTCCGTCGTATAACCACCGTATACGACTTATGACTAAGCCTGGAATTCGTGCCTTCATGGCCGTCTCTATCTCCCTGATGATGGCGAAATTGTCGGCATCTCTGCCCCCTTCGATTCGTGTCCGCAATGGGACACCGTTGACCACGACTGGAAAATCTTGCCGCAAAATTTTAAATTCCGTTAGTTGTCGCATATTTAGCGCCGCGTCTCTCTGGGCCGCCGACTGGACATACACCTCGGTATCGTTGCTCCGCATTTGACGAATCGCGTATGCACCTTGAATGTGCTCTTTTGCCTTTGAAAGCAGCTCTTCCGGCTGCAATTTTTCTGCTCCCTCGATTCTTATTCGAACCGCTGTTTTTGTCATTTGCGGAGCCACGACCGACGCGTAGCTCCTTGGTGGCGGCGTGCCCGAAACCACTGCTGGCGCAGCTTGACGAGCGGGATCCGCGAGGCTTTTCTTGACGACTTCCTCTAGCGCCATCATCCTCTCCTCGATAGGAGACTTCTTCTGGGACATTTCCGTCCAGGCCCTTTTGTGTGCGTTAAAGGCCTTCACGGCCTCGTTCACGTCCTCTCAAATTTGTATTACTAGCATTCGTTGGATGGAATAGAGAATCAAGTTATTTTATAAATATTTTTACCAACACCTAAGTGAAGTCACAATGTGCTGTGTGGAAGTCATATTGCGGATTTACGAGGTGTGGATGATATTATATTTAGAGGGTGACAGTGAATAGACTCATACAATATTATGCTGTAGGTTTATGGACAGAAAGTATAACACTATACCTATGTCCATTTACTGTGGGTACATCTGTGAAACTATATAGATACTTGTCTAATCAATACAGTAGTGATTTTTGCTGTAGCCTTGAGCCACACGCGATGCCCTAGCCTCGACTTCCTCGTTGTCTCATATCATAATAGTAATGCCAATATTAAAAGTTGAAACAAGTTGATTCGCGGTATGGGTAAGTTGGAGGTGTCGCGTAACAAGGATAGGTCCGAAATTGACGAGAAGTCATTGATTTTAGATACGCTTGAGGTTGATTTCGACTTTCAATCGGATGCGATTCTTCTTGGAAATCCCAGGTAAGCAGGGCATACTTGGCGGTTACATAGGTAGCACTGGAAGCTGGACGATTCGTCTGTGCCGGCTGGAAGCTTATTCTTTGACGTCAAGAATGTCGGCATTAATTGAACTTAGCTGCTCTCCAAGTTTCAGGATCGGCTGGAACAAGTTTCTGAGGCTGACGACTTCGATCTTAACGTGGTAATTGGAGGAAGTGAATTGTGGGTGAAGATAACCGAGGTTTGATCACTCTAGCTTAGCTGATTCCACATTAAATGATTGAAAAAAGAGATCCATATAGCGGTGGATTTGATTGATTTGGCTGGAGGACTTCACTGAACACCTGTACGCGGCGTCCTCTGCGAACCTGGGAGTGAAATATTCTCCCAGAGCCAAGTTCAGTCAAATTTCGCAATACCAAAGAAGTTGGCCCACGAGGTAATGATTCAGAATATTCTGCCATGTCAAATTTTCGCTCCCAACCAGTTAGACTCCTACCTAAGTCTCATCAAGTTTATAAGTACTACCAAGTACATCTTTATTCCAATGACTACACCTCTCGTCGACTTTCTCTAGCCTCAGCTGGCCACCAAATACACGCCCAGGCCGATATTTACACCCGACGGAGGAAGCAAAGCATGGCGCAAAAATCTGGGAGTAAGCTCTTTGGGATGGACGTGAGAGGGATGAGGACAAGGTCACAAGATAGTATAGATTTGATTTTTTTTAAATTTTTTTATTAAGTGTTGGTCCTAAGCTAAAGCTCTTTATCCACAATGGGTCATGGATCGGTGGAGCCGGCAGGGTTCCCTGTAATCTTTCCTACAGCCAAACTTTTGTTTTGTTTTTTTTTAAATCATTTATTGTGTTTTCAGCTATCTAGCTATGACACATGACCGGTACTATGTATACATATAAGATGACTCTTTTGACGTTAGAGACACTCATACTCTGTATTTCATTCGCAAATACCACTATGAGGTATGTTTGCTTACACAAACAGTCGACCCTCCTCCGTAAGTACCCACCAAAGGGAAATTAAAAACCTTTGATTATCCAAGCATGCCTTCATCATCCGTGCATACCAGCGCCGCGATAAATGTAGTTAAGTTTTGCCGGGTTCGAACCAGCGGTCTCTTGTCTCGGGTGGGATAGGTGTCATAGCTATCCAGACCTTATTTGAGAAACCGGCCAAGATGATGTACCACCGCACCATACAGCCACGACGGTTTTTATAGTGTCGCCCGCACTCTCGCAACCGAAGTCTTGGCGCACGCACAAAGCTCAGTTCGAAAACTCGTTCTCAAAATTTTAAAATTCACGCCCGTCGAAATTGTAGCCATCCGCTACATCATCTTGTAAACTTGTCCTGATCCCTCTCACGTCCATCCCAAAGAACTGTCTCCAAGGTTCGTGCGCCACGCTTTGCTTCCTCCGTCGGGTATAAATATCGGCGTGTGCGTGTACGTGTACGTGGTGGTCAATTGAGGCCAGAGAAAGTCGACGAGATGTGTGATCATTGAAATAAGGATGTACTAAGTCGCACTTGTAAACTTGATGAGACTTGTGTAGGAATAGAACTCGTTGGGAGTGAAAAATTTACGTGGTGGAGTAGTTTAAATTATTGCCTCGTTGGACAACTTCTTTGGTATTGCAAAATTTGACTGAACTTGGCTCTGGGAAAAAATATTTCACTCCCAGGTTCGTAGAGGGCACCGCATACAGGTGTCAGTCTTGTCCTCCGGGGGCTCTTCTTTGTATGTACTCATTTGGAGACCTTTTTTTTTCATTATCTTGATTTGGCGCTTTTTTTGGCCCATGCAATTGCTGACTTCAGTCAGATACAATGATGATATAGATGTGATATAGTTGTGATGAACATCATGCCTCAGATATTATTTGCAAGTCTCACTACGGCTGTGACAAGGCGGCTCTGATGCAAAAAAAAAAAAAAAAAGACAAGTCGGCTTTTTCTTCACCGCTGTCGAACTATGCCATCCGTGAAACTCACCCAAGGGAAACCCCTCAAAAAAACCGTGGTTTATCCAGACATGCCACCATCATCAATGAAGCTAATTTCAGTAAGGTGAGGTCTGCTAAATTCGAACCAGCGATCTTTTGACTCAAGTGGGATTGATATTCAGGCTATCCAGACCCTACTTTGAAGAGAGGCCCGGATGGTGTACCGCTACACCATCCGACCTAACATATTGATAAAACTATTGTTTGTATGCAATTCCCCTCCTCATAATCACAAAACTCCCGGCCGCTGGGCAGAAAGTTATTGGAAATACAGCTACTTGCATTTACTTGTATACACCAATGTGGTTGCCTGCATCTTGCCGGAACTAATTTTTCAAGATCAGGCAGGAATCAATAATTCCGACCCATTAAGACACAACGTTTGAGACTGTTTATAAATTATTATTCGTGGGCAAGTCCAGTGTTTGGTTTGTTCGTGTTGTCTCTTGCGCGCCCTAATCTTATGGGTTGGAGGATAACATTTTTCATGTCAGGAATCTCGATTAATACTGCAGTCGGCTCCGTTTCTAGTAACCTTTATCCCTTGTAATCACTGTGTTTATCTATATCTCAGAACCACATTTCGTTAACCATGCGAACAAGCTGTCTTCAACTTTTTCAAACATTTGATATTCCAAAAACCCTTCCATCCTCCAGCATAATAACTAATATCCCCTGATAAAGTCACAAACCTATGAGGATAAGAATCATAGATATAAACTATAGTATGTAGGGAAGTTGCAAATCAGAAATATCCAGCGAGCCTGGCGTATTTTAGCTACATTTAACCTGCAGAATTAATCTCGATGCATAAAACAGGGTTCTCTATTTAGTAGAGCACATATTTGTTCAACAAAGGGTAAAGCCAGTGATTTTCCGGTCACTTCAGTTGCTTTCATTTTATTTACGGTGCTCAACTTCCTAGAGAAATGTGGAGTGTGTCAGAAACATAGTTTGTAAATATACACTTCTTAACATCTGGATTTAGTTTTCTGTGCCGAATAGTTCACACATGGATTTATGACAAGCGAAAGCAACTTGCGTCAGACGACTGACGTATATTAATTGGACTGAAAACTTCCTAGACCTATGGAAAATTACTTATCTCTAATTTGAGTCTGAGCAATTATTATTATATGCCGTGGTACCATTTCATAAGCTGGGAACTTATTAAAGACTTCGTACGATTTTTATCAAGATAGAATCTTGTCCTGTCCCCAATTCTTGAAATGATTTCTTCCATTGGAAGGTATTGCCATTTGGTATCACATCTATTGCTGGCTTAAACTTTCTGATGAAGGAGTTATCTACCAAATTAGAGCTTGTGGTCACTGAACTTGGAAATGGCTGAGATACTAATTATAGGGACCAAGGCTTAACTTTGCATTCCTCATTCTTAATTATGCCCTCCATATTCTCTTTATTGCCTCCGTAACACCTACGTCATTAGTTTCGAATTCGTAAAGGCCCACACCAACAGCTACTGTCGCAGCCCTCAATGCCCACCAAGATACCGCTCTCGTTTTTGGAAGACGTTTCTTCGGAACATAATCTGTCAGAACTGACTCGAAGCCAATATGTGAATGTATGAGAATTGTTGCACATAGAACGGCGTCAAGGGCAGGGTTAAGTGATCCAGCAGCAAATGGTGCTAGAGTGAGAGGAACTAGTCCAGCAGAAATAAGCCGTTCAAATGTCCAATGATAAGAGCCGTGATTTGGTTCGGGATTGGGTACAGGCGCGGCATCGTTTGCTAAGATAATAAGTAAAGATAATTAGCAGATAATTGAATATACCTGTGCCTTGAATCATCTCTGCGAACTGTATTAGCTCTAGAAAACGTCAGATATTCATGCAAAATATAGTCTTACGGGGCAAAGGAGGTAGTATAGTCTTGCTGCCACTTGTATGGAAAGCAGCTACTCGCATGTAGCTTTGCCTGGTACTTGGACTGTAGCGGCATGGAAAGCTCCGTGATAAATTACCTGCTAACTTAGTGGCAGAAATCATTTCTGATGATACCTTGAAGATGTTGGAAGCAGGTCTAAAGCTTGAGGCCATTTGGTGTAGGAGGACAATTATGGATCACAAGATGGAAACACGTTGCCAGCACGCAAGCATCAACCTATGCGATAGACAAAGGCTGAGCGGCGATTTGTAAGTTGAATGGCGGAGCCTATGATTGGCCGATCCGCAAGTTCCGGCGATTAACCAGCCTCGAGTCGGGTAGGTTGCAAAAAACAAACCACAATTCTCATCCTCATCCATCCCCAACATAGCACAGATGGCGTCACGTCGATTAGCACTTAATCTGGCTCAAGGACTTCGCGGCAACCGCGCTGCCTGCAATTCATTGGCATCATTGAAGAGAGGCCTTGCGACGCCAGTCACTAAAAGTGGAGCAAAGACCGAAACAACGACACTTACAAATGGATTGACTGTAAGCATAAATTCTTGTTGCTTGACTTACATTTCTCATTCTATATAGATTGCTACTGAGCACTCACCATGGGCTCAAACCTCCACAGTCGGTGTCTGGATTGATGCAGGATCTCGGGCCGAAACCGATAAGACAAATGGTACTGCTCATTTTCTAGAGCATCTTGCATTTAAAGTAAAGTCAAGCCAAACTTCGCTGTTATTTTTATTACTGAAAATCAGAAAAGGGTACTAGCAATCGAACCCAACAGCAGCTGGAACTAGAAATTGAGAATATGGGCGGTCATCTGAACGCTTATACATCTGTAAGTCATAAAGTATGAATAAATTGATCTTTATAGTAACAAAATTAAGCGCGAAAATACTGTATATTACGCCAAAGCATTCAACTCAGACGTACCCGCTACGGTCAATATCCTGTCTGATATCCTTCAGAACTCTAAGTTAGATAAATCAGCTATTGAACGCGAACGAGATGTTATTTTGAGAGAATCAGAAGAAGTTGAGAAGCAGTTGGAAGAAGTCGTCTTTGATCATTTACACGCCACTGCTTTTCAAGGACAACCGCTTGGGCGAACGATTCTCGGTCCTGCCGAAAATATCGAAAGTATTCAAAGAGATGATCTTGTGAGTTATATCAAGACAAATTATACCGCCGATCGTATGGTTCTCGTCGGAGCCGGTGGTATCCCGCATGCACAGCTTGTAGAACTCGCTGAGAAGCACTTTGGGGGCCTACCAGGAGCGCCTTCAAATAGCAACATGATCTCCAGGAAAGTTAAACCAGAGTTCATCGGGTCGGAAGTCAGATTTCGTGACGACACTATACCCACTGCCAATATTGCAATTGCAGTCGAGGGTGTTAGCTGGAAAGATGATGATTACTTCACTGCTCTTGTGACTCAAGCTATCGTTGGAAATTGGGACAAAGCAATGGGGAATGCACCACATATGGGTAGTAAACTTAGTGGGTTTGTTCACAAGAATGAGCTTGCGAACAGTTTTATGAGCTTTTCGACAAGTTATAGCGATACTGGGTAAGAAACTTTTCACTTGGTCCACTTAAAGGCACACTAAAGCTAACCAAGCTAGCCTTTGGGGAATATACTTGGTCACAGATAAACTCACACGAATTGATGATCTTGTCCACTTTACCCTCCGCGAATGGTCAAGGCTGTCATTTAATGTCACCGAGGCCGAAGTTGGGCGGGCAAAAGCTCAACTAAAAGCGTCGATTCTTCTCTCTCTTGATGGGACATCTGCCGTCGCTGAAGACATTGGAAGACAAATTATCACCACTGGACGCCGAATGTGTCCCGAAGAGATAGAACGTGTCATTAGTGCTATCACGGAGAAGGACGTAATGGACTTTGCTCGTCGTAAACTCTGGGATCAAGATATCGCCATTTCAGCCGTCGGTAGCATTGAAGGTTTATTAGATTATCAAAGAGTGCGCAACGATATGAGCCGGAATGCATAATTAATGGAGAACAATTGAAAAAATAGATTGATAAAATGTATAGTGAGAGATGGAGTATTTTGTACACATAGATCTTCTCAGCCAAATGGCCCCATTACTAGTTCAACGGTTAATTTCCCTGTTGAGCAATATATCTTCTGAAAAATTGTATCGGGCAAGAGGTTTGGAATAAGGAATAAATGGAGTTTCTTACAATCCATAACTGAATAGATAACCATCGCTCAACAAATATCTTATCAGGACATATCGACCATGTATAGTCGCTCTATTAGGAAATTATGGGTGCCGCGATTGTATCATGGTTACAACTCTGTTTGTAGAATGAGAGTAAGTGAAACAAAAATAGAGATGGTGCTAGTATAATGGAATTGAACAAAATGAAAAACGGATCTGGATATCATCAATTGAGAAAAGCATAAAAAAGATGACTATGGTAGCCAAAGTGTATGCACCTATATATAAGCACAGTAGTTTTCCCACGTCAAGTAATTTTCAAGCTAAAAATGTTCTACAGAATCATCCTCCACAATTTCATTCATCTCTCTTACAGGACTTGCAGCAAAATATCAATAGTTATTTTTCCTCCTAACTTTGCATTCATAAAAATTAGCCCATTCGTTTCTCAA
This sequence comes from Blumeria hordei DH14, assembly GCA_900239735.1. Lineage (NCBI taxonomy): Eukaryota > Fungi > Ascomycota > Leotiomycetes > Helotiales > Erysiphaceae > Blumeria > Blumeria hordei. The sequence continues at coordinate 7,195,916 of OENG01000018.1, read as the reverse complement.
CATTGGCTGCAAAGAAGTCGGAAGGGTCATAACTGAGTCCTGAATCAAGGCTTCGCGTTCAAACTTGAAGCAATGATTAGAGCCTTGTGGACTCGCGAGAATGAAGTATTGTAACTGTCAGGATTCTGAAAAAACGTCCTAGGCAGGGTTTACGGGCGCGTCGTTGAATCCCACGAGGCTTTTTTTTTGCATCGGATTTTAATTGCGCACGCACCTAGCTATTTATGACATGATATCAAAGAAAAAGTACAGAAAAGAAGACTCGATATACTAGCAGAGCACTCCTGCCAGGGATTTCATTTGCAAGTACCACGGCGAAGTTGTGGCGGCTTTTTCTTCACCCCCAAGTCAACCCTCATCCGTGAATACTCACCCAGGGAAACGTCTCAAAACCCCTGAGTCATCCATACATGCCTTCATCATCAATTCACATTTCTCCGCGCGAAATGTCGTCTGAGGCGTCTCCTTCCCGGGTGGAGTAAATGCCCAGGCTACTTAGACCGTAACAGAGAATACCACCAGGAAGCGAACCGCGGCACCTTCCGTCGTTAATGATGGTGATGATTTTATTTGACGACTGCATCGATAATCATACGCCCTAGAGTAAGTGATATCCATTCCGTTCGGGACAAAGAACGCTAGAGCCGAAGCTCTAGAGTTTAGGACTTATTTAAGTCTAATCTAAGGATACGAATTACAATGCTGCACTGCGTTGTCTGAAACTGCAGACAGGGAAAAGTTACGCTTTGAAGCAGATTAATATACGATTCTTCCTATAGTCCATGCTAAATAAATGGCCAGTCTTCCAAGCCTTTCCTGATTTCCTTCGGGGTTTCCAAATTTACAAGGTTTGAATAGGTGTAAAATATTTTCCTCATCGAGGACAAGTGTCTTCAAATAACTGTATCTGTGCCAGCCACTCAGTTGAGATTTTAGCTCCTTCCTGGATGCCTAGTAGGCTGATACGGAGCAAATGGACAGGCCCTACAGGCCGGCCATTTCGTCGACGGAGAATACGACAAAATATAAAATGCGTTGGAGTTTTTTGCGATCCACAAAGACAGTTCAGCCTAGCTTCTTCATGTTTAAAATATTAGTGATAAGCTGCAAAGTCTTCATGACCAGTTCTAGCTGCGATTATCTGAGCTGAAGTTTTCCGACCTAAGAAAAGCTCCTTTGGAAGGTGTGGAGCGTTCTTATTTTCCAGTTGAGCACATGAGGTTGGAATGTGCGAGGTCCACAAATTATTTCGGGCTTCCATCAGCTTTGTGGGGTCCCATTCCAATAGTGAGATGAAAGAATACCTAGGTGGGTGTTGGTAGGGTATAGCTGCTTCTCTTTTTGCTTCACAATCAGCTTGTTGGTTACCTTCAATCCCTGCATGTCCAGGAACCCAGCGTGTATTCACCTGCCCTTCCTGGGTATGAGGTAGTCGCTTTCTCGCTTTCCAACCCTCGGCTGCCTCTAGGGAGTCTACAAAAATTAATTATGATGACTTTGATAGTGACGTGGTAAGCAATTTTCTTGTAACTTTTATGTTATCTATAAATATCCATGCGTTGTTTGCGAAGCGAGCTGAAGGAAGTTTAATAGCAGCACGAATTCCTTGGAGGGCAGCATGGGCTTCTGCATCATATGGGTCTTTAAATTTCCCAAGAAGGAATGCTTCAGAGCAGACCCTAATTCCGAATTGTAATATAATATATCCATCACGTGAGTTACCATCTGGGAGCTTTGACTTATCTGAATAAATTTGGATGTCCCTTCTATGTAGAGTGCTCATGAAATTGCGGAACCTGTTAACACTTGTACTTATTGGTCCCAAGGGACTACTGATACGAATTAGTGATTCTTTTTTGGTCTCTTCAATTATCCAAGGAGGATTTGTCAATGGATTAAAGTACTGTGAGGCTGGTATTCTTCTATATGTTCTGGAGAACCGAGACAAGGCAGGTAGCGAAAGTGAAGCTTCCCCACTCTGGCGCAGAAGATGATAAGGATTAAGCCTATGTGTATGTACAGCTGCTCTTTGTAAAAGATTGTCAAGTGCTATCTCAGCAGGTGATATTTCAGATTCTCTGAGAAGAGGTATGGAAGGGATGGTACGATAGACTGGAAGGATTAACCTTGCAGTGGCTAGGTGTACTTTTTTTATTGTACTTATGTATGCACCTTTTCTGTTTCACACTGTTTTGTCGTTCTTCTTTCTAGTCTTACCTGGTCACCAAGTCTCAGCCCCGAAATGTGCAACTGAGAGAACACACGCAGTAGCCGCCTGTCTAGAGAGTCTGGGTGAGATTCCTCTGGAATTATTTCCCAGACATTTGAGGGCGCCGACCATTTTGAGAGCCTTTGCAGCCTGGATCAAAGGTTATTCCCTCTGTCTCACCCCAAGGTAGTACCTGATTGATTGCAATTTTTACTTTTTCGACATTTCTTTCAAATTTGGAGATATCATCAGGACTGCAAGGTCATAAGCATATCAAAAAGCTCTTTTCAAGCCTTCTAGCGTATAGAGAGAAGCTATATAGGGCATGAATAGTATCGGAGATATTGGAGAGCCTTGAGGAAGCTTACATGTGATTGGTCATGATTCTGTCACGAAATAAGACGATGTCCTTATTAATAGATAAATTGATTACGAAGCTACAGGAAGTCCAAGGGGACCATTCTACTTATTGTACCTCGCTTATTTGCTTATGCTAACCACCTTAGTCAGCGAGGGTTAAACGTGACAGGTTCCCCAATTTCCCTCATCAATGCGGATACAAACTTTGCGTTCAGTAGCAAATAAAGAAATCCAAGTGCATAGTTGTGATGGACAGCCTTGATCTCTTAGACGTCGAATAAGTCTGCCTGGGATAACTGGATCGAAGGCCCCTTTTATATCAAGTGTGACTACTGTAGATTTCATCCCCTTTGATAATGCAGTCTTAATTTCATGAGTCATCAAGGTATTGAGTCCTGCACTTGAACGGAGTGGTAATGCCCCAAATTGCTGTCGAGTAAGCACTTTATACTTAATTGCTATCCATAGCATTCGCTTTGCCACTAATATCTCAAGTTCTTTACCCACAACTGATAAGAGAGCAATAGGTCGGTACGATCTTGGAGAGCTCATGTCAAGCTTGTTAGGTGTCGGAATACTTCGGTGGTAATTGATATCACAAGCTTGATGTAGCAGTAATAATTATGGTACGTATAAAAATGATCTATCTCTCCCCTGTCTACCTAGGAGGAAACATCTATAAACCGTAAAACCCCCTGTCTCCTAACGCCATTCCCAAACGGGTACCTCATTACTCATCAACACAATTAGTCATTAGTTCTAAGGAAATACATATTGTTCATTGGATCGTTAAGTCATTAAACATTAGGTTTTCCGATTATGGCAACAATTGCTGTTCGAAAACATCTAGGGTGGTGACTAGCATCTATACATGCCTGGGATAGATCTAGAACTAGTTCTGAAATGAGAGGACAGGCTAGGTGTAGAGCTGCTGATGGTATCTGATCTTTACCTGGTGTGGTATTACCAGCTCCAAGGATGGCCTTTGTGATCTCGGGAATTGTAAGATCAGGAAAATGTAGAGACATTACTGGGACAGAAGGGGTAGATGTATGTATATCTATAATCTCTATCAGGTTACTAAGGAGATTTCTGGCCAGTAACTCTCTCTTATCTTCAGTTGTCGTGGCCGGTGATGAGCCTGAGGAAAGAGGGTCTATCAGAGGGGGGTTCGAAAATCCCACTTTGACTTATGTCATTTTGCTATACGGAAGACATCTTTTCGGTTTTTAGCTTAGTCAATAACCTTCTGGAAGAATATGAATTTTGATTGCCGCACAGCTTTACGAAAAGCTTTCATATCTTCTCTTGTAGCATTCCAATTTTGAAGTTTTTTCCCATATGACTGTCTTGCTTCCCTGCAGCTCTGGTTCTACCACGGCTGTCCTCTACTGTGCGGGAGAGATCGTTTAGCCGAGCCCAAAAGACAATTGTAAAAAATCTGGATGATATCCTCTGCTCTTTTGTCCAGGCTTTCCAAGGATTTCTCGGAGAGTAGGGTATAGGAATCTAAGTGACTACGGAGTAGTGAGAGAAAAGTGACCGGTTGTATCGTTGCAAAACGGAGTCTAGGAGAGGAATGACTGCTTCACACTTGGTAGGGTATATTAATGAACAGAGGTGACTGGTCTGAGCTAACATCTAGATCTTGTTGTACTGTTGCATGCGCCCCTTCTATTAATAAAGTGTTAGAGGCAAAGCAGAGATCCAGAACATTTCCGAGATTATGGGTTGGGACATTAACTTCAGACAGCAGCAAGAGATCGTTATCCACAAGCCAGCAAATCAAATCCGATGATTGTGTTGAGGGTGATCCATTATATGGCGGGTTCCAGTTCGGATGATGGATGTTGAAGTCTCCTGTCAGAATAAGTTTTGCATTTAAGTGAATGTTTGTAAGTGAAAGGAGAAAAGAAACTCCTGCTCCCGGATTGGTAACTCCAGGAGGGGCATTGTAGATATTTATTATTTGTAAGCGAAAATTTTCAGGGCCTTCAATTGTGAGGAAAAGAATATCCCCTATTCCATATTCTGAACTGGAATTAGGGTGATCTTGAGTGAATGTAAGATTATTTTATTTCCTTGCTTAAGTTAATACGCAGGGTCGGATATTCCAATCATCGACTGGAGTAAAGTATTCAAACGAGGGATGCTTGCAAGTGATTCTCAGTTCAATATTTTTGGAGATGTGAGGCTCTTGGAGCAGTAAGATATCTACACGAGAAGTAAACGCAATTTGGAGAGCGATTTGATGCGCGTTCGACGAGCGACCAACATTAATAGAGAGTGTTCTTATTGTAGAGTTTCTAATCCTCATACATAGCGTTTGGATTTTCTTGACAGCTATTTAAAGCCAAAGTTGAATATCTTCCACCTGTTACTAATGGTTTTTCTGTAAAAAGACTACTGATGTTGGATGGGGTTTTGGGACGAGTTTGGGTTGAATTGCTGTTTTCTTTGGTAGTTGTCTCAGTTTGACTTCCAGCAGTTAAACAATGAGCTGCTTTCAATCTAAGCCTGGCTGTGGCAGCTGCCCTTTTTATCTCAGAGGTTTGTGCCTTTGAAGATGGCGAATTATCTATCCTAGGCTGGAATAGGCATTCTAAGCAGTCAGCTGGGTGGGGGCCGTGTGTTATGATTAAGAGGTTAGATGGATAAGTATGGCGGTAGGATAGTATGTGTAAAGAAGAATGTGAAATGATGTTCCTGGTGGTGGGCAAATGTATTTAGACTATCTGAGTATAAAATGGATATCTAAAGATGAACGCATAGTCTACCTAAGAGGTAAATGGATCTGATAATAAACATGTACGATTTACTCTACAGCCATGCCCATTGATTGTCTAATGTACTCATGTAATGCGTATCGACATTGTTTGATCCTTAAGCTCCTGATGATTAGCATGACCCACATTTGAGACATGCATTAATATGAGCTTGCATATATAAAGTCATGTTGTTTTATCACTAAGTCTTGCCTATGAAGCCCTTGTTTCCTTGCGCAGACTAGGATCACAACACCGTGACAGTTCACACATTTTAGTGGGCAAAAGTGGTTTCTGCTAGGGTCACATGATACGTGTCCGCTTTAAAGGTGTTTTATTGAGGAGTAGATTCTACATCGAGGGAAACGAGAGCATGCTCGCTCGTTATGCCATCCAAAACATTTTTCGCATTGCGGTGTTCTGACCTTTTGTGGTAGACACTTTATGCGGATACGTACGCCGAATAGTGGGAGGATTTTAGATAACGTTGGCCCTTTAGGGTAGAGGAAAATTCAGTCACTCTTAGGAGAGAAGTCGGAGTTATCGGAGCCACGAGATTCGAGGACATTTATAGGGGCTATATTTGTCAGGTCTGTGAAAGCTTCTGCAACAATAGATACGGTTATATTTCTCACCACTACTACACTTCCATCAAATTAGCGTAGGTTTGAGGTGTTTCAGAGAGCCAGTATGCTACGTGCTGACCCGGGTTTTCAACCTTATATAGGCCTCAAGATGAGAGGGAGGTTTTGATATCGTCCATTCAAGCGGCCAGTTTTTCTTGGGCTTCTGTGGACACTGGACATATTGCAAATCCAGTTTTCGTTGTCTGTACCTTGGGTCTTATATGCACTTGAACTGCTGCTTATTTAGGACAGGGCATTGGGTGCTACTTTTTGGTAGTGGTCGAAGCTATTTTTGCATATAATCTGGTAACTTTTTCTGTGAATAATTTATACTGACTCGCTTTGGCTGTTGTACATTGTAGACCTGAGTGCTTTTTGTCGTGCAGTATGGGGTTCAAGGTCTTTGAGAACCTCTGACGTGGGACTCAAAATTTCGGCGAGCCGCGAAGCTGGCATCGGCAATAAACTCACTGAATGGTTGTGTCATAGAGCGACTTTCCCACGAGTCTGGTCAACAAAGTCAGGAGCTTCCCTTGTGACATAATCAATGCGTTGCGATAGCAATAGTCACTAATCAACATAGCAATCAGTTGCTATATTATAGCTGTAGATTATCATACCCTTGATTGTAGTAGACGCTCTTGAGTACTTAAGGAAGGTCTAGAACTGGATTTTTTCTGTAGCTTTTTGTCTTATAATTATTCTAGACTTTAGATTGATTCAACTATTATTAGCTTTTCTTTTTACTCCGACTCCGTCCCGCTCCGACCTGTGTCCTCCGAACAAAACCATCGATCCTGACAGGTTGTTTGTAAGTATTGAGGAAGAGTGTTACTATCGCTCAATGCGTCGTCTAGGATGCATGCAGTATTTTGAAATATGAGCGTGGCTTAAAAATTCCCTGGTCGATGGCAGAGGTAGTTGATAAAAGTGTCTGTCAAAGACTTCTCTCCACCCTTGTGGGCAAAGGCGTGGAGGGGATTTTGGTCTTGGTGGTAATTTTAGGATGAGGGGCAAATCAAAGATGATGCCGATGAATAGATGACGCGCTTGGTATGTCTGATTATTAAGATTGGTGTTGTTGGTGGTCTCCCGATAATGTGATGCCTTCCGTCGTTGACTTTAGTTGAAGGCTCATTCCTCAGCTTAGTGATCACGTGGTTACTAATGTAATACAGGCTGCAACTTGCGTCCTTTGTAAATCTACTCTAGATGGTAGATAATCTATTAAAATAATACCAAGGATTTCCAATAATACAACCTGACCAGTGTTAGGATTCGGTATATGGTTTAATAAATCGATTTATTCATCAGCAACTCGGTATCTGTCACACCTAGCCCCTGGAGGTGCCATTTTCTCACAGCTTCTCCAACGTTGCGAAGTAGGTCCGCACTCTGGAAAATGCCAGGGCCTTTTCTCTCGGCCGCAAGCGCATTTCAGATCTTGTTGTGATTGGCACGTTCTTTGGCAAGGATATTTGCATGTGTATAACGTGATTAGATGTCTAGGCTGCTATAGTAGTCCTTGGAATATTTATTTTATCTGTAGAAGGAAGTTTGTGTCTGCAGAAGCTGACTTGCGGCTGCACATGAGTATAAGTGGCGAGTGTTTGGCACATAACTAAAATAATAAATCAAGTACAATTATCCTCCAGTATACCTTCTATCATATTTTAATCTCATCAGTCGATATACTCGCAAAATTTCAGCGTGAAAAGTGATACTCAACTAAGCTCATAACTATAATAGATCTTCATGTTCGGGGTTGAAACATCTATGGTAGTCAGCGAAGTCCCCGTGGCCTGTTTTTACCGCAATAAGACGATGATACGCCTGTCTTGGTAAAGCTAGTTCCGGCGGTCGTTTGCAGCGCATGAATAGGTCCAGATCTTTGTATCGTTTCGGTCGATACTTCTGCCACCACTCTTCCATGAGCTCTTGGCCGCGCTGTTTAGCCCACCTCCCTAATGCCGCAAAGGTTAGATCTTGATCTTCTCCACTAGGTGCAGCTGAGGTTAGTGTCCGGTTATTGAGAACTCTCAAGGCCGATTTTGCTAGCTTATCGGCCTCTTCATTGCCTTGGATCCCCACATGACCAGGTATCTAGCGTATTTTAACCCAATCGTTCTTGTGTCTCAGCGACGAAAACTTGTCCACCACTAGCTGCGAGGAATTTAATCTTCCTCTTTAGAGCGCCCGGGTCGCCGCTTGATTGTCCAGAAGAATGTGGATCGGTGAGCCTACTCCAAAGCTATTGCAGCCTCCAAGGCTTTGATGGCACCTACAACTTGCGCGTCGAATACCTCTGCTCCTGGAAGTTGATCAGAACCACTCTCAACAAACTTAACTTCTTGGTATACTACATACCCCGAGGCTGATTTTCTGGGACTCGATGACGATTCATCATAGAAAGCGCAGACTGTGTTGGCTGGAAGGAAAGCTAACCATCTTTTGATGCTTCCTGACCTAGCTTCTTTTTCTCGATTTCATGGAATCGATGCCGGGCTGCCACGTGGGAAGTATAGCTTTCCAGGGCCTTCGGCTGTCGGAAATCGACGCACACTCATTTGTAGGCGTGTCATGTACCGTTCTGATTGTCTGAACAAACGATCTCTTTGTCCCGTTCTAAGACCTAAGCGTCTTATTGTCTCTTTCGGATCCTCAGTCACCCGAAGAGCTAAAGGGTGCCAGATATCCATTCTTCGCATATGAGCTGCAGACTGCAGCATTTTTTGCTGGAGAATTATCGATTCCGGACGTATTACCGCCTCATGATGAAGAGCGCTATTGGAAGTAGTACGCCACGCTGGGAGTGCTACTCGGATAGCTTTCATTATCGTTTTTTTTTTAATTCATTAAGTGCATGCAGCCTAATTAGCTATGACACTATTCATTATCGTTTTGTCCAGTAGGGATAGATGCTAGCCTACTCCAGTGCCGACTTCTTTATCTCGCAGTGTGGTTATTCGAGTGAGACCCTGCCACCACGCTTCTGCCCCGTATAGAGCTGTACTCAGATTACATGAATGTAACGCACGAATCAGAGGTCCGAGTGCTGCACCGCGTTGAACTCGGTTTGTATGTCGTAAGAAATAGACTAGACGATTAGCTTTTCCAGTCCATTCCTGTGCATGCTGCTTGAAGTTCAGCTGGGTATCGAGCCAGACTCCCAGCCATCGGATATAAGGTGACAGTTTGATCCGGCGATCTTTCACCAAGATGGAAAGGTCAGCCGTCTTGATTTCCTTTCTAGGCCCTCCTCCGGCCACTAGAAGTTCAGACTTTGCTGGGTCAAAATTGATCCGGTGTTCTCTTGCGAGAAGGATAAAGCTGTCGAGGCCGTCTTGAGCTGTGGAGATAGCATCCGCCGCGGTGTTTCCAATTCTGACAATAGCTACATCATCAGCATAACCAAACCTGCTCGTGAGACTATGGTCCGGAAATATCACAGCAATATAGAGCATGGAAAGAAGTGGCGGTAGCGGCGAGCCCTGAAGTACTTCACATTCCAGTGTCTTCTCTGTGGTTCCACCACGATATTTTACCTGTACTTTTTGTTGGCAAAGAAAAGTCTGAATAAACCGGCACAGGATTAGTGGCCAGCCTTGTTCTCAAAGGCGTTTGAGCAGTCGGTTGTGAAGGACTGCATCAAAAGCGCCTTGGATGTCTAGTGTGATCATTGCCGCAAATTTTCCGGTTCTCATGGCCGCCTCGGCATCATGGATCACACAGAATGCAAGGTCGACCGTAGATCGTCCTGGAATTGAGCTAAGCAATTATGGGATAACGACTTGGTGACCTATCGTCAGCCATGCCATTATCTTGCCAACCAGACGCTCAAGTCTATTTCCTAAAATCGATAGCATCGATAATGGTCGCCAGCCCTTGGCAGCTGACAGATTCCGTCCCGACTTTGGAAGAAGCACAACTTCTGCTATCCTAAAAGCCCTGGGAAAGTGGCCGATTATCAGACGAGCTTAGTAGAGATCTTTCACAAGAGGTCCTGGATGGGGCCAACAGGCTTTCGGTAACTGTAACATTCTCTTATCTGCTCCCGGTGCCGTATCGTTAACAGATATGGTGACGCTTGTCACATCATGTTGGAAATTGTCAGGAACTGAGAATAGAGTAGCATCCCCGTGATCTTTCCCGACACAGTCTGCAAATATTTACTCACTTAAGAATGGCTACTGGATAACAATGGTTGCCATGGTTTACGAATTTAGAAGTAGAAGGTATACACTATGAGGCCTAAGTTGTACTGGTTGCTTTGATGTATGTATAGATTAGACAGAGCCGCCATAGACGATCACGTCTTGTCTTACATCTTCCACTAGCCTCTTCTCCTGTCCTAGTTTTCCCCGCCCCCCATCCTTAGTTAGGTAGAGTTATGTATTCACACCTTTGGTTCTTGCCAGCCTCGTCAGATTTTATTCAAGTCACTCAGTAACCCTCCTAACGCTACCTTTGGCACCCTCAAGTTTGACAGAAATACAGCTTCCCGCATTTCTTTCTATCCATCAATGAGGTTGCATATATCTTGCCTGAACTATATTTCTAAGTTTAGGCAGGAGTCCATACTTCTGATCCAATCAGACTTAACGTTTGAGTCTGCTTGAATCCCATTATTCCCGAACAAATCCAGTCATTGGTTTGTTCGTATTTTCTATTGCATGACCCAGTATTCTGAATCAGTGGATAATTCTTTTCTAGCCTGCGATCTTACTTATTTCTACAGTCGAGCTGATTCCGGATAACTTTTCTCCTTTGTAGTTCCACTATATATATCACAATACTTGTAGTCTATTAGCCAATTAAGCAGACTGAATTTCTTGTCCTTTCTCTCCATACTCTAACACATCATCAAGTGATATTTCCATATCTCATAGAGCGAGCTCCTCAAGACTGTTCTCCAAGATTGAGATATTTTTCTTGCCGCTAGAGAGTTAAAGTTTGAATGAATAAATGAATGAATATTGATCCATGACGAGTCCAAACCTGGCACTCATAGAGCATGGCACGGAGAGGGCTAGTCCCTTCCTGACGACTGAATAGGACGATAACTCTGTTTGAATGTTGAGCCACTTATGTAGCCGGTGCGTTTGCTGATATTACTCGAGACCTTTGTTCTAGGGACTTTCGCCCTTCCCTCAACCGTTAATATCCACCAAAGGGTGAACAGGAAATACCTTTGGTTATCATGACATACCTTTGTCATCATGAATATAGCTACCGCGCGAGATATGGCCTCACAGTCCTCCCTTTATCGAGTGAGGTAAATTTCCAGGCTACCCATACTTTAATTTGAGATGATGACGACTAGGAAGTAGACCACAACGCCTTCCATCGTTGCCTGTATTAACAGTGTCGATAGCACTATCCGAAACCGCTACCTCGCGCCCACAGACACCCTTAAGTCGAAAATACTCGAAAAATGTACGTCCTAGCATGCCCATTTGTGGCCTCTTCAATCATTCGTTCCCACGTACCAGCTGCCTGTCGTTCCTCAAGATTTAGAGCCCCATAAGAGCTACGGCCCCCCATAGACCAAGACCCGAGCTTTGTGGTTTATGACTTGTTGTCCTCCTCGCGGGTGTACATAGAATCGTAATTTTGTAGTGGGAGATGGCCGGTTTTTGATGAGGCAAATGCCCGATTGCAATTGGAATAACGACTTCATCGTTAGTTGGGACGAGATGTTGTAGTAGGATTGAGGTAGGAGACTCGCGTGAGAATAATAGGTCCAACATTTGTCGAGAAGTCGTCGATTTTAGATATGCTTGAGATTGCTTTCGACTTTGAATCGGATAGGATTCTTCTTGGCTATCCCAGATATGCAGAGCATACTGAGCGAGTACACCGGCACCACTAGTCCTGATGATATCTCGGTGGTGGGAATGTTATTCTATCACGTAATCAGAACACAATGTTCAGACCTAAGCGAGGCAGAACATAGATGCCCAGCAGTTGGTTCACGACATTTTCATTCAATAAGTTAAATAAGTTCAATAAACCAAATCCTCACTAAGGCCTATCTATTATCTTTTCTCCTGAATCTACAATATCTAATACTCCCCACGGTAATGACTTAATGATTAATGCCCACTTCTATCATTCCAGATACCTCCAGACTCTTAATACATGTTTGGTGACTCATTTGACGTTGGAGACAATCATACTGCGGATTTTATTTGCATATACCAAGGAGAAATGGTTTCTTAAGCTAAAAGTCGTTCTTCCTGCACAATCACTCGAAGATTCTTTCAACTATTTTTAATGTAGAGTGCTCGGTCCGGCTGATCCAAACTGATTCAGTGACCAGAGACCAATTGAGTACCTTCGCACAGGCCAGCCAATGAAAGTTTGCAGCATTGTCCTGAGCAGAGTCCATTGCGATGAGTGCCGAGGCAGAAAGTTTACCTGCTTCGAAAGATGTGATAATGTTCGGAGGACTCGGCTTTGAAGTTTTGAATCCCGAGGAACAAGTCTGAAGAGCAAGAGGCACCTGAAAGAAGTCAGCGATAGCTTATATCAAAAATTGAAGAGACCGATAAATTGGAATTAAAACTGTTAACTCGTCTTTTGCTCTCTGCGAGGCTTGAAGAAGTTTGTCATTCGGTGGATATGATGGAAATGAGAACGTGTGCAAAGCGCATTGCTTGGATCCAAGATAAGGGATTTTCTATTCTCCGAAGTCTATATTTTGGTTTGTTGCTTTAATCTACCGCGGTTTTGATGGCGATTCAAGCGCTGAGAATGAGTTAAACCTACTCACGATGATCCTCGCTAGCTCCTATACCTACAGTTGGCTCATCGCATTAGTCAAAGACCCGAGAACTGCAGAAGCAAACAAGCGAGACTGAAAATGTGGTACATATTCGAAGCTCGGAGTTCCTTTTTGGGGGCAGTTTCCGCATATCGATGCGAGATGTGAGAGATTCAAGGGACGGCATATCGTCATGCCTAAAAAGTAGTGCTTGGATGGGAGATGCCGGCTCGGCTTGTTTGGAGCGACGGAGCAGAGTTGGGCTCCCGGTAATGGGCTGAAGATCTTTCCGTTCAGGAACGTTGGACGGCAAGTTAGGTGCACGATTCTCCGAGGACTTCCCGGTATCCCGCGGAGCAAGCGGAGCCACGCACACGCAACTATTGGGATCCAGGATTCTTTCCCAGTATGCTTGCGCCAGTACCACTAGACATCTAGGGTCAGCCGGCTAATAAGCTCAAAAACTTGGCCTTGATGGAAGTGTTCACTCAATAAGAAGTACCGTATAAGATGTTCGTTCCATCCAAAACGTGTGTACCATTTCGAATTTCAATAATGTGCATGTCCCCGGCTAATTCCACAATGTCGTGCGGCGACGAAACTCCACAAAATAGAAATGAACATCATCACAATACCCATTATCGCCATCCTCGGCCCTGGACTCGGCTTGCGCCGCTACCTCCGCGCCGACAATTTCTAAAGCGAAACGGCTCGCACGGACCCTCTGCCTATCTAATCAGGGCTATCCGTCGACACTCGCTACAAAAAAAGCCAGTAATAGTTAGGAAGAGCAACCTTAAACGTTGTAACAATCTGCACACTTCTTTGCCAACACAGAGAGATTTAGCAACAGCCATGGAGCGCCTAGACATCAGTGACCCACACCGCGCATTGTGGGTACCGCAAGATGCTTCGGTGATGGATAGTACGGATCGGATAGGGAGCGAGTCACCGATTCGACACGTAGGAATGAAGTCACCACACAGTCCCACACAGTATGTAACTGGTAGGTTGACCCTAACTATGTCTAAATTGTGCCCAAGGTACGAGTGTTTGAACTTCAATATACTCACTATCATAAGCTCAAAGCTCACTAGTTACACATTCAAAACTCTACATAAAAACTCAGACACTACGCGCGTCCGGAACAAGCCCCTTAGAGCCTATCGGCTTCAGGCTACTGACAAGTCTCTTATTGGGGCCCCCCCAAAAAGAAAGCCACATTGAAATTACAAGGTTTCAGTCAATGTTATTCCGCAAGAAGCCTTTGACTGGAAATATTCTATTCGATCGGGGGACCACCTATCAGCCCTAAACGCTTCATAGAGGATAATTTGTTATCAGGAAACTGGGGAACCTGTCCTGTAGCAGGTGAAGAATTTTTACGGGTATCAATAACTCAGTAGAAACAACTTAATTCTTTTCTTCCGAGCATCGGTCCCCAGAAGTTATCACTTCTCTGGGTGGACCGTGCATTTAACTAGCTAATTTAAAGTAGTCTATTATTGGACCCAATAAATCCAAATGTGATCCAAACACCAAACACCAAATAAACCTTGGATACTTCCAAATGTCTAACATTTGTGCACGAGAGATGAGTTAGACCCATGAAATGATCACTCTGGTGAATTTGATATATATATTCAACCCAAAATTGCTCAGAAAATGTGTATTTTTTTCACTGAATCGAAACTGCAGTTCTCATTCCTTTACCTCTTTGCGATAAATAATACGAGTCGTGTTTTCTATGCGATCTTCCAGATCAAGGTGGGCGATTTTAGGACACTGAAGTTATCAAGGATTCAAGATTGGACGGAAAAATTCTTTGTCTGGGTATTTGTGGGAAAGATTAAGCTGAGGTTCTACGCCAACCAACTTTTAGATTATACTCGACAGTTCGTAAATTTACACTGTAGGTTGAAACTGGTCAGCGATTCCCCCGACTGTATCAGAACGAATGTCAAGTTGGCGTCAGAAACCCGACAGTAGTGATTATATTATTTTACTTCACTATCAGCCACGGAATCGAGTATTTCTGATGGTCGCTTTCATGTCAACTTATGTGAAGCTTCGGGATTGAACGCAACGAAAAGCGCTGAGAAATTTTGAAAATTATTATAATTAAAAATAATCGTGGCTATCAAAAAGGTCACGTTGATGCTACACGTGACTACAAATTCTGCTATCGGTTTATATATATTTTTTCCTTTTTCTTGCATCACATTTTAATTGCGGATGCACCTTGCCAGCTGTGACATAATATCAAAGAAAAAGTACATGATAGATGACTCAATTGACAAGAAGAGCACTCATACCTCGGATTTCATTTACAAGTACCACTGCCAAGTTATGGCGGCTTTTTCTTCACCCCAAGTCAACCCTCATCCGTGAATACCCAGCCAGGGAAACGTCTCAAACCCTGAGTTATCCAGACATGCCTTCATCATCCACTGAATTTTCTCCGCGCGTAATGTGATCTGAAGTGTCTCCTTCCCAAGTGGAGTAGGTGTCAAGGCTACTCAAACTATACCGGAGAACACCACTAGAATTGCGGTCCAACTGCTAGTTAACAGGAGTTAAGATCTCGTGGTCTCTACTATAGTTTCAGTAGCCTTGGCACGGCCTCTTCAAACGCTTCAGAGGGGTCACTATGTCTTTGGATTTAGTCCTAATATCGGTATTAGGAGAGCTCCGCACCCAGTGGTTTTTGTAATTTTTCCCGGTTGCCACACACCCGCAAATGGCCATCGTTTCGTTGGCTGGAGAGGGGAGACAATGAAGGGCAAAGGGCTCCTCTAAGTGTATGATCAAACGAGGGCTTGTGAGGGATGGTACTGTTTGAGGGGAGCTGTATGGGAGGCATTGGAAGAGATATACTAGTGGCATAGGTATCTTTGGCCGGTAGGCAGAGAGGACCTGCATGTCATACATAGTCATAGACTCACACAGGACAATAAATTTAAAAAGAGTAGCCTTGGCACTTACTCCACCATTGAATGAGACACCCGAGACCTTATTTCGCGCAGAGTAAATCAAACGGATGGAGACATATCTGGATAACTCAGGGTCTTGGAGGAATTCTCCTGGGCGGATTTCACGGATGAGGGCTGACTTGCGGGGAAGAAAGAGCCGGCCTAACTCCGCACTTGTACTTGCATATGAAGTCCGAGGCATGATTGCCATGTTGAAGGAGAAATAAAGTCTGCAATCGTTCCCTAATATTGTGTTATAGCGTGCGAGCTGCATACGCAATGAAATCTGATGCCAAAAAAGGCTTCCCAATCACTCTCGCCATCTCTCAACACATTCCCCCATCACCTCTACCATGAAGCTAACCACGATCGATTCAATTGGCAAGTCGAAGCCTCTCCCAACACTAGCCCTTGATCACGGAGGAAGAACCATCGGATGAGTCTCCGGAGCCTAGCCAGCACTTGATACGGCGATGGTGGATCGGAGCAAGTGGACCTTTGACGTTACAAACGAGGGAGATAAAGATGGATATTCATACTTCATATGGTCGCGGTATCTAGGTCTTGCCTGGCTGGGGCTGCAGGCTTTTTGAGACTTTTTCCCGCGCACGCAGTCTCCATTGCTACCTCTTTTTATCTTTTTATTCATATCTTGTGGTAGAAGGATGCATGGAAAAGGTGGCCGAATTCCATGGGTAAATCCTGAGCTCAATGGCTATTCATCATGGGCAAGAGATAATTGATCTTTCCCGCAACAAAAGTGATTAGGAGCTCTGTACACGGTGTGGCCTGGGTAAGAGAGGAGCCCAATGTGCTAGGTAGTCTTTGACTCCAGTATTACAATAAATCCACACACAGCACGGAATGTTAATCAAGAGAATATTTATGGCAAGAGCCTCAGGGCCTGCCAGGGAAAATTGAAAATAAACTACCTATGAAAATAGGTGAATTTTGTTGTGATTATGAGGTCAGATGGATAAGTATGGTGGTAGGATGGTGTGTGTAAAGAAGAATGCGGAATGAATATTCTGGTGGTGGGCGAATGTATTTAGACTATCTGAGTATAAAATGGATATCCAAAGATGAACGCACGGTCTACATAGGAGATGATTGTACCTGATTATATACATGTCCAACCCAGTTTACAGTCATGTCCATTGAGTGTCTAATATACTCATGTAATGTGTATCGACATTATGTGATCCTTAAGCTCCTGCCAATTAGCACGACTCATATTTAAGTCACGCATTAATCTGAGCTTGCATCTATTGAAGGGCGGTGGTGTATATGGTCGTATACACTTGGTATCTTCAATTGAATGGTTGTGACTACTCAGGGGGCTTAGACTGTACTTGGGTGGTTATGGCAATAATGTGTTTTGGGTGCGAATGGTATCTCATTGTACAATGTTATGTTATAGGTTATTTACATGATGAGTAACCAATCCCACACACTTCCAGATAGCCCCTTAACTAGTCTCCTTTAGGAGTGGTCTACAGGTGAATGTAGCGATTTTTTTTTTTTGCATCAGATTTTAATTGCGTATGCAGCTAGCTAGCTATGACACAATATCGGAGAAAATGTACAGAATAGATGACTCAATTTACAATAAGTGCACTCATGCCTCAGATTTCATTTGCAAGTACCACTGCGAAGTTATGGCGGCTTTTTCTTCACCCCAAGTCAACCCTCATCCGTGAATACCCACCCAGGGGAACGTCTCAAAAACCCTGGGTTATCCAGACATGCCTTCATCATCCTCTGAATTTCTTCCGCGCGAAATGTAGTCTTCGGTGTCTCCTTCCCAAGTGGAGTAGGTGCCCAGGCTACTCAAACTATACCAGAGAACACCACCAGGAGGCAGACCACAGCACCATCCATCGTTTGCGTGTTTTTATAGTGTCCGCTGCACTCTCGCAAGCGAAGTCTTGGCGCGCACACAGCTCAATTCGTAAAACTCTGCCAAAATTCAAAATCACACGCCCGTCGAGAGTGTATCCATCCTCCGTATCATCTTGTAAACTTGTCCCAATCCCTCTCACATCCGTCTCAAAGAACTGCCTCCCAGATTTGTGCGCCACGCTTTGCTTCCTCCGTCGGGTGTAAATATCGGCGTGGGCGTGTATTTGGCGGCTAGCTGAGGCCAGAGAATAGTTGATGAGAGGTGTGGTCATTGAAATGAGGATGTACTTGGTCGTACTTGTAAACTTGATGAGACTTAAGTAGGAGTCGAACTCGTTGGGAGCGAAGATTTGACATGACGGAGAAGTTTGAATCATTGCCTCGTGGGCCAACTTGTCCGGTATTGCGAAATTTGACTGAACTTGGCTCTGGGAGAATATTTCACTCCCAGGTTCGTAGAAGGCACCACGTACAGATGTCAGTCTTGCCCTCCGAATGTAGCGATTGTAGGTATGCAATCTATCACTTATCTAGTCCCATTTCCTTGGCCCTGCATGCTACACTAGGTGGATGACAATATACTACTTATGTGAAAAGCGCATTCATGACAGCATCAATAATTCCATGCTATATAATCACTGAGTCTTGTCCATAGAGCCCTTGCTTCCTTGCGCAGACTGGGATTGCAACAAATTTTTGTAGCATTTTGTGCGGCTTTAGCAGTCCTTCATAGTCATAGAATGTATGAATGGATGTTTATTCGTGACGGACACAAGCCCTGCACTAAGAGAGCATGACACGGAGAAGACTAGCTTACCCAACGACTAAATACGACGATAACTCAGTTTTACATTTGGACTACTCATGTAGTGGGTGCGTTTGCTGATACCACTCGAGACCCTTGTTATAGGGACTTTCGCCCTTCCCTCAACCGTCAATATCCACCAAAGGGTGAACAGGAAATACCTTTGTCATCTTGAATATAGCTGCCGCGCGAGATATGGCCTCACAGTCCTCCCTTTATCGAGTGAGGTAAATTTCCAGGCTACCCATACTTTAATTTGAGATGATGACGACTAGGAAGTAGACCACAACGCCTTCCATCGTTGCCTGTATTAATAGTGTCGATAGCACTATCCGAAACCGCTGCCTCACGCCCACAGACACCCTTAAGTCGAAAATCCTCGAAAAATGTACGTCCTAGCATGCCCATTTGTAACCTCTTCACTCGTTCGTACCACATACCAGCTGCCTGTCCACCCTCAAGATGTGAAGCCCCATAGACCAAGACCCGAGCTTTGTAGATTATGACTTAGTTTCCTCCTCGCGGGTGTACATAGCATCATAATTTTGTAGTGGGAGATGGCCGGTTTTTGATGAGGCAAATGCCCGATTGCAATTGGAATAACGACTTCATCGTTAGTTGGGACGAGATGTTGTAGTAAGATTGAGGTAGGGGACTCGTGTGAGAATAATAGGTCCAACATTTGTCGAGAAGTCGTCGATTTTAGATATGCTTGAGGTTGCTTTCGACTTTGATTCGGATAGGATTCTTCTTGGCTATCCCAGATATGCAGAGCATACTGAGCGATTACACCTGTACCACTGGAGGGTGAAGAATTTGTCTTTATCGGCCTTCATAGTCATAGAGGTTGAATTTGAATTTGAAATATTTAACGTGACAGGACGGACCCTAAATCCATATGGACGCGACACGGGTAGATGGGCTCTGAGAGCTCACTGCTATCTACATGACCGGCATTAAAGCCAGAAGCGACAAAAGAGACAAAAAAGAAAGGAACAATAAATGTCTGAAATACGGTACCCTGCGCCGCATCCCTATCATGTCCCTGGCCCCACCTGGGCCCATTTTCTCATAGCTTCTCCAACGTAGCAAAGCAGGTCGGCACTCTGAAAAATGCCAGGGCCTTTTCTCTCGGCCGCAAACGCACTTCAGATCTTCATTTTCTGGGCTGAAACGTCGATAGGAGTCGGCGTTATCCTCGTGGCCGGTTCTTGCTGCAATTAGACGATGATACGCCCACTTCATAGTCATAGACTCGGTAGGGTCTTCAATTTAAATTTGTTCTATTCTATTTGTCTAGAGATTCTACATGTAGAACTGACGTCCTCACGGCCCCAAGCATACAATCAACTGAGCAGTGTCGGTCTCTAAGCACGAAACACTTGCAAGTGATATGAACGCTAAATCAGTTTGGCGTTACTCAGCAAACACCTATGCACGATGTATATAGAGATGGCTGTAGTTACACCTCCTTTCACAGCCAATCTATCTTATATTCCCAAGTCAGCCTCTTCAACGTTTCCAAACCTCGTGATTACAGAAGCAAGGCTCGTGAAGAGTTAATAATTGAATATTGTGAGTAGACACATTTCTAAGTATAGTCAGCTTTAGGTATTCGGTCATATGACACATTAGGGCTGGGAGTGATCTGTGCGTAAATATACAAAGGATGCGCTGTCTCTCTGGTTGAGTCTAGAAGAGACCATTAGTGATCCAATCATAATACGAAATTGAGCTAGGGACGTTTTCTAACTTGGGTTTAATCGTACTTTGAATCGGTGGGAAATATTATCTGCATGCATTCATTGTCATTCTCAATATGATCTGTATGCTCAGTACTATAAGATCTACATGTTATCCACTAACACCGCACAATGAAGTTTGAACGCCTGTACTACTGTCCACCTCTTCAATAACACATTCTAAATCACACCATAACACAGGTGATTTTCGAGGTAAAATCTCACCTCATGGATTTTGTCCATTGGCTTGAGACGTCTCTCGAATGAATCTATGTATTTGCTTCAGATAACAAGTTTAGCTCTTTACCATCAATTTTATTTAACAGTATAGTTATGTACGAGGGGGAAAAATGAAGATTGGGATATTCTTTGCATTATTTTTCTGACAATTCTTAGGATTCGTAAGATGTGGTTTGCTGAATCGTTTTGTTGAGGTGCAACGGGACGGAATAGATCTGAATTCGTAGCCAAAACTCCGAATTATTATCGTTCCATTCTTTAGCACGCCTATGTTTTTCTGCTCTATTTCTATCATCTTCGCACCCATTCTTTACAGTAGAATGTTAATTCAGGATGGAAGTCAAATTTCGAAGAGGTGTCAACTTTAATTAGGTGAGAATGGCGGTTGACTCGAACTATATAGTTCATACTTAAAAGGCGCTATACCCTTTATAGACTAGCATTGATAAATTTACGGACTGCTGGAATTCCCAAGAGACGCATCTATAATGAAAGAATAGCTGACGAATGCTCGTATTGGGCTTGCATACCTGTAAATATGTTTTCCAGAGGGATTCGTCAATCACGTAACTCTCAAGGAATTTTAGGACTTCGGCCATCGTCCAAGATACGACCAGCTTCTTGCAGAGAATGGCGCAAGTCTCTGTCCGATAAACAACTTTCGAGTAAGGTCCAGAAAAACTCATCCGGCACTCCGAGAAATTTGGGACTTTCATCGCAAGGTATAAAATCAGATATTTCCGGCCATACAGCCTCAGAAACAAATCACAGTTCCTCAAATCCGTTAAATTCCCCCTTGTCGAGTTCAGATACCGTGTCAGTTGATAATAAGGACACTGAATGCAATACGATCAGTCGAAATAAATTACATGAAACAAGAGAAAATGAAACTACAGATGCAATTTTAAATGAAAGAAAATTCGGGACAGTAGATAAAAAAGCCGATGAAAACCCATACCACCAACCTCAAACTCTACCTGACTTAACTCAAGGTATTCCTTCCTCATTAGAATTTTCCACCAATCAAAGTGAAGGAGGCCAAAATCTAACCCTAACGAACAAGAAACAACCTGATGGATGGAATCGTGGTCGGGAAGGCGCCCTCCCAGCATCTGCATACGTATCATCGTCAGAAAAAAAGCGGTTAAAGGTTGCGAATTACTTGTATGGTGCATTCTTTTTGCTATCATTTTCAGGAACGCTATACCTCGGCCGTAACTGGGGCTCAGAAGAGGAAGAAAAAGCTCATCAAGATACACCATCCGGATGGTCATTTCAACTCATTTGGAAACGTGCCAAAGCCAGGGTCAAAGATGAGCTTAGTTATTACCATGAACCTGCTTTCCGAAAACTTTTGCCCGATGTGGAGCCTATGTTTGAAAGACCATATACTCTTGTATTAAGTTTAGAAGATCTGTTAATATGTAGTGAGTGGTCCAGGGAAAACGGCTGGAGGCTTGCCAAGAGACCAGGAGTGGATTACTTCCTAAGATACCTCAGCCAGTATTTTGAGCTTGTTGTCTTTACCAGTCAACCGTCTCAGTTTGCTGAGCCGGTTATCAGAAAGTTGGACCCTTATCACATCATTATGTGGCCTCTTTTCCGAGAGGCAACCCTATATGAAAACGGTGAATATATCAAGGTAAATTTAACTCCAAAGTTAAATGAATTGGAATCTAACAAATGTAGGACCTATCTTACCTCAATCGGGACCTATCAAAGGTTATTATCATAGAAACTCACGAAGATCATGTGAAGAGACAACCAGAAAATGCCATAGTCTTAAAACCTTGGAAGGGTGATCCCACAGATAAAGAGCTAGTGTCACTCATACCATTCTTGGAGTACATCCATACTATGGCCTATACAGATGTTAGACAAGCCTTGGCATCATTCAAAGGCAAGCACATTCCGACTGAGTTTTCAAGGCGTGAAGTTATTGCTCGAAAAAAGTTCAATGAACAACTAGAGCAAGAAAAACAGAAGCGACCCAAGCGATCCGGCGTGGGCCTCCTTGGGAATGCACTGGGAATCAAGCACCAATCAATGATGATGATGGACCCTCAAGAACAAACCCCATCTGAAGCATTTGCTCAAGGTAAGATGTTACAGGATCTAGCGCGTGAAAGAGGCCAAAGAAATTATGAGCTTCTAGAAAAAGAAATACGTGAGAATGGAGAAAAGTGGTTGAAAGAAGAGGCGGCCCTAGAGGAAAAATCGAAGGAAGAGAGCATGAAAGCTATGAAGTCAGGCTTAACTGGCTGGTTCCATGGAAATCAGGCTGAAGATTCAAAAAATTAGTTCGGTGACCATTTTTCTTTTCACTTTCGGGCCACTTGAGACAAATATCCTGTCCCTCAATATCCTAGTAACAGTTCATAACCGCACAGATGTGCTTCAAATTTCACATTCTCACCTCTTTGATGGTAATTCATGTGTAGGGCATATGGAAAAGTATAACAATCAAAATGTAAAATAGTTGTTCAATTAGGAAATATTATGATGCACTCATTGGGATATAGCTCCTTATTAATGCTCTGGAGCTAATCAGAATAATATATAACCCAAAGAATTCTGCAAATTCGCCTGTAAAGTTTTTTGTTAGAAAGTAGGTTAATATTGTTTACATTGTTTACATTGTTTACATTGTTTACATTGTCTCTCGACAATATTGTTGAGAATACGTTCACATCGGAATTTCATAACAGGATTATCACCTCAAGTATGGGTGCGTATTCACAAAAATAAGTTTGTAACCTGGGCCCCATTATTGAACTCCATATATAATATAGCTCTTAATATCATTATTTTTTGCTTTACTGACAAAGGCTGCACATGAAACTTTCGCAAGATTCAGCCACACAGGTTTACTGAAATATTTTGTTTTAATTATCCTTGTCGATCTGTGGCTATTCAAAGGTATGAATAATCTTTTTGCCACCAGTCACCACTGTGGAGAGACACATCTGAAGATGGTTCAGCGTGAACGTTCTCGGAAAATCCCTGGAGTCATGGTCAGTTCTTGCTATGGCCTCAGGTGACTTGCATTACGTGTTTGAGTTATATTTAAAGTGGCTGAAGCTTCCAAAAAGTAGCTCTGCAGTTTCTCAATCTATCAACCGGAGGGCAAGACTGAAAACCTATACGCGGTGTCCTCTACGAACCTGGGAGTGAAATATTCTCCCAGAGCCAGGTTCAGTCAAATTTCGTAATACCGAACAAGTTGGCCCACGAGGCAATAATTCAAGACTCTCCACCTAATCAAATTTCACACCTAGCGAGATCAATCACAACCAAAACCTCATCAAGTTTACAAGTACGACTTAGTACATCCTCATTTCAATGACAACACCTCTCATCAACTATTCTCTGGCCTCAGCTAGCCATCAAATACATGCCCACGCCGATATTTACATCCGACGGAGGAAGCAAAGCGTGGCGCACAAATCTGGGAGAGAGTCCTTTGGGATGGGCGTGAGAGAGATCAGGGCAAGTTTACAAGATGACATGGAGGATGGATACAATCTCCACGCGCGTGTGACACTGAAATTTGGCGAGGAGTTTTACGAATTAAGCTTTGTGCGCGCCAGGAATTTGCTTGCGAGAGTGCAGCTGACACTATAAACACAAGTCGACGATGGAAGGTGTGGTGGTCCACCTCCTAGTGGTGTTCTCTGGGAGGATTGAGTTGGGGTGAAGAAAAAGCCACCATAACACTGCAGTCGTACTTGCAAATGAAATCCATGGCACAAGAGCTCTTCCTATATATTAAGTCATCTTTTCTGTGCATTTTCTTCGATATTGTGTCATAGCTAGATAGCTGCATACGCAATTGAAATTTGATTCAAAAAGAAATATAAAATCTACCACACATCACCCAATGAAACTAGCCTAATATTATCAGTCTTCCTTGCTCATTTTAGAAGTGCTTTGGACGACTTGTGTTTTAACCTAGCCCTCTGCATGACGTTTCATGTTACGCTGTGCCACAATGATCCATGGAAGATAGTATGTAAATTATCATTCTAGAGAGAGAAATGCTTCAGTCTCTATCTATACATATATATATACATTGTCTCTGTGTTTATGGGGCACAGTTCCTCCCTGTCTCGGATCCAATGGGATTCTTCACATGTATTGACCCTACTTGTTGTAACACTTCAATGTGTTTTAGGTGTATGGTCCAATACTGCTGCCCTGCCTAACTAGATGTTAATGCCTCGACTTTCTACCGAGTGGTATCATATATCCGCGCGTGGATGTCGATCAATTGTGCGCTACCGACGTTAGGCGAGGCTCAGGTTGGCCAACACGCGCTACAGCGACGAATCGGCTTACCAGCAATGACTTTCAGCAACAACTCGGACTGCCTAACCCACAAAGCTGTTGGTAAAAACAGGAGTGATCACTTCTCTGCTATAGCAGTGGACTTGATCGTTGGTAGAAATTGGGTATGTCGATGTATCTCTCCTCTCTATCTAGTTTTACAAACTACGTGTCCCGGGATATGCTGACTAATCAAACAGCTAAAACTAAGTGGCAATCATCCCAGTTGCAAGCGCCAGTAAACCATCCCAATAAATATAACTACAAGGCTAACATTCCGACCAAAGTCCTTAATCTTAACATCACCATCAACTCTGTTGAGCAGATAGGCTTGCAAAAGCTTGTGGCTGTTAGGCACAGATTGTATCACCTGGAGAAGCGAGTGGGAAACTAGAGGAGTCTGTAGATCTGTCGTGGAGAGATTTTAATTTCTCCCACTAAAACACAGAGTGCTATATAAACTAGATTCTCCAACAAGAAGATCTAGTGGTTGGTACTTATGTCAGAGCGCATTAATACTAACCTCACAACTATTTTTTCGTTTGTGTTTATTGTCCTATCAAGTCTATGACTATGTAAGGACATGTAGTTCCTTTCTGCCAACAGGCCAGGAGTATCTATGCCTCCTTCACGACTTCTTTCCTGCAGTAATACCCCCGCAGGTCTTCATTCGAGTACACACTCAGAGGAGCCGTTATCCCGTCATTATCTCCCCTCTCCAGCCAGCGAAACGATGGCAATTTGTGGGTGTGTAGCTGTAGGGAAAAGTCTCAAAAACCACTGGGTGTGGGGATCTCCTATGACGAAGGGGCCAGCCAGCCGGGCGCAGCAGACCTGTGTATACCTAAGAGCGTCTCTCAACCTTCCTAGACTCCTCCTTCCTCTTTTCCTGATTCATGCCGCAGGATAAACCGAAGATCGTGAAAGGATGTCAGAAAAGTCTTGGTCAAGAGTGACTATCGTGAAGGAGCCTAGCCTAGCATCCAAAAGTCGTTACGGACGTGGGGTCGTCGGGTAACTCATGTATTTCAGATGCCCTCCTGGCTAGTAGATTCGGAAGTATAGATTAGAAGGGACGATATTATTGACAAGTCGAAATCTGCTTTTCTTGAGGGCGGAAGGGTCTTTTACTTTGCTTTCGTGGGTTTTTTGTTCGCCCGCCGGTGGGGAGCACATATTGTAATATAACGAGGGCTTCTCTGACTACCGTTGTAGCGTTTGGTACCGCATTATCTTTCCTCGTTCCTAGCATCATTATCGTCACCATTGTCGTCTTATATGTTATCGGAAGCATATCTTTGACGGAGGGGGAGATAACTCAGCTCAAAGTTGAAAGGTGTTACTCAATCTCGGCTCTGCAGACTCTACAGTGAGAGCTGGAGGTTCGTAGGGGACACCACCGATAGGTGTTGAGAAAAGTCCCCCTACTAACCTCACAATTAATGGTAGATAAGTGACATGTATTCTACACATCTCTATCTTTGCTATAATTAGAATTACCAATTACATCACCCCTTCTCACTTTGTACCAAATATTTTTGTGCACAAGTGATTAAGTCTCGGTCTTGGTATGCCTTTCGTACAAATATCTGCAAGATTTTCACTTGAAGGAATGTGTAGTAAAGTTAGCGAACCGTCAGCAATTCTTTATCTAGCGAGAAGGTAAGCTATATCAATGTGCTTTGTGGCATCATTGATTCTATGATTGTGAGCTAGATCAATAGCGGAGTTATTGTCTGTCGAAAGGTACGAGGGTATATTTTTGTTCACTAGTTGATGAAACTGTTGGAAAATATGCTCTGTACGATATTATACGGATATGTGTGATAAAGTATAGAAGACTTGATATTTTACAACTATGAGAACATTGGACTTGCATATACATCTAAGAGAGAAATCCCCACTAGTCTCGTGTGCCTGTCAAACCTAGTGATGACCAGCCACCTCTCATCTACCATGATGAGCCAAGGTACACTGTGGTACGGAAATATCCAAATATATATGCAACAGTAGGTGCGATTAGCGCACTCAAGACATGTGTAGAGAGAGTCGATCTTTTCGGGAACCTGAGACGAAACAGATAATGGTTGAGTCCCAAATTCGAGAGTCAGAATTTCCAACAGAAACCCACGTGTCATCCAAAGAAACTGTCTGGTTGCAATTTACATTGTCATATACTCAGCTTCACAAGTGGAGCGAGCGACGGTACATTGTTTGCGAGACTTCCAGGCGACTGTGGATCCTCCTAGTTGGAACAAATAACCCGAGAAGCTCCTTCGAGTATCTAGATAATTTCCGTAAGATGCATCACAGTATCCATTGAGTATCATTGGAGATTTAAACTCATATGTAAGTTTTAAATCTCTTGTTCCTTTGATGTATTGCAAAATCCGCTTGACAGCACTTAGATGAAAAATTGATGGATCCGAACTGAATTGTGAGAGATGTGAGATTGCATATGCAAGGTCAGGCCTCGTTGCAGACACGACATACATTATAGATCCGACTATCTGCTGATACAGCGTTGCGTTAGCCCTAGGTTCTCCATTTGTCGCTGCCATCAGTCGTTGGTTACACTCGATGGGCGTGGAAACTGAATTGAAGTCTTGCATAGATAATCGATTCAAGACTCTATCTATGAATGCGGTTTGCGACAAGCTGATTTCAGGATCACAGTACCCAATTTAAATTCCAAGTAGCTAGTGAAGTGTTCCCATATCTTTGACCTTGAATTCGGCTTTAAGCGGGTTAACAGTTTCATTCAATAGTGAATCTTGTTCTCCAAATAGTACCATATCATCCACGTATACCGCTAAGTATAATACTCCTGTGTTGTGGATAAAGACACAGGGATTAAAGGGTGACGAAGAAAACCCGAGGGGAATGATAAATTCAGCCAACCTGAAAAACCATTGCCATGGTGATTGCTTCAATCCGTATATACAACTATTTAGTTTTGCAACATGGCCCTCTTGCCTGTACCCTTCAGGAAGTTCCATATAGATTTCTTCATTCAAGATCCCATATAAAAATGCTGTTTTTAGGTCAAGTTGTTTTGGTGTCCAATTTTTCAAAGCAGAAATTGCTAAGAGTATTTTTAATGAATCGAATCGTACAAATGGAGCGAATGTTTCATCGTAATCTAGTCCTTGGATCTGTGGGAATCCTTTTGCGACGTAAAGTGCGTTATATTGTTCGATATCCCCATATGCATCCTTTTTAGTTTTGCATACCTATCTGCTACCAACAACTTTGCGACCTGATGGACGAGGAACAACGTCCCAGTGTTACGGTTTGACCGTGGTTTAGCTTAGGTGGAGACCTAAGAGGAGTTTGGGGGCGTATTAGGGAGAGTGTTACATATTATCTTGTATCAAGCGACTAAGTTTCACTTGGCCACATTACATTGGAGTTAGGAAGGAATGTGAGACGGCGAAGTAGAATTGCCAAGTGAGAGAGTCAGCTAGATGGCAAAGATGACGACGGGCAGTGACGGAGCAATATGTCATTCTCACCAACAGAGTACGTACTGGATGAGCTAGGAGGATGTACAAATAGTCATTACCCGTAGTTGTGGTACTTCTCTCTTCATATAGTTTAATCTTTCTAAAAGTACTCTACAACCAGCTTGGTTTCGTCACACCCAGACATTATTTTCTTTGAGGGATGAGATCTCTTCTTCAAATTCAATTTTCCAGTCTTCCCAGTTTGCTGATGTCCTAGCACCATTGTACGTTCTGGGCTTTGATACATCAATGATATTTAAAAGTGCTAATTCTTGACCTTCATCACCACTATTGTTACCATTCAAATCTTGCGATGCGGGTTGAGGAAGATCACGAGAAGTTGTCGACTACTCCCCCGTTATTGTGTCTTCAAAAGTTCAGGGACGTTTAGTGCGTTAAGGTCTAGAATTGACGTTGTTATTATGATCTTGATTAAAATGATTTTGAGAAGATGTTGAAGCTGATGTTGGAGCAGATAGTTGAGGTTCGAGTTGAATATTAGCTGGAACTAATGACTCTTGAGATGGTTCTAATTGAGACAGATAACTAGGACCTTTATTATAAGAAAGATCTTAAAATTTTTGTCCTCCACCAACAATATGTGAATTTATTTCAATTGTTTAACAATATTGTTGAAGTTATTGGAGTTTTTTGATCAATCTTCTGTGGATTCAATGTTGATGTTGGATAAGCGACAGTTTGATCACCCTCGTAGGGGATAAATTTGACATCAGCCGATATAACTATCTGTTTCCTTGCAGGAACAAAAATTCGATATTGATGATCAGTTTCGGTGTATCCAACGAATATGCCTTTCTCAGTATTTGGTAGAAGTTTGCATCCTGATGGTTGCTTAGCCATGGGAATATGCACATAACATTCTTGACCAAATGGATGAAGGTGTATGATGGATGGTTTTCTCGCGTGGAAAGCTTCACATGGCGTCTGTCCATTAACAGCACTATGCGCCTAACGATTTTTGGTGTAGGTGAAGGCTTTTGCTGCTTCAGCCCATAACCGTTTGTCTTTAATTGATGCGAGAATTGCATGGACTCCTTCTATAACAGATCGATTTAGCCTTTTGGCTATCTGTTTGATTCGGGCGAATATGGAGGCATCAAATGATGACTTATCCCCTTCTGAACCAGGAATTCGGAGAGCGTTGCATTGACACACTCACCGCCGTTATCTGTTCTAAGTAACTTAACTCGACAATTACATTGCGTTTCTAATGCCTTAACAAAATTGATATTAGCCTCAGCCGCCTCAGATTTGTGTTTGAGGAATTAAATCGTGGTACAGCATGTTGCGTCATCAACAAAACTTATGTAGTATAGTGCATTGCCATACGACAGAACAGGAAACGGTCCGGCAAGATTTGAGTGAATGTATTCGCCTTTCGATGTTGATCGTGCAGCTGATGAGGCTGGTTTGCTATGTACAGATTTAGATGACATGCAAGAATCACAGTGAAATTTCTTTGGGCAATTTGGAATTACACCTGAGTTTTGGATGAGCTTCTCAGTCTTGGTTATCGTCGAAGGAGATGCATGACTGAGGGCTTTATGCCAGAATTCATGGGTTGAGCAAGCTACTTCATTTTTACGTGCGACTTCCCTGATCACTGGCAAGGCACCGTCGTAATGAGCTTCCGACCAGATTTTATTATTTTTATATATCATCATCACTTTGCTATTATCATGAAGTCAAAATCCCTTGGATCTAGCTTTCTTCCAAGAAAATAGTGGTAAAGATAAATTTGGCACATATAGTACATCATTAACCTTGAAGGTTGACACAGTTCCATCTGATATCTCACAGTGTAGCAACACACTACCTTTCTCTTCGATCGACAATATTTCATTAGAACTTGACATCACATAACCGGAGCAAGTTATGAGTTGTTCGAATCGTTCTGGGTAACGACACATGTGGGCAGTTGCGCAAGAATCAAGGTAAAATAGATGACTAACCTGATCCGTGCCCGTAACGGTTATATTTGCCCGTTGTAAGGTTATCTCAGGTTGCGCCAAGTTTGGTTTAGACAATTTCTCGTTAAGTCTAGGGCAAGAGTTATAAATATGACCTTTATACTCTGTCGGAAAAGTTCCTTGCAGAAGGAACATTCATTCAACGAGGGGCGTTTAGAACGCTTGGAAACCCTTCCAGGTTTTCTTGGCTTGAGAAAGTTATTGTCTGCTTTGTCAACTTGCGTAATCAGAGCTGTTGGAGGGTTCAGACTCTCCTGGGACTTTGTTACTTAACCTAGAAGAGGTAGGCGTGAAATATTGGATACTTGATGATAGAGAAAATGTAATAACAAAGACTTCGTTCTCGATTCTTGATTCTTGGATATCTAGGGAATAGTACAAGACTGAAAGCTGGAGAGCTTTCGACATGAAGATACCCCAGCTACTTATACCTCGACACTATCTGCTACAGACTAAGGAAATTTAATTCCAGTCCAATTCCTGTCGAACTTCAGAGAGCAACCTAGAATCTAGTCGAATCCTAGTGAGCTATTTAGAGTACAATATAGTATCCCTAAACATCTAGAAACCAATTGTTAGAATAGCTAAGAAGGCTATCGAAGCAACTAGAACCTGTCCTGAGAGATACCAGCTGAAGCTAGGATCAGAAATCACCTCAACACCATGAGTGTATCAGAGATATAACACTAGCCAAATTTCTTTAAGCTAAACGCTGACAGGATATTATCTCTATATTAATCAGTCCGTGAAATTACCCTCCCGCAATTCCTTCCGAGCTCCTGCGAGGCACTTGATTGTTAATCGTCATTTAGTTTTTTTTGGCCGGGGCCTGGCTACGGGATTGCTTTGGATCTGAGGGATCCATCTCGTGAAATTGCCGTACTAACTCCTCAAAACCATGTGCCTGCGATGCTGGAATACTCCAGTTATCCTTAGATCCATATCTTTTCCATCGAATGAGGTAATGCAGGCTGCCATCAACCCAATATGAGCCAATTATATTTTCTATTTCATATTCAGGATCATTGCCTTCTGCTTTGACTAACAGGGGAGGTCCTGATATCTATTCTGGTAGCGGGTCACTTGCTGCTGATTTAAGTAAGGAAACATAGGATACCGGATGTACTTTAATAGTCGGTGGTAGTCTCAAATTATAGGCATAATTTCCGACTGTTTTGAGAATTTCGAAAGGGCCTCCATTTTTAAAATCTAGTTTCTGAAAAGGGTGTAGTAATTTTATATTCTTAAGGGTAAGCCAAACTTTATCTCATACACGAAAAAGCCTTGAGCCCTTTCTGAATTTATTCGATTGATCTTCATATTCAGCAGAATGATGTGTGATGTTATCAATTTTTCGAGAATTTTCAACTATCTCCTCAGGATCACGGCGCTGGAGTTGAATAGAAGCAGGGGCTGCTGGTCCAGACAGTAGGGCAGAAAGCTCAGATCCTGATCTTGGATATAGACCATTAACTGCCAAGAAAGGAGCAACACTAGTTGTATGTGAATCTTGATTATTCATGGAAAATTCAGCAGATGGCAAGTATTGTACCCAATCGTTTTGCAAGTAATTATCATAAGCTCTCAAATACTGTTCAACACGTGCATTCATTCTTTCTGTTTGTCCATCGGTCTGTGGATGAAAGGCTTTTGAAAGGCAGTGATTAATTTGAAGGAGTTTACAGAGCCATTTCCAGAATTCGGATGTGAACTGAGACCCTCGATCAGATATGATAATATCTGGTAAGCCATGAAGCCGAAAGCATTCTTTGTAAAACAAATAGGCTGTATTCCGCGATGAGAGGTCATTACATGGAATCAAATGAGTCTGCTTTGTCATCCTGTCAACCACAACTAAAATGTTTGAAAACTCATTATCATTCCAGTCTTTGCTTAATGGCAAATCTACTATGAAGTCCATTGACACATGACGCCATCTTTCAGTTGCTACAGGTAGTGGACAGAGAAGACCTTGATTACCTTCCCTAGATACTTTTATTCTAGAGCAGGTATGACAATTCCTAACATATTTCTTGACCTTTTGCAACATCCCCTGCCAGAAGAAGGTTCGAATAATTGCGGTATAAGTTGAAGCTATTCCTTGATGACCTGAAACTAGTGTATCATGATGGCTCTGGATAATATCTGTTGTCAAGGTCTTATCCTGATCGCACTGAGGGACAACAATCTTTCCACGATAGTAAAGGAAGCCATTTCTCTTTTCGCACTCAGAGAGTGTAAATTTCATTAATCTAGGAATTTCATTGCTTTCCAGCGCTTCTATTACGGCTTTTAATTGATTTGTCGGATAGAGTTAATTGCCGTATTCGTTCAAAAAAAGATGAGGGACTTCCAGATACTAATAATGATGTATCTGGCCGTGAGGAACCAGAAGACTCAACAACATTCTTAGATTGATCTACAATCTCCAATTCATTTGCAAGTAAATTTATTTCTCCCATACCAGGTGACAAGTGTATGGGTTTCAACAGCTGTTGCTCAAGAAACTGTTTAGAAGCTAAGTCCTGGGTCTCGGCGGGTCTAGATAATGCATCAGCTGGTCCGTTCTGACAACCAGGCCGATAGCATATCTTGAAATTGAACCTAAAAAAAATTCACTCCGCCTAGCTTGACGTCTGCTTAGCAGCCGAGATTTCATGAAATATTCCAAAGCCTTATGATCCGTAATTACTTCTACCGGGTTTGGAGATATTTCCAACTCAGGACGCCATTCCTCAAAAGCCTGTACGATTTCTAACAACTCCTTGTCGTAGATCTCGTTATTTGACTCAGCCAGACTCATCTTTCGTGAAAAGAAAGCGATTGGTTTCCAATTCCCTAAATTATCTGGCTGTAAGAGAGCTCCACCCGTTCTACGGTCTGATGCATCAGTCTCCAAACGAGCCGGCTGGTCCCAGTTAAAGTGTTGAAGTATAACATCCTTTTTGAACTTGGACTTAATACCTTTAAATGCGGTTTCTTGAGTAAGTCCCCACGTAAAAGGTACACCTTTTTTCATCAATTTTGTCAAGGGCATCACAATTGATCCAAACCTATGAATAAATCTTCTATGATAATTTGCGAATCCAATGAACCGGTAAACGTCGTTATTATTTCTCGGAGTTTCTCAGTTCTCGATAGCTTCTAATTTCGACGGGTCCATTTTTATTCCGGCAGTAGTAATGATGAGACCGAGAAGCTTGACTTGTTCCACGTGAAGTTCGCATTTATTGATATCAATCTGAAGTCCTACCCTCCTGAGACGGGTGAGTACTTTTTT
Organism: Blumeria hordei DH14; assembly: GCA_900239735.1. NCBI lineage: Eukaryota > Fungi > Ascomycota > Leotiomycetes > Helotiales > Erysiphaceae > Blumeria > Blumeria hordei. The sequence goes on along the minus strand of OENG01000018.1, from coordinate 7,162,426 downwards.
CACATGTTCTTGATGTTCTTCTAGATACTGGCTAAAAATCGGGACATCATCTATGCAGGCTGTACAAAATTCATCTAAATAGCCCCTTAAAGTATCATTGATGTAATTTTGGAAAGAACTTTGTGCATTTGCCAGGCCAAAAGGCACCACTAGATACTGGTGCAGCCCAAATCGTGTTCGGAAAGTCGTCAAGTATTCATCTCCTTCTTTGGTGCGCATGCGATTAAAAGCAGATATAACATCCAACTTAGTGAAATACTTTGATTTTCCTGCAAGCGATAGAGTCTCGTTCTTTCGTGGTATAGGATACCTATTCTTGATGGTTACATCGTTTAAAGCCCTGTAATCTACACACAGGCGGAGGCCTTCAACTGGTTTATTAACGAAAAGAACTGGCCAAGATGCGGGGGACGAACTTGGTCTGATGAAACCCTTGTCTAAATTTTCCTGGACATACTTTTTAGGGACTTGAAGCTCTTCGCGAGACATGCCATACAGGCGACCCAAAGGAGGCTCCGATCCCAGTTTGAGGACAATTTGATGGTCACCGGGTCTGTGTGGGGGTAGCTTGTCAGCTTCATCTTTAGAGAAAACAGAAAGGAATTCGTGGTATGCCTTTGGTAACTTCTCCGCCGGGTCGACTTTACGTTTTTCTTTGAGCACCTCCTGGATATCTTCAATTGACACACTCATTATTTTCAAACTTTCTCTATCAGCATAATCTTCAAAGTCTTGATAGTTACAATGTTCTATATTTATCAACCCCTCAGAGTGCCTAAATTTGAAAGATTGGTTCCGGTATTGATCAATATCACTTTCCGAAATTGCATGAACCGTAGTTGAAAACTCTTTAGAATGCCTTTCACAAGTTCTCTAATCAAATGTAAGAAGCTCCTGAGACCAATTAATTCGCTGATTGTGATATTGAAGCCAAGGATGACCAAGAACAACGTCAAAACTAGCTAGAGTTGTGACAAATAGAAATATAGGTTCCACATGTCCGCTAATATCAGTAGTAGTGTTCGCCATTTGCGTTATCATCCCACGCACTGAATCAGTTCCATCGAAAACTTACAAAGAGCGTGGGCGAGACAATAGTGAGACCTCCAAATCCTGAATACGCGCAAACTCGGTGTCTACGAAGTTTGTTTGTTTATTGTACTACTTGAGTCATAGACTATCTAGCACATTGGGCTCCTTTCTGACCCAGGCCACACCTTGTACAGTGCTCCTTGCCTCTTATGTTTCTTGAAAGATCATTGGTATATTGCCCGTGATGAATAGCCATTCAGCTCAGTATTTACCCTTGGAATTCAGCCACCTTTTCCACGGAACCTTCTACCCAAAAAGATAAAAATGGTAGTAATGGAAACTGTGTGCGCGGGAAAAAGTCTCAAAAAACCTGCAGCCTCAGCCAGGCGAGGCCTAGACACCGGGACCACACGAGGTGCGCATATTCATCCATATCTCCCTTTTTTGTAACAGTCGAGGCCGACTTGATCCAATCCACCATCTCCGTATCGGGTGCTGGGTTCGCTCCGGAAACTCATCGGATGGCTTTTCCTCCATGATCAAGGGTTGGTGACGAGAAGGGCTTCGACCCTAACGTCTGATCTGATCGTGGTTAGCTTCATGAGAATGGTGATAGGGGGATGTGATGAGAAATGAAGACGATACAGACCGCGAAGGCGACTGGGAATCCTCATCGAAGTGAGGACTTTGTTACTCAATCTCGGCTCTGCAGACTCTACAGTGAGAGCTGGAGGTTCGTAGGGGACACCACTGACAGGTGATGAGAATAGTCCCCCTGTGTCTACGAAGCCATAGGCCGAGGCACCACTATTAATCAGTGCAAAAGTTGGGACATTAATTGATTTCTTATTTTTAATATAACATTTGACTACAAAGTGACTCATTTTGTCCCTAACCTTTCCTCCAATGACAATTGACTAGAGTGTCAAACTTGATGATTTGCCCTTCGGGCGACTTTCTAAAGGGCTTAATCTTTTCCCGACAACAATTTATCGTCATCTATCTCGTCTATTTCCATGATCCGAGCCTGGACTACTGGCTGTGACTTCTTGGGGCATTCAAATGACGTGTGGCCTGTTTCCACACAGTAGTAACATAGCCCCAAACGCCTGCGTCTTTCTCTTTCGTCCTGAGATAAATATCCTTTTTTCTGAGGCATTGTTGCCAAAAGATCCATAGGATCGCCGAAAGCGCGAGAAAAGATTGGCTGCACTGCTGGTTCAGGGTAGGGGATTGGCTGATTTGAAACTCCACTGCGGAAACTTGGTCGGTATTCAGCATTGGCACAGGATCTTAGGTGATTTTCTATGTCCTGCAATCGACATGCTGCCTCATCAAAATCGACATATTCGATGTCGCGTTCATGAATCATGGCTTTCTTCAATTCCAGATTCAATTTATCAAGGACCAGGTCTTGCAAGCACCCAGAGTTACCTTCGTATCCGACAATAGCCGCATGTCTTTAAGCTAAACGCTGACAGGATATTATCTCTACATTAATCAGTCCGTGACAGCGACTATGCGAAACAAGGTAACGGCTATGGTTACTCTGGATGTACAAGGCGCGTTTGATGTGGTTCTGCACAAAGAGCTGATCAATCGGATGCGAAATCAAGGATGGCCAAGGATACTATTCCTATGGCTAGAGTCATTTCTGACCCAAAGAAGGATAAGGATACGATACCGGGATGGAACGACACGGGTTAAAGTAGCAGATTGTGGAGTCTCACAAGGGTCGCCGCTTTCACTTCTCCTGTTTTTATTATGCATTGCGATCCTATTTCGAGACGGCAATAAGAATACAAAATTCGGGTACGCCGATGATATCGCGATACTCGGCATAGGAAGCACCACATCGGAAGCAGTGGCCGAAATTCAGAAAGAGGTCCACAAACTCGTCTAACTTGCGAGCGAAAACCAGATAGCCTTTGACTCAGCAAAGTCCGAACTACTGGTAATAGGAGGGCCAAGAAAGAAGCTAAATACCTCAAGCCTAGCTGTCCAGATCCAAGGCCACAGCATAGCCCCATCGCCGTACTTGAGATAGCTGAGAGTATGGTTAGACTCCCAAATCAATTTCAAGCAACACGTCTAGGAATTTTGCGGGAAGGCGCAACGCATCACACAGTTTATACGTCAGACAAGTTCAGTATAGCACGGCGCAGCCCCTGGGCCGATGATCAGAGTAGTGCAGGCCTGTGTCCTTAGTACAGCACTGTATGGAGCAGAGGCGTGGTGGCTAGGCCTAACCCGAATCATAACTCAGAGAGATAAAAAGGTCGGTACAGGACTAAGCTGGCACATCGATCTTCTCCACAACACAATCCTGAAGGTAGTTTGAGCGGCGTTACCAGTGTGGCGAACTACACCAAATACGGCACTAAACAGAGAGTTGGGTGTCCCCCAATCTGCTATTATGCTACAGCAGAGACAAATTCTAGCTGCCGCACGAATTCAAAGCCTAGACGCATGGTATCCTTTAGTTTTTAGATCTAGAGAAGGGCCAAAGGATACAATAAGCCGCCTCGGTCTTCGTATAGATCAGAAGAACCGGTCATTCAAGTTCCCAGAACAATACCTCACGAGACTTCAGATCAGTACCAAAAATATGCTGATGGCCGAAGGACCCACCAAATTGTTCTTCCCTCAAGCCGAGCCTACCAAAGAACTCACTAGTTTTGACCGCCAGAATGAAGTGGCTCACTTTAAGCAATAGATGATAGGCCTGCCGGCCGAGACAGTTTGCGCGTATTCAAACGGCTCATCATGTGGACCAGCCAAGTCTGCGTGGGGATATACCTTATACAAGGGAGGCCAGATGATTGGGAATGACTCCGATCCATTGCTAGGGGCGGAGGTTTACGATGCTGAAATCTTTGGCGCCCAAAAGGCACTCGATGGAGCGATATGAAAAGCTGGCGGCTATCCAATAAAGGTGCTCCTCGATAATTCTACGGCAGTAAGAGCTCTACAAACAGGCCAAACGAAATCCTCTCAGGGTGTAGTGGAAATATTCAAAAATCTTGTACGACAATACAGATCATTTAAAATCCGGTGGATACCAGCCCACTCTGAGATCACGGTGAATGTTGAGGCAGACAGACCGGCTGAGGAAGCTCTCAAAAACCCCCCAGCCGAAACGGCCATATTTCCCTCAGAAACGTGGGATAAACTTAAGTACACCCTCGCAGCCCTCATCCGTTATGTCAGGCAAAGATGTGAAGAAGTGGTAGAATCCTGGTGGATGAAACATAGACCTAGCCGATATGAGGAGTTGGATCTCCGAATGAGACGAAAACGACCACCGGAGTTAGCACTACCGAGGTGGGCGCATCACCGCCTGGTCGCAGTGAGGACGAAGCATGGCGACTTCAGGAACTACCATGAAAGGTTTTGCCATGAATTTGGAAACTGCGAATGCATTTGCGGAAGAGAAAAACGCCCTTGGCATTTTGCCGAATGTCGGATTGCGCTACAGCAATGGAAGAAGTCAAAGTACGAACCACCACCGAGAGAACAAGTGATGCTGGCAGAAAAAGGCGGGGAAAGATTTCTCCGGTTCTTAACAGTAACTAAGTGTTACGAGGGGCAGAGCCCAAACCGGGAGGATTAAGTCCTGCCGTAAATAAAAATAAAAATTCTCTCCGGACAAAGGGATGTGAGGAAGGAGATAAGGTACAGGGCGCTTATCTGTTCTCGAAATTTATCTTTTATTCATGTATTACTGCGTATAGATTTGACAAGCAAACTATGTACTTAGGGTTTAGTGTGTCCCCAGGGAGCACAGACCCGTATCACGCCTATTGGGTGTAGGGCATAAGCCTGATACGAAATGTACTCAAATAAAATCGAGAAGTTGTCAAATGGAGACACGCTTGAGATTGCTTTTGACTCCGATTCGGATGCGATTCTTTTTGGCTATTCCATACATGCAGTGCATACTGTGCGATTACACCGGTGCCACTGGAAGGTGAAGATTCGTCTTTAGCGGCCCCTTCTCACATCATGCTGCTGGATTTTCCGATAAAGGCTGATCACTGGTGTCAGCTCTTTTTTAATACCCAATTCGATATTGATATATATACTTTATAGGCCGGGTTCAAAAGCCCTCCAACCTAAAAGTGGCGGGGGTAATGGCTAGATCCTTTTGACCTTCAGTACACCACCCATTTCATCGAAGGAACAATAGCCCAAAAGATTAACAGTCGTCCTACACCAAAATTCTTTGACTTACGAAACAAGTCAGGATATTTCAGTAAAACTTCTACGCTAATTCTTCAAGAAGTGTTTTAATTTAAGCATGAATTTACAATGCAACAAAAAGTAAGCCGACAAATAACGTGATTGCAGAACACGAGTCTTAATTATGGACTACGACAACTATGTCTAGGTTTCTCACGAGAAATATTCAAACTATTTTATATTTGTTAATTTTGTATGAAGACTGAGGTGAATTGTGCGCAGCGAAAATTCCATAAATTAGGACAATGTGCGATGTGTTTGAGGTGGGATTCCTCTACGTTATGTATGCCAAATATTATCACTTTTTATTCTTTCTAGCAGCATATAGCTGCTGAAGTTCCGCTTGACTTAATTGGATTGTCACATTCAATACATGAAAACCGGCTTGACGATTCAACTGATTTCACATATTTTACCAAACGCCATTTGTAAATAATTCCCAGTGTAATTATAGTTCTTCCTCAATATCCATTTTGTCTTGTTCCTTATTCGAATTCCTCATAACTGATTTCTCATTTGGTGCAGAAGCTTCTTTATCAATCATTTGCCTTGATACCGATATGATACAATCCTCGATCAATTGCTGACCAACATCTTCCAAATGTTTCTTTGGATCTAACTTTCCAACATATCGAGTCTTGAGCTGATCTTTGCTCAACTCGGTCTCTTCTTTAACACGCTTCTCATATCCTTCAGCCAGTCCGACTAGATCTTGTAATCTTCCTTGAGTTCTAGCGCTTTCAACCCTGAAGTCATCCATTTCTAATCCCTCTGTCCAAACATGTTTGTGGAGGTTCATCAGCATATTCTCTTCCAAAGCTGTCTTTCGATAGTTAATCCCAATACTGTAATAATGTCTATTGAGTCCATGTATAAGGGACTGAAGAGATGGTTTATTGAGGTGACCTAAGTTGGATGTGCTTTGTCGTGGCTCTTGACCAAGCATTAGTGATTGCGTATTAATAAGCCGAAATGCATCAATGACAACCTTTCCTTTCACAGATTGAATGGGATCAACTACCACAGCAACCGCACGGGCAGTGAGCTGTTCAAAAGATTGCTGAGTATTGATATCAACTGATGATAGCCAGCAGCCAAATCCTGGATGCGAGTGATACCAACCTACTACCGTTTCTGGACTAAATTGATGCGTTTGTCAGCTTAAATACGCTTTACTTCATCTTTGGGTTTGTACCGTCCCGTTTGAAGCAACATTTCCATCATTTTTGTTTGGAAAACAGGATCCACTGCCTCAACACTGACTCCAGTTCCGCTCTGGGGCATGGCAAAAACGTCCACGACTCTTACTGTGAAATCATCCACGAATTCTCCCAACATTAAGCCCATAACTTCCATAGGCACTCCTGCTCTTCCATGCCTCAGCATCTTGAGGAGAGCTAAAGATGAGATATATACAGTTTCAGAATTGTCAATTAGCTTAGTATTGTCCTATAATTCCCTAAATTAGCTTTGTATTAGGCTAGAAGCTGAGTGTACAGCCGCAGAGAGTCCTACTTACGGAGCCAGGAGCTGTACTGTTGAGGCCACTCATATTACCTGCAGAAGCTAACATTCGGTTCAGTCGATCCATTTTATTTGACTTCCCCTTTCTCGTAATGAGCTATGTAAAATCAGAGCTTGGAATTGGCAGAATTTTGGCAAAATCTACCGAGATTGTTAGAATTTGTAAAGTCAATCACGTAGCATTAGAGAACGCATTAATTATGCTATGTCTGGAGATCAAGTTTGAAGCCGTTATTATCACGTGATCATGCAAGGCTGAACTAGATCAACGTAAATATCGACGGAAAGTACAAAACACAATATTGATATGCACCCTGTTAAACTTCACTTACTTTTCTAGAAACTAACTATGATAGCAATCTCAAAAGTACTGGTAAAAGATAATTGAGTCAAATATCTACAATCTCATTCACCAACCAATATTTCGAGTGCTTCTCACGCAAGATCTGGCAGTGATAACTTTAACTCATTCCGCTTTTGTAGAGAGGCGAAAGGCAGGCGTTACAAAAACCTTCAAGCTTTTTTATAATCAACTTTATTACTCGGGGAAGATCTTCCGCAATCAAATTTCTCTTAACTTAACTTTAAAATATCTTCCAGCACTGAATGTACGTCAAACAACTTCTTATTCAAAGTTTGAATAGAGTAATTACCTCGAATTTTACCAGAAAAATAAAATGTCAAATTCAATAGGTCCTCTGGCATCTTCAGCTCAAGCTGGGCCATCAAGCAAGAAAAGGGTTGCATACTTCTATGATTCTGATGTAGGAAACTATGCGTACGTGGCTGGGCATCCAATGAAGCCTCACAGAATACGCCTAGCGCACAGCTTGATAATGAATTATGGGACTTACCATCATATGGAAATTTATGTAAGTGATGAATTTTCACAACATAGTGTACCGCACTGCTACAATTTTCGGCTGCTGTTTTCACACCAGATTCCCTTGCCAAATATATCCCAAATGACAGTTCGAGATCAGATGTTGCCTTTTAATTATTAAATTATTTATTTCAATGCATAGAAAACTTAGAATTACTCTTCCCTACCTTGATTTGTTCTTCTTTCATTTCCTCTGGTACAGTACCTGAAAGTAACGCATGGTTAACGCTCTTATAGCGTGCAAAGCCAGCGACCCGGCACGAGATGACTCAATTCCATACCGATGAGTATATAGACTTCCTCCAGAAAGTAACGCCAGACAACATGGATAGCTTCGCAAAAGAGCAAGGAAAATATAACGTTGGTGACGATTGTCCAGTCTTCGACGGCCTCTTCGAATTTTGTGGTATAAGTGCAGGAGGGAGTATGGAAGGCGCCGCAAGGATTAACCGTGGCAAGTGCGATATCGCTGTCAACTGGGCTGGTGGCCTTCATCATGCGAAAAAGAGCGAAGCAAGTGGCTTTTGCTACGTAAACGGTAATTTTTATAAATTTCGTGTCTGAATTGTACTGACACAAACCAGATATAGTTTTGGGAATCATAGAGCTACTTCGGTTTAAGAAACGAGTTCTCTACATTGACATAGACGTTCATCACGGAGACGGTGTTGAGGAAGCATTTTACACTACCGATAGGGTAATGACTGTTTCATTTCACAAATACGGCGAATATTTTCCCGGCACCGGTGAGCTGCGAGATATTGGCGTCGGCCAGGGCAAAAATTATTCCGTTAATTTTCCTCTTCGCGATGGCATAGATGATCACACATACAAAGACATCTTTGAGCCAGTGATCGAAAACGTAATGAAATACTATCAACCCGAGGCCATAGTTCTTCAGTGCGGTGGTGACAGTTTGTCAGGTGACCGGTTAGGATGTTTCAATCTTAGCATGAGAGGGCACGCAAACTGCGTTGCATACGTCAAAAGTTTTAACATTCCGACTTTAGTGCTAGGAGGCGGAGGCTATACGATGAGAAATGTTGCAAGAACTTGGGCATTCGAAACTGGTGTACTAGTCGGCCAAGAGCTGCCCCTTACCCTTCCATATAATGAGTACTATGAGGTAAGCATACCTCCCAAACATAAGGCCTTCCTAATATTCTCAGTACTATGGCCCTGATTATGAGCTCGACGTTCGCTCGTCAAATATGGAAAATGCCAATTCGAAGGAGTACCTGAAGAAGATAACAGAACAAGTCATCGAAAACCTGAAGAAAACAACATTTGCTCCATCTGTTCAGATGACCGAAATACCGCGAACTACCATACTTGGCGGTACTGAGGATGACGATGATACAACCAACGATATGGACGAAGATGATCATAAAGATACTCGCACATCTAAGCGACAATTCGATGCGCGGGTTACGAGAGAAAATGAATTCGAAGACAGTGATGATGAAAAAGATGCCGCTGCTGCTTATGGCGTACGCCGTCAAAACGGGGCAAATAAGCGTCGTAATATTGCAGAATTTAAAGCCACATCACCAATCGTTCCAGCAATGAAAGTTGAGAGTGGTACGATTTCCACAAAGCCAGCTCTCAACTCATCATCGGCTAGCTTCCCTAATGTCAAGGAGAGCGATGCATCTTTTTGTCAAACCTCTACTGAGTCAAAGCCAATTAACCTAACTAATCATGGATTGTTTCCTACGCCAACAGTAATTAACTCACCTGCTAATAGTCATGACTATGATGGAGATGTTACTATGGTTTCATCCGAAAAATCCGCCAGGATACCTACTCCCCCCATCGCAGTATCAACCCGATCGCTGAGCCAAAGCGGTTCTTTCAACACAACAACCTCTCCTAGGAATGTTAAACAGGAGCGAAGCGATGATGAAAGAAACATAACCATAACTGATGCACCCTCTGAAAGTACCCACTAACTCGAAAATATGCTCCCAGTACGACGAGGGAAGATTTTTAACGATTTAACGAAATATCCTGGTCGGTTGGGAGATCAATTTGCTCACATTAATTCTCCGTAATGTCTAATCTGTCGTCTTAAGCATTGGCGTTTAGGTTATAAAGTTAGGATAAGGATCAATTAGTTCAAGAATAATAATGTCGGATTACAATACCTCATTGATTATGATTTTCAGAAATACTCCTAACCAACTAGGGTGCTGCCAGACTTTTCATCCAAAATAGGCTCATCCTTTGAACCTGCAAAAGAGGAGATCGTGCGCAAAATTTAGCTCCTAGATAAAATGTGGAAGTCGGCCACAGATCAGGACCATCTCTAAAAACAGTGAGGTTCCAACAAGTATAATTAGCTTGATGAGATCTGCTTCAAGGCCATATGAACTACTCTACGGTGCAGGTACCTATTAGAAAGAAAATATGCGGAGCTAGATAAGGAAATACCAGCTATACCAAGAATATCTGAGGGTATATGAAGTAGAAATGCGTGCTGACACGTCTAATAGTCTTAGTCACGGTGATAAGATACCGTAAATGCTAAGCATGCAAACAGTTCTTTGAACTAGTGGCTATTGCTAGTAAAGTGCTAGAGAAATACAGGTAAAGTCAATACAAAGCATATCCTTGTCAAGATTTTCTAGCTGCTACCAGTGCCAGGTAAGATATGATTATAAAATCTTAGTTCAGATCTTAAAGTGGCCCATAAGTTGACATCATGAGTCTCATCTAAGGCAAAAGACCAATACTCAAAGGGGTCCATACGATTAGTTGTTTAGAAGATCATGTCAAATAACGATAGATAAAATATCGCAATTTATCCATGAGAGTTTGACCCAAATTTCCAAGCAAGTTTTGCTAATGATTTATCCTCTATCTCTAAATTCCATCTAACCCTCTTTTTCACTGATTATCAAAAAATATTAACTTTTTCCATGTTTGTCTTTTGGCATATTTGTCGCTTTGCGTGCTTTTTTTCTCGACATAGATCGATCTGACTGCCTTGGGAAACGCTTTTCGTAGCGTACAAGGGCATTGTAAAGTAGAATAACACAAATGGTGACTATGTCTAATATATGAGTAACCCACCAAATGTGTTGCGGTCCCAGTTCACAATTTAAAAACTCGGAGTTCCATGTCCAAGTATCTTCGTTAAACCACACACTCAATAGACCGGCATTGCCACGAAAATTCCCCATCATACTCCTGACAGTTACTTCTCTTAGGCCAGGAATCCCAGACTGATGCAGAATGTTGTTGGAGCGTGCAATATCCCATTTTGTGCAAGTCCATTCGGGGAGTTCGGACGCAGACTGATTTATAAAATGAAAGACATCACAACCCTCGTGGTCGTGTCCATTCAAAATGACCCCATTTCTTCCATATCCTTGGCCAGCAGCACCTGGATCTGCACTCATCCCATAAATACCTTCCAAGATACCTTTTGAAGAATGTTTTGTTAACTGATTTTGCTCCTTTAATCCATTCTCATATTCGTCGACAAAGTAACTAAAAAAAGGCCCATCAGCACAGATACCGGCCTCCTTGTACAATGGAACATGTGTGAGGAGCAAGGTAAAGTGGGCCAAGCGCTCGACATTTTCTGAGTCGGCGATGATAGAATTAATGAATGTGTATGTTTCGTCCTGTAGTTCTTTTGAGCCCGCAGGTGTATCGAGGTTCAAGTTGTTGAGAATGACAATTCGTATCTCTGGCACGGGTCTGACTTGTCCATCTATGGGCAGGCTCGTAGTATTGTTGGTAAGTTGGAAGCGGAGCTCATAGTTCGCCTTGCCAAAGACTTCTTTAAAGCGAGCTAGGCGTTCGGAAGACATGTCTCCAGCGTAGCCGATATCATGATTCCCAGCCACATTGATTATCCGCCTCCTCCACGCATCAGAGTCTTCGCCTAGGATTCGAGCTTTCTGACCGTCTGGATTGTTAGAGAGGGTCAAGTCGTCTTCGACCTTGATACCTCCCTTGAAGACCCTATTCCAAAATCGCCAACCGCGTTGCTTGAATTCCTCTTCATCAATCCATTGACTGCCGACCAGGTCGCCAAGCACTGCGCTGTGCGTAGGATTCGTCCACCAGTTTAGCGTGCGGTAGATGTGGGCAAGGTAATAATCGTTGCCGAAGTGGTCAAGACGCTTTCGCCATACACCTATAGCCTTTGGAATATCATCCAGGTAGAAGTCTATCAAGTCATGAAGGCTGAGCCGGACTCGTTGCCGAATCGAATGATTCCTCGAATCTCGCCAAAATTTCTTCAGGTTCGGGAATGTTGTAGCCTCTACGTGCTTTATGCTTGAGTCACCTTCCAACTGGGGATCCCCGAAGACAAGAAGCCGGAATGGAGCTACATTCTGAAGGTTGGGTTTCAGGAGAGGGGCGTGGTATCGGAGGCTGGTCAGGTATGCGGAGCGCGTGTCTTGATTCGGCGATGGGAAAGCACAGAAATGGAAAAGTGGATAGAGGTATAGGTAGAGGGATGAGAATAGAGAAGCTGGTACTAGCACGAGCAGACAATAGCCGGCTGCTGATGTGAAGTACATGTAGAAGATGGCATCGATGAGCTGGGAAAATGTTGTATCTAGAGTGATAGCGCTGCGGATTAACGATTGATCACTCACGGTGACGGGGGTACTTTGGTCGTAACACAAACTGCTGGGAGGCTGAATGTCCGTGCGTAGCGCCATCTGCCGGGGTACCCGGCACCGTGTTACCGGGGTTTTTTAAATCATTTAATGTGTATGCAGCCATTTAGCTGTGACACATGACCGGTGCACATAGCTTTAGCTTAGGACAAAATAAACAAAACAATACAAAAAAACATGACCGGTGCTATGTATACTTATCGGATGACTCATTTGACGTTAAAGACAATCATTCTCTGGATTTTATTCGTAAAAACCACTATGAGGTATGTTCGCTCACACAAACAGTCGAGCCTCCTCCGTAAGTACCCACCAAAGGAGAATTCAAAACCTTCGTCATCCATGCACATCTGCACCACGAAAAATGTGGTCATGATTTGCCGGGTCCGAACCACGATCTTCTGTCTCGAGTGGGATATGTGTCCATGATATCCAGACCTTACATGGGAGACCGGCTAGGACGATGTACTACGGCACCATCCAACCATAGCAGTGTCTACAGTTTCAGCTGCACACTCGCCATGGAAGTCTTGGGTGCGCCCACAAAGCTCGATTTTGGAAATTCCTTGCCAAAATCCAAAATCTTGCCGCGTTCGAGACTTTTTCAAACGTTAGCGTGATCATGTAAACTTTTCCCGATCTCCCTCACGCCCATTCCAATGATCTGCCTCCTAGATTGGTGCACCACAGTTTGTGTGCTCCGCTGAATAGACGTTTCCATGAGGGCGTGTACGCGGTGACCATTTGAGGCCAGAGACTGACTTGACGAGAGGTGTGGTCCATGAAGTTAGAATTCACTAGGTCGTACTTGTACACTGGACTAGGCTTTGACCGGAATGGACCTTGTCCGGAGTGAGATACTGATTTGGTTTTGGGTAGTTCATCATTGCCTCGTGAGCTAACTCGTTGGGTACTGTGAAATTCGACTAAGCTTGGCTCTAGGCGCATATTTCAATGCCAGGCTCATTGTGGACACCCGGTACAGATATTGAGTCTTTGGCCTCCGATTCAAGGCCTAATCGTGCTCAGCGATATAAAGATTATCATGACATGGGGATGACTGCATATGCGCCTTTAGTGGATACCGTCTGCTGTTTGATTAGCTGAGTGTGAGAAGGTTCAGAAGAGGCCCCGGGATTCTTGTGTATTCTTTATTTGCTTCTGCACGAGGCCGGGAGTTTTATTCCGCAGTTCTGCATCACCACCGTATCTAACCCAAAGGAAGTTTTCTTCAGAGCCTAGACTTTAGCAACGCCTAATCGATATAATTTACCAAGATATACAGGCATTTACGGGCGACTTTGCGGCGCCATGGTTTCATTAGTAATTCTCAAATCCCCTATCTGAACGATACTCCCCGTCGCATCAAATCACTTGATGTCGCAACCAGCGAAAACATTGGCACTAATCCCATCACCTTCGGCATCTAGTCTAAAATCAGAGAATCCGGTACAACGGTTAGAGCCCACGCTGCTGCGCGGAGCCGAAACTGATGATGTTGAGTTGCTAGGTGAAACCATAGAGTGTGCGAGGAAGACGCAGCAGCTGAATCAGGAATTCCTCTTGATTGGGTTGATGCGAAGTTCGGAGAAGAACAAGTTTGCCGCCACAAAATATCTCCTTGACCAGGGTGCACAGCCTGATGAGGCGATTGGAAAGGCTGTGAAAAGACTCTCCCCATTGCTTCGTGCCGTGGAACGTAACAACATTGAAATTGTCCAGCTGTTGTTAAGATATGGTGCCAACCCTGATACTGCTGACAAAAAGGGGCGGACGGCGCTGATGACGGCTGCTTGGTGCAATCACTGGCATATATTGAATTTACTCATTCACAAGGGAGCGACTATTAATGCTCAGGATCACAAGGGGCGTAATGTGCTTCATAATCTAGCCGCTGACAAGAGATGTGACTGGGGCGATTCGGTGATAGAGTTACTCCTCAACCAAGACATATATATCGATGGGGAGCGTGGTCAGGACGGGCTAGGAAGGACACCACTTCACTGGACATGTGCCACGGGAAAACTGAATCTGACTGAGAGACTCCTCACCAGAAACCCCAAAGCCAATTTACACGCCACAGAGACGAGAGGGAAGACAGCACTACACTTGGCCGTCTCCAACAACCGAGAAGATATCGTAGACCTGCTCCTAAAATACGGCGCTCATCCAAATGCGAAAAGTGATGGGGGATGGACCCCGCTGCACAATGCTTTGGAGATAGAATCCGAAAAGAGAGCATCCGCCAAGATTCTGCGGATGCTCATCTCGCACGGAGCAGATCATAACGCTAAACTGCTCAATGGAATGACCCCTCTTCATATCGCAGCCCAGAATGGGAATATCCTGGCAGTAAAGTATCTCCTCGAACAGCCAGGCATCAAGAGTACGGTCCGGGATTCATTCGGCTGCACGCCTTTTCTCAGGGCTGCCAAGAATAAGAGAAAGGACATAGTTAACCTTCTGGCACCCTTCAATCATCCCGAAAGACTGTGTCGGGACGGGCTAGGCGCGTGTCATGGATTTAACGCTACTATTGTTGACTTTGGGAATTTCCGTAATGGAAACCGGGTACAAAAGCCATCTGTCTTTGGTACTTTGAGCCCTACACACCTGCACAAGCTTTTGCTGATTCTCTAGTTAGAACTACTCTATGACAAAGACCCTAGCAATAAATTGAAGCCAAAGCATTCCATATTGTCTACTGACAAGGCAGCAAATTTTAGATGGATCCACTTACCAGCTAACAATGTGGCTTGGGTGGAAGTTCTTCTCACGAAACTCTTTGTCGAGGAAAATGTTAGCGACATCGAAAGTTTCAGGTCGCTAGAGGATTCATTAAGCTATCAGCATAGGGGTCAAAAGATTCATTCTCACTTCATGAGATCATTCTGCCAGAGTGCGCCTAGAGGCTCTGAAAAGGATGGGGAGATCCTACCTGTGTCATCCAGCCCAGGGTCTCCGGCTGTTCTTTTAAATGAGCGACAGCATGTCATACCTTCTAACGGCTCCCAACCTCAACCTTGCAGAGACTCCAATAAAATTGATACAAAAGATAGCAATACAAAGGTCCGTCCGATAAAATATGATGGAAAACCCCATATGAGGGAAAAAGGAAGTAAACCAAAAGGAAAGTCAAAGCTTTCGAGAGACAATGAAATAACCAGTAAAATTGAAACGTATCACCCACGCTCATCTGGCGTCGCCGCTAAAGTAGGTTCACAGCCTAAGTCGACCAATATATATACGTTTATGCCGTATATTCACTTTGAAAGTCATCACCGTCAACTTGAAAGGCAAAAAGCAATTAGCCGCGCCGAGACTCTTCGTTCCTCACATTTCAAAAATGGTGAACGGGCCGGAACATTTGACGAAATGCTTATTCGAGCGCATCTCTCTAAATCTAATGTATCTCTACACCCTCGTCGAACACTTGATCAATCTTTTTACCATAATATCGATACCAAATCTCGTGACCAAGATCAAGTAGTTTACCGCTATCAACTCAAATCATCCGCCTCTGGTGATGAGGTTGACCCTAAAATTTTAATGGTTGATCAATTATGGATGTGGATTCTAGGTAAAGATCTTATTGTGACTTTGTTCCCTCAAAGTTGGCAACAACCCAAAAATGATCCATTAAATGTCCTTGACTCTGTGATCGAAGACATAAACTCTAAAATTCGGGAACCGGTGGCATCAGTTTATGATCTCTCTATGATTATAACTAAAAGGTGTACAAGCATATTTAATCGGTATGGTACCGGTGATAACAATTATCAGTTTCTTGATATGTTTGAATCATCAATCGGGAGTGTTACTGATCGAGAAAATATTTTATTCAAAGAATTTAACATGGTATCTGCCCAGGCATCAGCATGGCTCCGAAATAACCGCCAATCAAGTCGTTTATCCCGTTATCTGCCAGGCCATACAACAGACACTCACAATAGGCCCCAAAGATTTGAGAATGAGATTCAGTGGGAGGAAATCCATCATAATCCAGTCTTTGTCGATAAACTCCTTGATATTGGACAAGAAACCGATCTGCTGGCCGAAGTCAAGGATATCCGTGACGAACTGAACATGATTGCCAAGATACTAGAGGATCAATTGCATGTCTTACCGGATTTCCAAGAAGCCATTTGCGACTCGTATGTGGCAGAGCACAAGTCACAGGCTGAGGTCAAAAAGAGATTTAGAGATATGGTCAAACTCATCGAAGTCCATAATAACGATATTGCACGAATGGATCGACAGGCTGAACGAATATATAAAAGCATTACCGATATGCTCGATCTAAAACAGAAGCATGCTAATGCCTTGGAGGCTCGCTTCACTCGAGACCAAGCAGCGGGAACAGCACGGCAGAGCCAAACAATAATGGTATTCACGATTGTGACCATTATCTTTCTCCCTCTCTCGTTTATTGCTACCTTTTTTGCCATTAACATCAGGGAATTCCCTCGGGAAATTGATGGGCCCGGTATTCCGCTCGGTTACGTCTCCAAATACCTATTTGGCGTTGGATTCACCGTTTCGCTACCCTTGATCGCCGTAGCTCTCTTGGTCGACGACATAAGCAACATCTTTCGCCAAGCCAAAGCTATCCTTCGTCGATCACGGGGACGTGAAGAGCAGTTTGCAGCAACTCCTGTCCATGAACACGTCGCTGAGCGAGTTGCTAGCACGGAGAGATGTGTATACAGTGAAGAATTAGAACGCATGCATCTCCAATTTATGGGAGATCACTCTGGTTCGGTGGTGTCGGACATGCAGGGAGTATCGCCGACCAAAAAAATGGTCACGGGATTTCGGATTCGGGCCAGTCGAGATCTCGAGCAAGGTTCGTTATGAAGCTCAACTTACCAAAACAGTCTACCCGCTTTCCCTTTAAGCCTTACTCATCCCCTCGGCCATCGCTTCATGCCTCGCATACTTGAGCGTAGCCCCTTACCGCTAGACTCCCTGCTTATCCACAGTGTGCCTGCCACTGGAACTAGTAGCTCACTGTGCTTGCTGAGCTTATGCCATTAATGTATAATCTGTGAAGAGATCAGTAATTCAAACAGCTTTCAGCTAGGCATGTTACGAAGGATAAATGCTAAGATAATTTTTAACACTCAGTTATCCCCGTCTTTTTAGTCAAGTCTCAACGGCCTGCCTAGGGTCTAACTTTGGTTAGATTTGAAGTCTAGTTTCAGGACCTGATTACCATCTAAGTAGGGGTGTCACTGGAAATTTTCCAACGATTCCAGAAATATTTCATGCGCAGAATTCGGGAATGCCATCTGCGTCAGGTTCGAAAATTACGCAGCCTAGCTTTCTCGGTTGGTCTCATTGCCATATAAGTATGCAAAATTAGAAAAATAGGCATACCTCTGATAAGCTCACGAAATTTTGGACATGGAGTCAAGAGAATGGCCACAGACTTTTCCAGAGAGCCTAGTCATTATTTCATTATTCATTATAGTTCTATTGTACATTTCTTCGCTATCTTATATAGCGGCACCAATGACATTTACAGGCGTTCCTTTTGTCTCTTTCGGTATGGGCCTATCTGGGCTTTTTAATGGAAGAGCGCACAGTTCGACGACACTTTCTTCATCTGTCTCATTATCCAGCCACGTTGGGGGGTCTTCAGGCCTGTCCGGATCATATTGTAGTGTGGGTTTTCGGCTTTGTGTTGGCCTACGAATTGACGGCATAAGCTGAATTGACGACCCATTTTGAGTAGAAGAATCGTTTAGCATCGAAGTTGGTTTTTGGATGGGAAGGGGACTAGGAATAAGAGACGCAAAGTCTCCAAATGTGTTTGACCTATCTCTGAGACTCAGATTTTCACGGCTGCCTTGTCCAGGAGTTTCATCAATACTAGAATGCGTAATAGAACGAGTGATCCCCACTTCGCTGCTATTCTGTTGAAAGGAATACATTCTTCTATCATCATTACTTTGGCGCTGATACCTCAGCGTCCCGTTCCTACCAATGGGAGTCAATTCAGGTCTCTTTCCATTCAAATTATTAGGATCACTCCGCTCAGTGGATTCCCAATTATAGCCCGTGTTACGGTTTGGCTGCTGTTCAGGTTGCCTCGAAATTCTGATCTCCGAGAGGTTCAGGGGTGCTATCGGGGGAATAGGTGGCATGGGCGGTGGGGTTATATTTCTGAGATGGATTTTTTCCTTCAATTCAGCCTGTCGCTGTTCTCTCCTGCGCTTTCGGAGGCGTATGATGGTGTAAAATAGGATTATGGTTAGAATCGAAGAGGCTAGAATTGAAAAAGTGAGCGATAGGGCAAATTTCGTAGTGTTCATGGCAGCAGTTTGAGATGCAATAATACTGGCCTCGGCTGACTCTCTGATTGAGACTATGCTTGCCTCTGCTCGCTGTATTGCTGCAGAAGCATTTACTAGAGTTACGTATCAGCGAGAGTTGAAATGGATAGAGAGGGCACTTGTTACTTTTTGCCTCATTTGCAGCGGCATTTGCACTTGCTACCATATCTGCCGCACTGGATACGATAATTGATGCATTTCTTTCGCTCATGGAAATGACGCTATCCATACTTATCTGTGCAGCCAACATTGAGCTTGTAGCCGAGCTCAAGGCTAGGGAAGCAGATGACTGGACACTGGTAATGGCATCTTTGAGCGATAAAATCGTGACGGATGCCGAAGAAGCGGCACTAGCTAGAGATATGGATAGCACACTTGATGCCGAATTAGCCCCAGCATTGAAGGCAGTACTCGATATATCATTACATCCTGTTAATGGATTTTGGCGGGGAAAGAGGGCGGGCGGTTGGGTAATGAGACTTTTGGCAGACGTTGTGGTTGTGGATAAGATCTGTTGAGCAGAATCGCGAGGTAGTTTGCTCAGCCACTCTCGATGGCGTAGGAGACGTTCGTTGGCTTTTTCCAAGATGCTTTCGAGGTCCTCGGAGGCGAGAGGAACACTGGTTTGAATATCGGAGGTCAGGGCCATCTCGTTGTGGTGAATTTGGATGGAGTTTACATTGTTTTCACTCATCCCATAAGATTACCATATTTCGTTCAACCGTAATTGAGAGAAAGATTGAGTGGGATCTGAGCGAGAAATGAATCAATAGGAGGTGCGATAGATGGCCTATACTTACTATGCCACATCGCCGAAACATCTCGTCAGACTCATAATAGCAAGACAGGGACATTTGAGGGTATCTGAATCTCCATGGCACGGACTTTGAAATCCTGTCGTTCGTATGCGACTTCACCTTCGTAGATGAGCTAATCACCTCATGATCATAGTTGGTAGATTGGTGCATTTGACGCTGTGTGTCGTCTCAGAAGTGTCCCTTGGAAAAGAAGCAACCCCGTGACGGGCTGATTCCTGCCGTCTCTGACGATAGGTTTGTGCACACGGCTGGAATTCGCAGCAAAAGTAAGCGACATTAGCCTGTAGCATCATTGGTTTCCGCTGGAGTTTCGTAGCTGCCATGATAAACAAGTCAAAACTAGTTTCATGGGTCAATGACTTGTTGTTGAGACTGTTCATGACTGCTCTGCAAGCTGCAAAGCTCGCAGAAAGTGGGGTAGGAACCCTTAGAATTACCCACCCAAAGGGGTGCAGAATGATCTATGCCTCACCCTTACCCCAGCCCTGTTAGTCAGTGTCACGTGAACATTATTCCCAGCTCATCGGCCCTCTTCCAGCTGGGGAGGAAGTTACTGGAGTGAGGGCTAGGAGATAAGGGCGGATCAATACTCCAAGCTGCTCCTAAACTGCGGTTATTGAAACCACGATCATGTGTTTCCCTCCAAACAGGACTAGTCAAGAAACATATATTCTTTTTTGTCGACATCTCTAATCACGCAAATGATGTGAGGTATTCACTGATTCAAGTTTGGTTTTATCCTTTGCATCCATCCGTGAAGCTGCCGCGAATACTGATTCTAGATTGTCAGAATCTTCACAGTCATTAAATTATCGTGCGCAATGAGGCTTTCATTTCGTTGACTGGTTACCTACTCATTTCCAGCGATGGTTATTTTTTGCTTCAGATTTTAATTGCGTACGCGGCTATCTAGCTATGACACAATATCAGAGAAAAAGTACAGAAAATGACTCAATATACAAGAAGAGCACTCATGCCTCGAATTTCATTTGCAAGTGCCACTGCAATGTTATGCCGGCATTTTCTTCACCTCAAGTCAACCCTCATCCGTGAATATCCACCCAGGGAAACTTCTCAAAAACCCTGAGTTATCCAGACATGCCTTCATCATCCACTGAATTTTCTGCACGCGAAATGTAGTCTGCGGTGTCTCCTTCCCAAATGGAGTAGGTGCCCAGGCTACTCAAACTATATCGGAGAATACCACCAAAAGGCGGACAACGGCTTCTTCATCGCTGGCCTATTTTTATAGTGCCAGCTGCACTCTTGCAAGCAAAGTCCTGGCGCGCAAAAAGCTTAATTCGTAAGTGAGTGAGTGGTTTTTTTATTGTACTATTTGAGTCTTCGACTATCTAGCACATTGGGCTCCTCTCTGACCCAGGCCACACCTTGTACAGTGCTCCTTGCCTCTTATGTTTCTTGAAAGATCATTGATATATTGCCCGTGATGAATAGCCATTCAGCTCAGTGTTTACCCATGGAATTCAGCCACCTTTTCCACGGAACCTTCTACCCAAGAAGATAAAAATGGTAGCAATGGAAATTGCGTGCGCGGGAAAAAGTCTCAAAAAACCTGCAGCCCCAGCCAGGCGAGGCCTAGACACCGGGACCACACGAGGTGCGCATATTCATCTATATCTCCCTTCTTTGTAACAGTCGAGGCCGACTTGATCCAATCCACCATCTCCGTATCGGGTGCTGGGTTCGCTCCGGAAACTCATCGGATGGCTTTTCCTCTATGATCAAGGGTTGGTGACGAGAAGGGCTTCGACCCTAACGTCTGATCTGATCGTGGTTAGCTTCATGATAATGGTGATAGGGGAATGTGATGAGAAATGAAGACGATATAGACCGCGAAGGCGACTGGGAATCCTCATCGAAGTGAGGAGATTGTTACTCAATCTCGGCTCTGCGGACTCTACAGTGAGAGCTGGAGATTCGTAGGGGACACCACTGACAGGTGTTGAGAATAGTCCCCCAGCTTAATTCGTAAAACTCCCCGCCAAAATTCAAAATCACTCGCGCGGGAAGATTGTGTCAATCCCAAGAACTATCTCCCAGATTTGTGGGCCACGCTTTGTTTCCTCCGTCGGGTGTAAATATCGGCGTGGGCTTGTATTTGATGGCTAGCTGAGGCCAGAGAATAGTTGATGAGGGTGTATTCATTGAAACGGGGATGTACTAAGTCGTACTTGTAGGCTTGATGAGACTTGTGTAGGAATCAAAGTCGTTGGGAGTGAAAAATAGACGTGGTGGAGTAGTTTGAATGATTGCCTCTTGGGCCAACGTCTTTGGTATTGCGAAATTTGACTAAACTTGGCTTTGGGAGAATATTTCACTCCCAGGTTCGTAGAGGACACCGCGTACAGGTGTTCAGTCTTGTCCTCCCCAGCGATGGTTAACACCATGGAAATGGACTGATCGTCCTCATCGCTACGGCTTTTAAAGGAACCAGATTTCCCTTTGCGAAAACCCTAGATTTATCATGATAAAACACTGAGATGCAAGAATTTTGCCCTTCTAGTTTATTCTGATTCAACTGTAGTCTACCATGCGTATCTGGATACTGAGAATATTTTGATGCTCTCTGCGTAGAGACCAAGATTATCTGTCATGGGAAGTCAACCTCTCCGAAATCTTCTTGACAGCTCCCATGCAACGTTGTCACTCCTCACTCCTCACAAAGCTTCAATTCATTCTACAATCCGAGGTAGCTTTTGCCCCTCATTATCTCCCCCTCTCAAGACAACAGATCAACGGTAGGCTGCAGGCGTACGGCTGCCGGAAATACTTGCAAAAATGACTGGGCATGGGCTCCACTCATATGAGTTCTAGAAGCAAAGCCAAAGCGTAGCTGCTTATCTGAAACCTTCGGAGATGCTGACTAGCCGAGAGGCAAAGTTGACTGCGCCTTAAAGAAGCACCCTTTGCCCTCCTGGTTTACCATCAGCCCCTCCGATCATTCGTGTTTGGGGTAAATTTGGAGATCATCTCACACGCTCATGGTCTAGACGGAGAGTGTATGCTGTACAGCAGCCTCGCCAGCCTTCTTTGCCATTTCGCGAGGATAAAGGCGCAGGCTCATTGAAAGCACAAGTACTCTAGCTGAGCTCGGCAAACTCTTGAGTGAGATCTGGAGGCTTGTAGGATCGTCATCCACCTGTAAATTTGATTTTACGTTGTTTTGCGTACAAATACTGGGGCTCTTGGTGCGAGTTGCACAGCCATGTCGATCAAACGACAGAGGTTAGTCGTATGAGAGTTCATCCTGCCATGTCTAGAGAACTATGTGACTTCTCACCATCAGATGTTGGGACTTGTCAAAGGACGAAGATGTGCATCGCGTAACTTGATGTATTTGGCTAGATCTAACTCGTGCAATCACACACACCTCTAAAATTAAATGGGGGCCTTTTTCTCATTGCTGTGCGGCCGAGGTAAAAGGCCCTGGCATTTTTCAGCGTGTCGACCTGCTTTACAACGTTGGAGAGGCTGCGAGAAAAGGGCACCGCCTGGGGCCAGGGAAATAATAGGGGAGAAGGGATGGCAGAAGTTCATCCAATTCCTGACTATAAGCAGACGTTGTTTTTTAAATCATTTAATGTGTATTCAGCCATGAAGCTATGACACATGATCAGTACTATGTATACATGTAGCATTAATTTTTTGACGTCAGAAACACTCATACTCTGGATTTCATTTGCAATTACCACTACGAGGTATGTTTGCGTACACAAACAGTCGACCCTCCTCCGTAAGTACCCACCAAAGGGACATTTAAAACCTTTGATTATCCAAGCATACCAGCGCCGCGAGAAATGTAGTTTAGTTTTGCCGGATTCGAACCAGCGGTCTCCTGTCTCGGGTGGGATATGTGTCATAGCTATCCAGACCTTATTTGAGAAACCGGCCAAGATGATGTACCACTGCACCATCCAACCAAGGCGGTGTTTACAGTGTTGCCTACAAATTATAACCAGACGTAACAGTCTGCCGAAGAATGAACAGGGTGGGAGGTGCCCACACTGAGATTGTTTCTGATTCGCGAGGAGATGTGTTTGGAAGATGGGGATACGGCGCAGGGCACCACAACTCAGACATTAACTGTACCATTTTTTATTTCTTTCATTTTGTCGCTTCTGGCTTTAATGCCGGCCATGTAGGCAGCAATGATCTCTCAGAGCCCATCTACCCGTGTCACGTCTATATAGATGTAGGGTTTTTCCTGTCACGTAAACGATTTCAACTTCTCGGTGCCGTCGATTTCATCTGCCAGATTCAGCATCATCAATCGATCTTTCATTTCCGGGACAGATCTGTGCACGCCTGAACTACTGATACCAGGAGTCCTTGATCCGCTCCACGTTTGACCACATGAAGATTTGTTTTTAGGAAGTCAGCGTTACAGCCACAAGCCCTGCACCCAGTAGATATAGAAAACAGTAAGATGCCTCATCGTCTTGATTTTAGTCAAAACGCTCATGCTGTTGGTCGTATCCACTAATGTCAATATGTGCGTAGGCTGGGACTTTCACCTCAGTATCGACTATGTATATCCAACCATGACAAGCAAGGAAGCCCTTCATTTTCCCGACAATGCCAAATCAGATCTAAACGCACATTGACAGTGTACGTGGGCCTACCCCATTCGAACCAGCCGAGATGTCGTCACAAGTAGAATTGGTGAACTTCATACTCAAACTCTATTTATGAGACCAGTCTGGACGACTAGCTTCTAAACCGTCCGGCCCTAACAAGTCTAAGAAGTAGCAAATTAAACGGTAAATTGGAGTCTAGTAGATTCGGAGCCACTGAAATCGCTCTCAATGGGTACGTTCTGGAGATCGGAGTTCTTTGGAATCTACTGTATCAAAGGCCGACGTGGTTTCTCCATCCCCTTCAAGCAGTAAGTCGACTTCTCTCTGGGCCGGTACAGCCGGTTCCATGATGACAGTTTCACCGACGCTGCGCATTGACCTCGACATTTGGAGAAGAAACGGCAGTTGCGGGAACTAGTGCACAAACTCCTTCCATTCCATGTAGCCGGCCCATGTGCAATGACCATCGTAGGTCCTGCTAGATCACAGCCCTGTCAAAAGTCTTCTGCAGATCCTCTTCGTCCGCGTTATCCTTATTTCAGGAAAGAGTCACGACCTTCATCATCCATGTGCAAATAGGTAGCACATCAATATCCAAATTTAGCCGGTAAAGATGAGTTATTCACCCTCCAGTGGTGCCGGTGTAATCGCTCAGTATACCCTGCATATTTGGAATAGCCAAGAAGAATCGCATCCGAATCGAAGTCGAAAGCAATCTTAAGCATATCTCCATTTGACGACTTCTCGACAATGCCTTTCTCATCATTCTCATCTGAGTCCTCTACGACCAATAAAGAAGTTGCTCCATTAATTTCCAGCCATTACTCACTACAAATTTACGAGGCTACTACTACCCGCAAGGAGGAAATCAAGTCATAATATACAAAGCACGGGTCATGGTTTATGGGGGACTGTTGCTCTAATGGGACAGACAACTTGAGGGGGAAGAATTCTCCGAAGACCACGCTGGGACCGACATTTTCGAGGGGTTTTCAACTTTGGAACGATTGCGGGCGTCAAGATTTAGATTTCGGCTAATTAGCCAGGAGGGCTTCTTTTGTCGATGAGTCAACGGCACCCCCCAGCGCCCTGGACAGAACAAAAGGAGTTGGGCTAAGCTAACACACAGCAATCACGTTCTGTCCAGACCTTTCTGACATTCCAGCAAGACTTTCGGGAAGGAGTGGGAAGGAGGCTAGAAAGACAGAGGGTGAATTCCTCATGGTACACACAAGTCTGCAGCGCCCAGCTGGCCGGCCTTTTCGAACGTTTCAGAAGGGGCACTATGTCTTTGGATTTAGTCCTAATGTCGGTATTAGGAGAGCTCCGCACCCAGTGGTTTTTGCGAATTTTCCCTGGCTGCCATACACCCGCAAATGGCCATCGTTTCTTTGGCTGAAGAGGGGAGATGCTGAAGGGCGAACGGCTCCTCTGAGTGTATGATCGAATGAGGACTTGTGAGGGGTGGTACTGTTTGAGGGGAGCTATATGCAAGGTATAGGAGGGGATATACTACTGGTATAGGTATCCTTGGCCTGTAGGCAGAGAGGACCTGCATGTCCTACATAGTCATGGACTCAGGCAGAACAATAAAATGAATCAAAAAAAATCCAAATTTACTATTAAATATTTAGCTACTTGGATAGTTTTAGCTGTCCGTCTTAGACTCAGTGGGGACATTAATTTAATTCTACTTTGATTCTATTCTATTCTATTTCAGGGAATCAGAATAAACTTTGAATAATTCGTTCGATCATTTGGAACACGACCTCACTCTGTGACAACGGTAGGGAAGCAATCTGTGGCCTCCGAGTTTCTTTTCGGACAAATACCATGGAATGATATTAGACGTCAGGCACAGGAAGTCTCGTGAGAAGTACTTATCATTTGCATCTGCTGATTCCAATAATCTCATACCATTCCTTCATGCGACTTCTCAATATCTTTCTCACTCTACTGGCTCTATCTCTTTCCTGCTTGTGCTCGTGTAGAATCCCTCAGTGCCTTCATACCTCTTCCCATAGAAAACTAACTTAAAAATACGCAAGATTACCTTGCATCCTCATCCTCCTCCGCACCGTACAAAGATGTCAGGCTCAACGCTCATCTCAGGAATTCCTTCACCTTTGTCGAGGAGATTGGGCATAATTCGAAGTTTCCATTGGAAAACGCTGAAAATTGTAAATGTTGTTGGCTCAATCTCGTGTTATGATTGGATCGCGTAGGTTCTCTATCTAGGTTCAATCAGGAAGACCGCCCATCCTTTGTATATGATTAAATTTAACGTCGTGCCTGTCCACAGCTCGCGACTACTGTCAAATACTGGACGGCCCAGTCCCTATAGAACTACCAGACGCTCTAGCGCGCCGTACAGCACCTTGAAGTTACAGAAGACTTCGACCAGTTGTCCGCCACAAGGGGATCGAGTTCCAACAGCAAGCAGTCTGCGAGACATCACCAGATCTCACTGCAGTAAAGGTAGAAGGAGTCACATTTGTCTCCGTATACCGCGCTCCTGGAATAGATCTTTTGCCGCTGCTATCATGGGCCCCATCCGGACTTACAGTAATTGGCGGAGATTTCAATGCCGTCCACCCTGACTGGCAGCCAATGGCTACCAGGTTACACGGTGACGGACAGGTGCTCACCGAGTGGATGTTCGAGCACGGTATGGACCTATCTTCCACACCGGGCGTCCCGACACACGATCTCGGAAACACACTCGACCTGGTGTGGTCCAACACTGGTGCCCTTGCAGATGTCTCGATAGAGCTCGACTCGACATCAGACCACAGAACTCTCGCAGGAGACGTCCCCGTCCGAATTCGAAAGCCAGAGCTGTTATAAAAACTGGACAACCGGTACGAGTGACAGACGATGCCCTCGAAGACTTTGCAAAGATGCTAGGTCGTTGGGCTCAAGGAATAGAGCTGCAGCCGATGGTCTCAGTAGACGCGGTGGACAACCTCGCCAACAAGCTGGTCCAAATCATTAGCGACGCTATTAGAGCTACCGGAAGACGCGGGAGCGCGAAGAAGGGTAGGACAGCACCTTGGTGGACGCTAGAGTGCGCACAGGCCAAACGCGAGTACAGGATTTTTAGGGACGAAGAGAGCAGAAAGGATTTCCGTCGCAAAGTCAGAAGTGCGAAGCGTCAATACTGGCGACGTAAGTTCTCGAAGCCACAACGATGTCGACATGTATCGTATGGCACGCTGGGCAAAGCCGCAACCTACATCTACTGCTCCACCACTCCAAACTCCGGATGGCTTCGTCTCGGACCCAGGAAAGCGAGCACTTCTGTTGCGTGACCTACTTCTTGGCAGGTTCACCAGCCAAAACGACGTCGACGCTGAGGACTTCGAGCCAGGACACGGAAACCTCCCATGGATATCGAGCGTTACGGACGAAGAAGCCAAGTGGGTTACAACAGCCTGTCAAAATAAAGCCCCCGGAGCAGATGCAATTTCTGTTCGTCTTCTTAGGACAGCCTGGTCATCAATTGGTCA
This sequence comes from Blumeria hordei DH14, assembly GCA_900239735.1. Classification (NCBI taxonomy): domain Eukaryota; kingdom Fungi; phylum Ascomycota; class Leotiomycetes; order Helotiales; family Erysiphaceae; genus Blumeria; species Blumeria hordei. Next base: position 7,134,839 of record OENG01000018.1, on the reverse strand, counting down.
CGCAGTGAGAGTACTCTTTGAGGGCTCACTTCGATTGAACCACTTCCCAAAGGCATTCAAGCTAGCGGAAGTAATCCTTCTCCCTAAACCTGGCCGTAATCTTAGTACAGCTAAAGGATGGAGGCCAATCGCACTACTCCTCTCTCGGCAAAGGTCTTGAGAGACTAGTCGCAAGGCGAATGGCTCACACCGCCCTCACTCACAAGGCAGTTCCGCAGCAACTCTTTGGAGCACTCTCTGGCAGGTCTGCTAACGACCTCGTCTCTTGCGTTATCCATGATGTGGAACATGCAATGAAACGGCAGAAGAAAGCAGTCCTTGTCACTCTAGACGTTCAGGGTGCATTCGATGCTGTACTCCACGGACGGCTGCTTCAGAGGATGAACAAGATGGGGTGGCCGAAACCAGCAATCAGCTGGATAAGGTCCTTTTTACAAGAACGATCGCTCGCGTACGACACGAAGACGGAGTAACAGACCCGGTATTCCTAGAATGCGGGCTGCCACAGGGATCGCCTCTTTCCCCAATTCTTTTCCTGTTCTACATGGCCGAAGTCGTGGGGGTAGTAGCTGGAGATTTGGCTATGCAGATGATGTTGCTATTCTCGGCATAGGTTCGACTCCAACTGAAGCCGCAGTAGCTGTCCAGAGAGAAGTCGACGCAGTCCTAGGGTGGGCCGCTAATAATGCCGTCTCTTTCGACCCAGACAAGGCCGAAGTAGTCTACTTCGTCGGCCCTAGATCCAGGGGACACGATCTTCCGGCTATAAGGGTAGGAACTCGCGATGTACAAGCATCGACGACATCCGATGGCTTGGAGTACACCTTGATCGCGGTCTGACCTTCGAAAGTCACGTCGCAAAGTGGACCAGCAAAGCAATGCGGCTGGTGCAGCACTTCGACGGCTGACACTGTGCACCCAGGGACCAAGGCCCGACTTACTAACCACAGTCATCCGCACAGTAGTTCTGCCAATTGCGATGCACGCAGCGGAGGTCTGGTGCCCGGGCCAACCAGGGAAACTTATCGAGGTGTCACGCGTAATTCCTACAAGAGACAGAGCAAAGTCATCGACCAAACTTCTGCCTTCGGAATCCGTGTGGCTCTACCAACCTGCGTCGATGCCAACAGCCCTGAGAAGAGAGACTGGTATTCCACCAGCACACATTCTGCTCGAGGAACGCAGGCTCAAGATCGCCGCGCAAATCCGGAGACTAGACGAGTACATCCGCTCCGACTTCGGCTACAGAAAGCACAGACAACGCTCGTCACCGGACTCGGCCTAAAGACATGCAACAAAAACCAGACTTGGTTTCGACAGAGTGCATGATTCAAGGTCCAGAGGATGTACCGTCTTCTGCCAGAGGCCGAACTACCTCCGCCGCTCCGACCTCCGACCCCCCTCAGCCAATTCCCCGCTGGACAAGCAAGAAAGAGGCTGCCAAGTTCATAAGAGAGTGGCTACCTACACTCCCACCCGACTGTCTCTGCGTGTACAGTGATGGTTCTGGGGCGTCACCGACAAAGTGTCATGGGCCTTTGTGACTTTATCAGTGGCACAGCAGGGTAATTGAGCAAAGCGGCTCAGGAAAATAACCAATGCCAGAGGTCTACGACGCGGAGGTTCATGAGCTTTG